>JAGFBZ010000331.1:0-112079 GCA_018398805.1 Hirundichthys speculiger | reverse complement strand
TCTGCTAATAAGATGCTCCAAAGCGAGATGTATAGTTCTCCATTGTTAATTTCATTGTTTGAAGTTATATGGGCTGCGCCATACAAAGATTTATACTCCATACATTTATATCAATCATCTGGTCTAATCATTCAGTTACCCACTGAATATTGGTATCCATATATGGATATAGGGACTCATCCTGCAACACTGTGACTTGATGACAGGTTTTGGTTTTGTTGTGAGAAAAAATGGACACACAGACAAATCTGCTCGTTTTCGAGAAAACAGCGACCTTTGTTTGCAATAATGTATGTTACTGTACGAAGCACTTACACGATTTTATATTGTGTTTCTCTCTTTGTTTACAGTAAATTCTCTGTATCTGTTCATAATAGGTCATCAATTGTGTTTATTAAGTTAAGCTTTTTGTCTGTGTAGACATTGAAAGTGCTGAGGAGACACTTCAAATGACCCAGTGGAAGCGCTCACACAGATGAATGGCAGTATTGAATTCTCTACATGTGTAAATGGTTAGTTTACCTTCTACAGAACACTGTACACGATTTTTGTTGTCTTCTCTCTACTGTTATAAAATTTGGTGTCTTCATAGGGTTACAATAGTAAAGTTAAAGGCTTTGTCTTTGTAGTATTGCAGTTGGAGGGCCACAGGAAACACACAAGTGGATGAGGCGCTCACAGAGATGAATGGTCAGTCTTAAAATAATGATGCTGTGATCATGAAATTTTCCATTTCTATACAATACAGTAAATGATATGGCAGCATCAAACGATAAGCTAACGACACAATATAATTACCGGTACGATAGCACAACAGTTTAAGTATCTCTACTAGCTGCAAGGCAGCACACTTTTATTTATTACTATTTATTTCAGATTTTGTTGTCCAGAGTTAAAAAAAAGGTTGATGAACAGATATGACCCAAAGTGGACTACTGGAAGGAGTGCTTTTATCGGCACATTTGATCCATGATTTATCCTTTCCAATCCGATATCAGTGTTTTTTTCTAATATCGGCTCTGATATCCGATCACCATATCATATTGTTGCATCACTACTTAAAAATGTTATACATGCCTATACGTTTAGATATTATGGCACTAGCGTGCCTGCACTGTGACACAAAAGTTTATCCTCTTAGGGCCTGATTTACTAAAGGTTTGCGTGCTAAAAACGTGTGCCAAATGACATCACCCGCAAACCAATGTGCAAGCTGATCTACTAACAGCGTGCAAAGGGACTGCGCCTCTCAAATGACAAAATAGCACACACGCTGTTCATTTAGTACTTTTGCCTGATGAATAATCAATATGGGGCGTACCCGCCAGAAAGCGCTAAATACTGGAGGGGGAAATGCAAATAGGTCATTTCCACACGCAATGAGATTTACCAACCTGAAAGTATTGCGGGGATGTGATTGCGTCGTATTTAATACGTTCGAAAGGAAGGTGCTAATCTGCCCAGCATTACGCACCGATGCTTCTGTTATTGTGCAAGGAGGCGACCATCGCCAAAATCAAAGAATACGCAGAGAGAGAGTCTTTCGGACTCGTGTAAATTTGTTTGGAATGAATGAAACCAGATAGTGAAAACTAAGGGCTGATTTGGAGCGGTCACAAGCACATGCAAAAGGAGAAATATTTTATTTGAAGTTAAATCGAGTATTATTCAGCAAAAGGTTGCCATAGGAGGCACATAATTTTTTTATTTGTGATAATAAATAAATCACGTGTTTTCATGGAGAAAAAAGGTTTCTTATTGGCGCCTACCTTGTTCTGCAGTTGGCTCTAGCGTGTCAGACCCCGTATCCCGTATCGCTCCTCCAGAGGTGAGCTGCACCTGCTGCTCAATGCTGTTAGAGGCATCTCTTCCGCAGGCCCGCCACCTGTCTGTCTTGTTTGCCGAAGTTTTATAAAGGCCACTTTTTCTTTAGTTCTTCGCCTTATATCGTGCCACCTTCTTTTAACTCATCTGCCGTTCTTTTGTCTTACCAACTGCATTTATTCTATCGCAGATTTTCTCCCATATTGCGTTTCTTTTTGGTGATGTTTAAAATGTCTTTGCTTTAGTTCATGAATGTGTTTATTTGCCTCTTCACTAATATCTAACTCCAACTCGTCAAATTTCATTTTGCGCTTGCGTCTATCCTCTTTCATCCAGACTCTCCATGGCGCAAACCGTAAGACACGCAAACCTCATTTAAATACTGCGGTTTGCACTGTTATCAATTGCGCGAGCATTCTTAGTTGATCACCCGCAAAACACACAACAACAGCACGCGCAAACTTTTCCAGTGCACACGCAATTTAGTACTCTTTATTTAGGATCTTAGTAAATCAGGCCCTTAGTTCTATAGATACTGGAACAGATTTACCATATACAATATGCGTTCTTACTCCATAAGTTGTCTTTTTTATTGTCTTGTTATTTCATTTGTATTTCAACATACAGAGAAAACACCTGTTCTTACATCTCCTGTTTTTGTTATGTGTAATAGGTCCAACTGAGATCTTGAGAAACCAAGTGAAGCAGAAAGACTTTTGATGACAATTGACTTAAGTATGTTCATTTTGTCTAGTACCTCTTCAACTTGCATTTACCTTGGGGGATTTTATGATGAAATAAATAATTAAATGTAGAGATTACCATTGTCAACCCACATAAGTATCAGTAGTTGGTTGCTCTTAAAAGATTGTTTGAGATTTTGCTGCAGAATATTCAATACGCCTTTTAGTTTGCCACACTGACAAATAAATAATATAAATAAATAATATATTAAATTTCAGCTATTGCAGCTCATAAAGCAGACCTCCAAGCTCACAACGGTCACACCCACGACACGGCCGTTAGTTTCTGTCAGTTGTTCTCGGCTTCGCAATACTATATTGGGGTTAATTATACTCTTTCTCTTTTCTTTTTTCCCTTTTATTCATGGTGTCCTTGTGTACTTATGAATTGAAAATTACAAATGTGATCATTCTCTTTCAAGGGCCATATCGTGGAGTGTTCTCCAGAGATGGAAACCTCAACTGTTGCTGGGGGGCAGCCTGTGGATGGTCAGGATAGAGTACTCTGATAACAAAATCTATCCTCAATTTTCATTTGTGTCTTGGGGTCTTATTTATGAATGAGAGAAAAGGGGAAGATGGAGAGGGAGATCAGCCGGAGAATCGGAGCATCAGGGGCAGTATTGCAGTCACTGAATCGCACTGTCAATGGTGGTTGAAGATGGATTAATGGATGGATTAGCAATGAAGAAGAAGAATGTTCTTCAATGGCACCCTAAAAAGTGAAATGCCTGAATTATCAATGGTGCCTATTGCCTGCTTTGTTTAATAATAACTTTATTGTCTATTATACAAGAAAATGCAGTTTTCATTAGCTAACATTTATGAGGTTGCCATAGCATGGTTTGTAGAATGTTTTTGACATCTCATATCATTCAACTATCTCATATTCTTAAACAGCTTTGGTCTATTTTTCAGATCCACCAGAAACAAAGAAGCGAAAGAAAAAGCTCAAGCCACCATCCTCTGTGCCAACCACTGACAACGGTCAGTCCTTAAACAAATTGGACCTCTTATGATGAGTCTTACAATTTACAATTTAAGCATTTAGCTGACACTTTTAATCCAAAGCAATTTACAATAAGCCAGGTAATTGCTAGCCTAACATTTGCCAGACCGATAGCATGGATTCACTCATGTGTTCCTCCACGATATGGCCCATATGGGAAAGAGCATGATAAATCAGCAAATACCAGGCCAATCAGTGACTGTGTTTCACCTGAAGAGTAAAACACAATCAATGATCGGTCCAATCATTTTCTCATTTCTCATAACCAATGGACCGAAGTCAAGACTGTTAGATTAGAGGAACTGCGAGTGAATCCACAATCAGTCTGTGTAATGCCAGGCTAAGGTAATACACAGGCAAGGAAGATTAGGCAATCATCAGTTTTAGTATAATGCTTATTTTACACTGTAGCAGCACTTAAAATATTAATGATTAATCGTAACTATACTGTAATATTGTATATCCTATCGATATCAAAATATTTCCCAGAAATACCAATAAATAACATTTTCAACATCATGTAGCCCCAGTTTGCATAATGTGTTTTATATTTCAAGTCATTCATCTTATTTCATATTACATTGTTACACATCTCTTGTCTGCATTTCAGATCCAGCAACTACAAAGAAGCCCAGACAAAGGGAAAACAAGAGGACAGACTCCTCAGTGCCAACACCTGTCAAAGGTCATTTCTTAAACCATTTCGACCTGTTTCAATAATTGCTATTATATAGACACTTTAGTGATCAGATGGATTTTTTCTTATAACTATCAAGGAATTGATTTCTGTTCCATTTTCTCCCATATGTTTTTCAGATGGAGTTGCCCCGGGGGAGGAGCAGACGGAGGAAAGAGGCAACGCGTTGGCAAAACTAAGAGGGCTTTTAAATGAGAGTCTATCCCGGATTAAACAAACTATCCCAGAAACCTAAAGATTGCATACTGACTGACCAGTGATTTCTTCTTGTTGCAATATATATTTGTTCTCGCCATTAAATGGACTACTTTCAGCCGAGTACTGTGTTGAATATTATTCTAGAACAGTTTTGGGATACAGACGAATGGCGTTCCCCCACAAAGAACGCAATCTCCCACCTCACGAAACCCACGATCTTACCTGCAAAAACCACTATATTATGCACACATTATACATGGG
This sequence comes from Hirundichthys speculiger, assembly GCA_018398805.1. Lineage (NCBI taxonomy): Eukaryota > Metazoa > Chordata > Actinopteri > Beloniformes > Exocoetidae > Hirundichthys > Hirundichthys speculiger. The sequence continues at coordinate 107,347 of JAGFBZ010000331.1, read as the reverse complement.
AGTGGTTAGGACGTTCCACCTGTTTAACCAATCAGTGCGTCAGTAGCCATTGCCTTTAAGAGCAGGTTGCGGTACCTGCAAACTGCTATGGAGCGTCTTTACATCCAGATCAGAGCAGCTCTCATGGGCAGCTGGTCTGGGACTCTGCTGAGCTTTCTCCTCTTCTTTCCTCCTCCTCTGCACTGATATATACATAACTAGCTCTAACGTGGAGCAAATGATTTAATCAATTCTTTTCTACTCCAAGAAGTTTCAACAAACTGCTCAGAAAAAAATAGAGCCAGTGAACTTCCAGGAAAGCATTTCTTAACTAGAAAAACACTCAGAGAGCGCAGACCTCCGCCAAGCACAACAGTTCTCCCATACAGCGATTTATAGATTACGATAAAATCCGCCTTCTGGATCAGATCCGGATCAGGTACAGGCATAGCCGCGGGAACATGTTCTCAGCGGGGGGTGCTGGGGGGTGCTGGGAGTCTGAGACAGCTGTGCGTTTATATATATATATAATTTGTTTAAAGTGTGTGTGTGTGCGCCGTAGCAACTATAAAGTATATAACTCCATTTGTCGCGGTAGACAAGACGACGGATGTCAGTAACGCGGCGCAGCTGATATTTTTTAAATACTGCAGAACGAATCATTGGATGTCTGGGCCAGCACACAGAGTGATACGCGGACAGTTCAAGAAACTCCACAACAGTGTTCTGGAAAATCTTATCTGCCAGATAAGGAACCGACCTAAAGATCAGGAACAATTAATGTTCCTGTCCCTCCTCGACCAGCAGTTTCAGACATATCAGAAATAAATTCCCCATCCAACCGTGGCCGTGACTGTTCCCACACCTACCGCAGATGCTGACTGGACATCCTCTGCCCTCAAGAGAATAAAAACGTCTGCAAGTAATACAGTGATGCGTAATCTCTAAATTACGCAGCGCCCTCTTCTTGTTATATATTGTTTTTTTTTTTTCTTGGTGGCTTGTATGATTATAAACGTCATGGTGGATTAGTAGTTTAAACCCGCACTGCCCCAGGTACCAAATAGACGACCACCACTGAATAATACTGTAAGTACATTAAACCAGACCACTAGAATTTAGAGTAAATTTTAAACATTTAAATTTTTTTCCTACCACATTTTTCCTCCCTTGTTTTCAATGGGGTTTTTCTTTTTGTTTGTTTGGGATTTTTTTCTGTATATTTTTGAGGTCCTGCAGCCCCACCAACACCCCTACTTCCAGCGGCTATGAATACAGGTGTGGCACTGCACACCTGTACCTATTCAGTCATCATTCAACCAGACTCGTCTCCAGATCTTCCCATAGAAACGCCTGATCCAGCCATTCGCAGTACCACCTCCTTGCCTTCGTCGTCCCCTGGATTGTTTGTTTGGCTGCCAACCCTCGAATCCTCCTTTTTTACATCTGAGAGAATTAAACTCTTAAAATTCCAGAACTCCCTTCCTGTCTCCATTGTGGTTGCTTTAGGATTCAAGAAGCAACTACACAGCGCAATGAAACAAGAAACAAGAAACTCCACAACAGAGTTCTGTGATCTCCTCGTTTCCTCCACAGCAAACATCTGGATGAGATCATGCCACAGCTGTACAGACATCATCTGCCCTTAAGAGAATAATAAAGTATGGGGTAGTGGGTGGTCAGACCACCCATTACCCAATACCCAAAATCTGCGAGACACCAGTACCGCAAGATACCGAGTTTGTGGAAAGCGCAACTGGCATGTCGGCGCGTAAAAGAGCGCGTCCAAATCCTGTCATTGCGCGTCCACCCAGTCACATGTGGACTGAACAACCGGCTCTACCTCTCGATTATGCATCACTGTATTACTTTCATACATTATTCTCTTTAAGGGAAGGTGATTTCTGTACAGCTGTGGCATGATCTCATCCAGGTGTTTGCTGTGGAGGAAACGAGGAGATCACAGAACTCTGTTGTGGAGTTTCTTGTACTGTGCGCAAGAGTGCAAGAGACGCGCCCACAATGTGAGTAAGGTAGTCGGCATAATGGGTAGCAGGTTTTGGGAGCGGAAGATTGCATTAGCGGTTAGCAGAGGCTCCTAAATTTGCAATTTGCAGGTAGTGGGTAGTGGGTATTGGGCAGGAGGTGTAAGATCGGGGCCCCCAATCTAACAGTAAGCAGAGACCATCAGTATGATTTCTCATCTGACTATATTAATCACACCATCAACTGCAACAGTCAATCAAGAGTCAGATCAAGAGATGACACAGCACTTTTTGAAGATAGTTGATGTTACACATATAATACAATGTCCACTATCATGTAATGCATTACAACAAAAGTTCTGTTAAATAGTTAGAGAACGGTAATCTCCACACTCAATGAAATTATATTTGCATGCATTGATGTGTGAGGAGGTGTGTGCTCTGTGGCTCTCTCATGCCAAGGGGTCCATGGACTCAGGATCTTGGAATATACGAGGCTAGTTGAGACTATATAGCGTATAGATATAATTATGGGCTACCCTGCAGAAGAACAAATTAAGCATATGGAATCATGAAGGTGACATAAGAAATGGCATGACTGCGGAGGTTGAATGGAATGTGCAGTGTAAAGTTCAATGCAAAAGACAACCAATGTTACTGCATTAATTCCTAACTGATGCTTTGTGAGCAGATTTGACATTCACGAGAAGACAGATGACAAGCTAGGACCATTAGTACTGTAATGATCTCCATCAGTGAACATTTACGATTTCATGGTTAGCATTCTCAGCAATTAATCATGACCACTCTGATTGGCTGAAGAGACTGTCTGTCAACGCTAATATCTGCCCACGGTGGCGAAACTGCTAGAAGGGGCTTTATTCCAGACTATTTTGCTGCATGAATTAAATAAGAAGTGGAAATTGGTCATTTTAACCAGGCAGTTATTACGTAATCCTCATAGACAAGTGCCGATTGGCTGGAGTAAGTAACAAAAATAAGGAGGGTTGTGGTTGTTATTTGACATGTCTGTCAAGTGTTTCAGCCAATCACCTTTTTGCAACTGGTTACTACTGCGCAGACGCAAGGATATCCCGCGAATATCCAGGAAACAGAGGAGACAGAGGGCAGTGGGTACAAGACCAATGGAGCTAAACGCAAGAGACAATATAGTAAGTTTCTGTCGTACTGTTAATCATAAAGGATCAAAGATGGTTCTCAGGAAAAGGAGGATAAAGGTCACACAGAAGACGATCAGAGGCGGTGGTATTAAACGGTCATTTTTGAGAAACAATTTTGCACACCCGTACTCACGACTGGACTCTGCGGTCCCCGGTCCATCAATGGATAATGTGAATGAAGAGGCGAGCTGCAACCCTGAAGAGACTCTATACAGTAAAGCCAAGACGAAAGAGCTGAATGTTTGGGAGTCATTGAAGCCTGAACTGCTACGTGTGTCACTGGAATCTGCAGCACCATCATCTAATATTTGCTTCATTTGCAAAGATCACGCTGAATATAGGTGCTGGGAGTGCAGTCAGACAATCGTCTTCTGTGAAACCTGTGTTAAGGCGACACACAGAAATTCCTTGCATCTTCCTGAAAAATGGAATGTTAGTACCTATTCACAATATTATATTCAACAATTCTTGAAGTAATCATTTTGGACCTTTTTCAGACTTGATTGAAAGTAGGCATAACTTTTCCCTGCGTTCTATTCTTGTTTCCCTATACATTAGAAAACCAACTATGAGACAGCCTCCTATGGTTTTGTGCTGGATTTATCTGAGGACCACAGTTCCCATGCCACATACACGAGGGAGATGAAAATTGTTGTGAACACAGGTTTGTTAATAAAATGTATACAAATATGTATTTTATCTGCAGATCCATCCATGCCACTGTGACACGATTTCTGATAAGAGGTTGAAGATGTATCTATTCTCAAGTAATCATTTCTCTCTTTTCCTTATGGATAGGCCAGCTGTGCAACTTCACAGTCTGTTTTTGCCAGTGTGAATCCGAGCCATGCACCCTGCTAAGGTATGGACTCTGGCCGGCATCACCCGAAAAACCCCAGGCAGCCTTTTCAATTGCTCTTCTAGAGCTTTTCCACAATTTTTCACTAGAGTGCCAGGTCTCTGTTGAAGGGTTCTGCAACACACTACGCTGGAAAAACAACTTAACTCTTGCAGAGGTAAAGTGGATTAATATTAATAAAATGAATGCACTTTATGTGTCCTATATAACTTGTTTATCTTACTAGTTTACAACCTGGCCATCAAATTATTGGCTTTCAAATGCCTCAAAACCAACAAAAAAATCCATGGATTCAAGGAATAAATTGGTCGCCTGTGCAACTGTGCATAGCTGGGTGGGATGGATTCAACACGTGTATTTTAACATTTTTAATCAGTTATTATGGTGGTACATGGACAGATGTTTTCTGAGGTGGTACTTTCCACAAAAAGTAGAACAACTGCATTAAACCAATTATTACATTTTTTTTTCACTGCTTAAATAGGTCAACATGCTGTACCGAGCCCTGGTGGGGGAATCTATCTCTCAATTTCGCCACCATTATTACCAGCGCCAGACTGCATTTGATGATGGCACCATATGTCCTGCATGTCCAAAGGTTAGAGTATGGTCAGGCAGCATAACAAATTATCATTAGCAGCTTTTACAGAGACTTATTTATTTAAAAATTACACATCACATATATTAGTTTATTTATAAGAACAACACATCAGTATCAGCTACTCAAACATTGTTGTGTGTTTATATTTCAGACTGACGGACAGATAATTGTCTCCATGGATGGAAACTTTGGTCTTGTCAGGAAAAAAAGCTCCGGAAAAAGTACAGGTGGGAATTTTGCAGATTATGAGTCGACATGAAATGGAACTCTATCTGCTGTGCTGTCGTTGAAAGAGTGATCCATACATTCTTTTATTTCAGCCGAGGCTTTGCATGGCAACTGTATGTTTGTCAGGGATGAAGATGTGCAACAGTTTTTGCTCTCCCATCCTGAGGGTTCCAAGCCAAGTGAGGTCAGAGACCTTGCACCTACTGTATTGCTCACCATTAGCTTTGAGGAGTCATTATAGACCTTGTCAAACTTATAATTTGCTTGTATTACTCAGGACTGCAGCAACTTTAAGGCTGGAAATCGGCTCAGTTCCAAAAAGCAGCAGAAGAAATTAGACATCACAGGAGTTTTTGGAGCATGTTGTCGGCATGAAATTCCCCTTGTTTTCCTAAACATGAGCCACGGAGAACGGTTAGTTTGTTTTATGGTACACTCAAAATATTCCATAACCTGTCGGATGCAATACATTACAATTTGGAGGCCATTATGGCGCAGAACCCTTTTGAATAATAGATTATTTTTTCAATAGGCTAGCATATCCAGTGTTCATCATCAACAAGCTGCTGGAAAAATGCGAGGGAAAAAACATAACCTTACATGTCATATATGACATAGCCTGTGTGCTTTCAAAGCATATGCATGTGAGTATTTTCTTAAACTATTGCACAAGCAAGTGTTGGCTCTTAGTAATGTCCTTACAAGATATATGTTGTGATTTGTGTGTTGCATCAGACAAAAGGGCATGGATTACCACCAGATGTTTCCTTCGCTGTTCCAGCATTCCATGTTTATGGACACAAACTCCAGTGTCAGGTAACGCCTTGTTTCTGTTATTGAAGTCATTGTAATCTTTAGTTAGGATTTTATTATGTCATACACCATTTATTTAACTGAAACCTATAGTGGGTCACAGTTATATTACACTGTATATTTTGAGGTAAATTTGGTAATTAAGGGTTATAATGTGTGGTTTCACAGATAATGTACAGCACTAGGAGACTGCAGGGATTTGGGCTGACCGACGGAGAAGCTATGGAGAGGTGTGGTCATTTCTCAGACGATTTGCGAGAGTCACAAAAGAAATGACTCGTTCCCATCGTCTTGACCTCCTAACAGACGCGCTTCTTCACTACCGAAGGAGGAAAACGGCAGATTTAGGTCAGTGATTCAAATGGATCCCAGGTACTCCCATAAAGTCCAAAAATCATATGAACTCTTACTTTTTCTTGGAGCAGAAAATGGATAATATCGATGTTATACTGTTTTTGATATTCGGCTTTCTGCAATTTCTAGCTTATATGTTATTTATGAAATTCAAAGTAACCATCACTGATCAGCAGCTACTCAGCCAGAGGAAATGATAGAAACCCAATGATGGATACAGATTCAATGTCCCTGACCTAGAGTCATATACTGAGGAGTTGTTTGTTTCACCTCTTAAAGGCATGAATACTTCTTCATATGTCTCCATCATAATGGCGTATGGCTTGTCGTACCCTCTTCTGATACAACCTGGGATGTGAGCCTGGGGTAGCTGTGCTTTGAGATCAACTGGAATGCTGGGAGTGTGCATCTCATCCAACTGGCTTACTGATGGGATATTGCTGTAGGCAGGTTTCAAGGGGTAGTTCACCCCCAAAATCACCATTTTTCTATTGATAACTCATCTGTTGGACAACTTAGTTCAATAGTATTTTTTGTATTTGTCACATTCCTAAGACAAGAAAATAGTTTTAGTAAATTTAACCCCATTGATTCCAGAGGGGGACCTGCGTCAGCGCGAGTCCCCATCAGGAGTAAATGGGGCTAAATTTAACTAGAACTACAAAAAAAATACTATTGACCTCAGGTGTCCAAGGCACGAGTAATCAATAGAAAGTCATTTTAGGGGTGAACTAGGGGTCTTTAATTTAGGAAAGAATGGTGCAACTTACGCTTATTGATGATAATGTAATGATTTTAAATGTAATGTAATTGGTGTTTCATCAGCATAGTAAAGCCAGGCATATGATTGTGTCAGGATTACCACGCTACTTGAAATTCCTGGAAAAGTTTCAAAATTAAAGAAAAAAAAAAGGAAAAAGTACTGGAAAAGGTTGGAAGTTGATCAATGGGTCCTGGAAAAGCATGGGAAAATGACAATTGAACATGCCTGGGAAATTGGGAAATGCACTTTTAATAATTTTGTGCCTTATGAATGAAAACTAAATACTTGATAAAGCGAGGTATGCCTTAATAGGTGACATAGCAAATACTTTATCGTGGAATTATTCAATAGTACCATATAGGCTTTATTTTTGCCTCATTAATGCGCAGAATTATGTAAATTGACCTGGAAAATAGTAGAGATGTTTTGGAAAATTATATGGGAACCCTGTTGTACGTGGAGTAAGACATGACATAACCTTTGTGTTTCCAATAAAGCTGACAATTTCTGATTGTAGATGTGCAGCTCCATCAGAGATGGGAGAAACCGCAGAAGGTGTTCAGTGTTGCAGAGGAGGAGATGGACACTATCCTGAAAGAGGCACGGGGTACCACAGGTACTATTATTTCAGGAAATTATTTGGCTAACATTTTTTATCTCTGGGAAACTAATCCTATCTTATCTGGATTTCAGAGCAAGATGTTTTGAGGTGGATGGAGAGGGAGACAAAAGTCGCTCAACATTCGCTCATGATGAAAAAAGAGAAAGGTAAGCCATATGCAGTCCAAATAAGATGCATTCACTCTAGCAGATACAAAGACACAGCAACATCAAGATGGGATCAACAACCACAGTTTGTAGCTGCATCAGCAACAATCGAAGTTGCGAAGAATTCAACTGTATCTACAAAGCTTTCGCTCATGTTAACCGTGACTGTGACTTTTATAACTGATGTGTGAACAGAGAATTGCAGTAATATGATTATTGAGTAGAGGTACTTTGGTTTGCTGGTTTAAAAGACTCAAGACAAAATTAACATTTATTTATCTTCTTATGATCTTATGACACTGTGATCACAAATTGATGGCCACATGGATTATTTCCATAAATGCCATACCAAGTGAAATGCCAGGTGAGATTGTGGTCTAGCAAACCTATATCATGGTGACCATTCGGAGAGTAATTAGACACACTACAAACGTACGGAAAAGATACTATGGTCAAGCCTTAAGCCTGACTGTCTGCATTGCATTCACATATGTGGTTTTGAGTGAAAAGAGTTGTTCGTGTGTGGTAAAGATTAGGATTGAGGTTAGGGATGTCCCTCACGACGGATGGATGGATATTTTGGTCAGGTTGGGGGATTGGAGTGTATGGTGCTGCCATTAGCTAAGATATTCAATAATAGGATGATTATTATCACAAAATGGTGATTTACCTCCCCTTTTGCTTTTTTGGGATGTTTAATTTATTTCTTGTTTTTTTCTAACTACAATTTGTCTTTGTATTTCAGATGGAAGGGTTCCAAGATGGAAGAGAACGTACGTCATCAAGTTGATTGAGCTTGACCAACTCAAGTAAGAAAAATAACGTCTCATCTTAGTGTGTAATCCCCATGAAATTTAAGTAAATTAATTGTCTGGAGTTCACCCTCTGTCACTCTGTTCCTCCCTTCTGATTGACTCTTTTGACCCACAAAACATAATATTGATGTTAACATTAGTAAGTACTAAAATTTCCGGATGTTAAAATGCCAGTCCAAACATGGGCGATTAGTCAACCTACACTAGCATTTGGAATAAGTGATGTCTCGAAGTTTTGGGAGTAGATATTTTGATAACGATATAAAAACTGGGTATTGATAGATATATAGATGTCAAGTAAATATTGGGATAATTTTGCTTTTGATATCCATTTGAAAAAAATATTACTCTAGTAATATAAATTTTGCTTTTGATATCGTCGATATAAATATCGGCACATCTCTATTTGGAATGTTCCACATCTGTACACTTTACAGACACTGCCACAACTTCACATTAGTGCCTTTACTTGAGGAAATTCCAGGCACAGCAGTTCGATCTCAACTCTTCACATTATTCTGAAAAGCATTTACACATTATACACACGAAATGTCACACACCTTTATCAGTTTTAACATAAACATTTTTCTTTCCAGATTGCGAACTGGGGAGTCATCGAATGCAGATGAAATGCAGTAAGCCAAAGTATTCCGTTTAAATCACAATGAATGCCCAGCTTGCAGCTGCAGATTTAACACTAACTTAATGTTTCTTGTGCTTAGGGTAGAGAGTTGTCTCCAGACAATAGAGAGACAACAGAATTTAAAAAAAAGATGGCATCCATCCGATGAGTAAGTAAGTAAATAAGTAAACTTTATTTATACAGCGCCCTTCACAGACCACGGTCACAGAGCGCTTCACAATTAATAAAAAATAAAAACACAGTTAAAAATAAAACACAGTTAAAAAATAAGAACACAGTTAAAAATAAAATAAAACACAGTTAAAAAATATAGGAACACAGTTAAAAAATAAAAACACAGTTAGAGATGCATACAAATTTAAGATTAAAAGGCCAAGACAACACATTTACGATCATACCAGCTCCAAGACAATTAGGCAAAAGCCTGCACAAATAAAAAGGTCTTTAATTGCCTTTTGAAGGAGTCAACAGACTCCGTGGAACGCAGAGAGAGCGGAAGATCGTTCCAAAGCCTGGGAGCAACGGCCTGGAAGGATCGGTCTCCTCTGGTCCGGAAGCGAGTCCGAGGAACCATCAGCAGATTCTGATCCACGGACCTCAGAGCCCGAGCTGGGGTGTAGGGCTGGATCAGATCGCTGATGTACGGTGGAGCCTGACCACGCAAAGCTCTAAAAGTTAAAACCAGAATTTTAAAATTGATCCTAAAGGAAACTGGCAGCCAATGAAGAGCTTTTAGAATAGGGGTTATGTGTGACCTCCTATTAGAGCGGGTCAGAATTCTTGCTGCAGAATTTTGCACTAGCTGCAGACGAGACAGCTCCTTCTTGTTTAGACAAGAGAACAAACTGTTACAATAGTCCAAACGCGAGGACACAAATGCGTGAATGACCAGCTCCAAATCATTTTGCGACAGCATTTTCCTGAGCTTAGCAATATTCCTCAGATGAAAGAAGCAATTTCTTGTCAGCTGTTTGCAGTGTTGCACTAATGACATGTCTTTGTCAAATACAACACCCAGGTTTCTCAGGCTCGGTTTAACAGACCGGCCCAAGTCACCCAAATATTGGTTAATCCCAGGAATGGAGTCATCAGGGGCAATAACCAGGGTTTCAGTTTTATCCACGTTTAGCTGCAAGATGTTCACACTTAGCCATTGATTAATCTCCACCAAGCAATGAACCAAGGAATTTAGCCTGTGGAGCTCAGTAGGCTTAAAAGAGCAGTACAGCTGAATATCATCCGCAAACATGTGGTAGGAGACATCAGGAAATCTCTGGATGATTTTTCCCAAGGGGATCAAGTACAACAAAAATAATAAAGGACCCAAAACAGAACCTTGGGGGACTCCACACAAAAGATCTGCTGACCCAGACCTTATTTGGTTAGCTGTGACACTAAAGCTACGCCCAGAGAGGTATGACGAGAACCAATGAAGAACTGAACCCGACAGACCTACTTCATCCCTCAGCCTTCTCACCAGGATTTGGTGGTCGACGGTGTCAAAGGCTGAGGACAGATCTAAGAGAACTAGAACAGTGCATTTTCCCGAATCAGCAGACATCATAATGTCACTGGACACTTTCAGCAAGGCTGTCTCCGTAGAGTGATGTTTGCGGAAACCAGACTGAAATGTCTCATGGATGTTGTTTTGATCCAGGAATAATGACAACTGCTCAGAGACCACCTTCTCTAGGATCTTGGACAAGATTGGGAGCTTAGAGATTGGCCTGAAATTACTGAGGACAGTCGGGTCTAAGCCTGTCTTTTTGAGTAAAGGCTCCACTATAGCATGCTTGAATGCATCGGGAAACACACCGGAGGACAGAGAGAGGTTAACCATTTTGGTAACCCAGGGGCCAATTACCTCAAACACTTTCACAAAAAGCCTACACGGAAGGACATCCGATGAGCAAGAGGAGAGTTTCATCTTGGTCACCAGTGCTGAGATATCAGCAAGAGTCACAGACCTAAATGAGGACCACAAGCTGGAGACAGGCTCAACGACAGCAGGGGTTCCACACAAAAGGGGAGGGATTTTCTCCTTGATCAACTTAATTTTCTCAGTAAAAAATCTCAATAATGCATTGCTGTCCACTTCACAAAAAACAGGAGTAACTGGCGCAGCAGGACATACAAGAGAATTGATTGTGTTGAACAGCACTTTGGGATTTTTCTTATTAGCTGTTACCAGTTGACGAATAAAGTCTGATCTGGCATTTTCCACCATCTCGTTGTATGAGGCCACAAGATCCCTGAGATGGAGTCTGTGCACCTCAAGTTTAGTGGATTTCCACAGACGTTCAGTCTTTCGACAAAGTCTCCTTAGACTCATGGTGTCTTCATTTATCCAAGGGCACACTTTTTTCTGAACTGACCAGCTTGATTTAACAGGTGCCACCTGATCCAGAATTTTGACACAATGATTGGTAAAACACTGAGTAAAATTGTCCACATCAAGGCAGTCCATAAACAGAAGAGGGTCAAACATGGCAGAGAAACTATCTGCAGTATTTGCAGAGATAACACGCCTCTGAGACCTAGCTTCCATGGGCTTAGGCTCAGGGCTGAAGTGGAGATCAAACAGAACAAGACAATGATCACTGAGCTGGACGTCCTGTACAGACACATTTGAAATGTCTAGTCCAAGGGTAAAAACTAAGTCTAAAATGTGGCCTTTCTGGTGTGTGGGCTCAGAAACATGTTGCTCAAAGTTAAAAGCTTCAGTCAATGATAAAAGTTCCTTTGCGGAGCAAGATGAGCCATCATCGACATGAAGGTTAAAATCTCCAAGGATAAGAACAGATTCCAGCTTTATTATGGAGGATAAAAAGTCACTAAAATCCTTCAGGAACACAGCAGCAGGTCCAGGGGGACGGTAGATTAACACACAGCAGAATGGATTTGAAGATCCCACCATGACCATTTGGGACTCAAATGAAGTTAAATCCTGGGTCTGAGTCATTTTGCATGTGCAACTGTCCTTATATATAACGGCCAGGCCCCCGCCACGACGGCAGGGGCGGGGTTTCCCGACAACAGAGCAGCCAACTGGACAGAGTTCATTAAGATGAATAAACTCTTCCTCTCTCTGCCATGTCTCCGAAAGACACATTAAATCCAACTTTTCTCTTGTGAAAAGATCGTTCAGAGAGAAAGATTTATTTGCAATAGACCGGGCATTCAACAGGCCGATATGCAGGGTCGATGACGTCAGGGAGGCAGTGTCCGCGGAGCGCATCGGGATTGGTCGAAGACAAGTCCAGCGGTCACGTGGCCTCCAGCTGGACCTTGCGGGAGCCGATGTAAATACGGAAGAGCGTGGAGGCGATGAGGACCATTGACCACTACTCCAGCGCTGTGTAGGCTCCAAGACTGTCCTTGTGGTCCAAGCAGGCGAAAGCATGAATGTGCTGTCGCACACATTGAGGAGAGGGACCCGGCGCAGACACCTTGCATGTTGTCCATGGCCGACGGCGGCAGAGCCCAGGCGTGCTGCAGCGCGTCGTCGCTTCACCTGGACACCAGAGCGCGAGCCTCTTCTCCTTGATTTCTTCCGGACTCGGCCCGGAGCCCGACAAAACAGCCAGAACTCAGGTGAGTCGGGGTTGATGAAAAAGGGAGGAGGAAACGCTTGTTTGTACCTGCCCCGTTTATCAAACATGCCCTCCATAGACTCTCTGATCCGAAACAGAGCGTCCCGATCATAGATCCGTAAAGCTGAGACATATCCATATGAAATACGGGCTGATATGATCACATACGTGGAGAAAATGACCATTTGAAAACTATACAGCAGGAGACGAGCCGTGGCACTGCCAGTCACAGGCGCCATCTTGAGCAGCACCCTCTGCTGTGTCTGCACTCGTTCTCTCTCTGTCTAAAAACAGTGTTCCAGTCAACACTGGGAAAGCTGGACCAGGAAGTCAGAGCTGACCTTCTACTGAAAGCACGCACTGAGGCGAGGGAGAGCACCGCTTCGAATGTTATCAGCCCATTAAATGGGCAATTATTATAAGTTATCAGTCCCATTCAATAGCCTCAGACTGTGCCTCCTGTGCCTCCTAGCGGGCTCAGTAGGTTGTTATCACCGAATGAAAAGGTAGATCGCTGGTTGCGCGTTCCTGACGCGTTATTTCTCAGAACAGGGTTATTTCTATTGGCCTAGTTCAGGTCACGTGACTGACGAGTTTCTCCGCAGCTTGAGCAAAAAAAAATATGGCGAATATCCCTTCTACTTTCGGTGGAAATTTCTATATTTTAAGATAGTTTCTGGCTTTAGACTGTTTTTGATGACTTTTCTAGCAGCAAATATACACTTTATTTTCAAAGTATCCACTCTGTTTATGTATGCGACTCGTAGTTTTGTCGTTTCGACGTACATTCTCCTGGGTCTCTACAGAATTGTAGTAAAAATACGTTTTTGTTGTTGCTATGGTAGCAGATACGACGCTATTAACAACGAACCGGAAGAAAGTTGATTTCGGTCACGGACCGAGTTTTTATTATTTATTTTCATTAATGTTATTTATTTATTCAGATGGGTGTATTACAACAACATCATAATTTTTCCAAATGTTTTATTATAAAAAATTATGTAACACAGTATAAAACAACAACAATATTAATGATAGCAGGGAGCATAAACTTGGTCAAACACTGTATAAAAAAATATATAAATTATACATATATACATTATACATATTATTTTAAATAAAAATAATTAACCGATTCATTAAATTAAATAATTTTGGAGACAACCAATGGGAGACGACTCAGTCCGTTCCTGCCATGGCGTCAAGATTACCCATAATTACTGCGGTCCACAGGATTTCTTCTGTTACCAGACAACAGTGAGTATCTGAACAAAATACTGTTGTTGTTTTTTTTTTGTTATTAAATGTAAATAATGTCGTTGTTCCGCTGTTTTCTGCACTTGTAAGTTTCTGTTCCCAGTGTAGACTGGGGGTGTGTCAGAGTCAGGTCTTTTCTATTTTTTGTCATTGATTGTCGTTGCTAAGTTTAGCATGCTAACGCAACATGTGGCGAACGTAGCAGCATAGCTTACTAAACAGATAGAAGTTACTTCAATGTTTTTCTTGCTCCTTTATGGTAATTCGTTATCCACAAGCTTTAAACATTTGAAATGTCTGGAGAAAAGAAACCTTACTATACTGCTATTATAAAAGCATCCGCTTCGTAATGTAAGGACATACCACAGTAATGTGTGCATATATGTATATACACACAGGTATATACATATACATATACCGGGCCTCCTTTTTTTGGTCGCTTCGTCGTGATTTTATTCATTATGATTCAGCATGACTCCACTCACTAGATTTTGTCATACTGTATGAGTATATAGTTAATACAGTAATAAACAGTGCTATAATATTCTCTTTTGTTTGTCAGTTTAACTGTAATTTTGTCTTTTTTCTTTTGTTTCCTACTTTAGAACCATGCCAAAATATGGAGTTCGCTGGAGGACAAAGAAAATCAAAGTTGTTCGGAAAACCATTGGAGGTGGTGTTAAATTTTTATATCCCTCATCACATTCCAGCTCAGGTCACGCAGAGTCACCTGTTCCCACACCAAGCCCAAACACACAGTTCACTGACAATACAGATGCAATTCCTAACTCTTCTGAAGAAGAGACGGCATACTCCAGGGCCAAAAGAAAAGAACTAAACTTATGGGATTTGCTGAAAGATGAGGTATTGAAAGAGTCTTATAAATCCTCAGCACCTTCCTCCAACATCTGCAGTAATTGTAAAAATCATGCTGAATATCGCTGTTTGGAATGCAGCAGTACCAGTGTTTTTTGCAAGAATTGTGTTGAGAAAATACATCAAAATTCTCTGCACCTTCCACAGAAATGGAATGTAAGGTCTTTTTCATGGAATTTACTTATGGACGTTCGATTTCTGACTCATTGAATAAGGTCTTAATTGCAAATAATTTTGTTTTTCTTTTTCTTTTTCTTGTCTCTTTAGAAAACCTACTATGAGAGAGCTTGGCTGCAGTTAGTTCTGGATTTAACTGGGGATCACAGTACCCACGGAGTGTACCCCAGAGATATAAACATTTTTGTGAACACAGGTTTTCTATTACAGTATTTGATTTTTAATAAAGTTTTAATACAGTTTTTTCAAAATTGTAAATATGTTTATGTTGATGTTTACGTAAGCAGAATTAAGTATAAGTTACAGGGAAAAATGCATTTAATGGTCCTTTAAGATAGCAAGAGGATGTTCAAGGGATCATGAAAAACTCTTCAGTGATCTTTTATCTTTCTTTCTGTTTTTAGGTCATCTGATTAACTGCAGAGTTTCCTTTTGTCCATGTGAACCTGAGGCTTGCACCTTGTTAAAGTATGGTCTTTGGCCTGCCACACCAGAGAAGCCTCAGACAGCTTTTTCAGTAGCTCTTCTTGAGCTCTTTCATTATTTGTCTTTAGAGTGTCAGGTCTCTGTTGAGGGATTTTGCAACACATTGCGGTGGAAGAACAATCTGACTCTTGTGGAGGTAATGTTAAAAATAATTTCCAGGAAGTAATTTCCAACTAAATATCTCAACAGCATCATCAATGATTAATTATGTGCTTGCTGCGTCAAATATGTCTGAATTGCCTTCACTGATGGCATCACATTCTATTAATGTGCTTGGACACAACTCTCTGAAAAATCAAGTTATTTCACATTGTCATTTTGTGGTTTACCCTCTTATCTGTCCACTCATTTTTGTTCTTTATAATTGTGTCATCTACTGACTGTATAGTGGTCTTGTAAACCAAGAAAGTATAATAACCGAGGATTATTTAAGTTTCTATGTATTTGATAGTCTTCAGCCTTTTAAGTGGCTTTATATAATCTAGACCTATATTTTTTTTTACCTTTTTCCATTTGCAATTGATATATTAAATGTAAATACTCTGTTTTAACCATAGGTTAACATGCTCTACAGAGCCTTGGTGGGAGAATCCATTTCCCAGTTTCGCCACTATCTTTTCCGACGAAGAACATTAGCTGGTCTCTGTGACTTGTTTGATGATGGGACAGCATGCCCAGCGTGTATAAAGGTTGGACACAGTGAAAGACATTCATATAATAGTCTTAGGAGGAATTCGTAGTAAGACCTGTGTTAATAACAACATTTATTTCTTTTGGCATGTGATCAATTGAAAATACATCTGATACATTGTTCAATAATTTTGCTGAACTCCAATCCGGAACTGCGCAGCATTCTGGGGGATGTAGGCAGAGCAATGGCATTAGGTGCTCAACTCTTATGACCAGCTAAGCTAGCTGGGTAGTATGAACTAGCTCACTCGTTGGTTACTGAGCTACAAACTGTTGAGTAACTTACACAGCAGCAGTTTATGGTTTCTCGACCATGCCATATATCTGCTTAAAAATAAAAACCCACAGCATCCCTAGTAAGATCTCATGCAATATATTGAATAGTCTCGGATCTTATATGTTTTTTTTTTTTTGTTGTTTTTTTTTAAACTCATTAAACTTCATTGTTGCCGTTGATGTTTCAGAGTGATGGGACCATGCTTGTTACTATGGATGCCAACTTTGGCCTCGTGAGAAAAAGAAGCTCTGGAAGAAGTATGACGGCGCCCTTGCTGGGTGACAAGATGTTTGTGAGAGATAAAGATGTAGAGGAATATCTCCTGTCAGATCCTGATAATTCTAAACCAACCGAAGTGAGTAAATACTGGCATGGATCTCTTATTATTCTTGTAGTGTTTCTAACTTTTTATTCATATGGAGTCTATGAATTATGAAACATAGCAACTGAATTATGTTTATGATGATAAATAACTTGTTTCTGCGTTTTCTAGTTACTGAAAGTATAGGTTTTTTTTTTGCATAATCTGAATATTTTTGCAGTTATAATGGCTTGACCAAGGACCTCAGTTTTCTTCATTCTTTTTCTTTGTTTTCTTTAGGACTGCAGCAACTTCAAAGCTGGAAATTTACTAAGGTCAAAAAACCAGCAGAAAAAACTAGATATAACTGGTGTATTTGGAGCTTCATGTCGCCATGAAATACCATTAATGTTTTTGAATATGACTCATGGAGAAAGGTGTGTTTGTAAATCTGTACTGAAATCAGCAATCTGTTAAACATATAAGGTCATCAAATGTTTTTCAAAAATCCGGCATTAAAAAAAGTCTTTTCAGATGTTATACATTAATCAGACACCTTCTTTTTTAAACAGACTTGCATATCCAAAATATATCATCAGAGAGCTGCTGAAACGATATCAAGACAAAAACCTCAATCTGCTCTTCATCTATGACATTGCATGTGTACTTTCCTCACATATGCACGTGAGTCTTTATTAATGTTTGATATATTAATAACATCACAAAAATAATAACACACTGTATTGTGTTGATCAGAAAACTGGAGGAATTCCTCAAGCTGTTTCCCTGGCTGTACCAGCATTTCATGTTTATGGACATAAACTGCAGTGTCAGGTATGTTTTGGTTTGGTCCAAAGCTATTCAGCCAAATTGTAAATGTTGTTTCATCTTATGTACATGGCCACACAAATGTTTAGCTCCATATTTTGTGTTGCACAGTTTACTGCAATGTTCTATGACAATTTCTGTTAATCAGATCATGTACAGCACGCGAAGGCTCTCTGGATTTGGTCTAACAGATGGTGAAGGCATGGAGAGGTTATGGTCATTTTTGAGAAGATTTTCAAGAGTGACTAAAGAGATGACTCCCTCCCATTGGCTTGACCTTCTGACTAATGCGCTCCTCTATTATGGGAGAAGAAAATCAGCAGATCTAGGTTTGTATATTGAAGTATTTGCTTTAAAAATTAACTAACTAATTTGGATTCAAACTGAACAAACTGGTCACTATTTACAGATGTGCAGCTCCTTCAGAGATGGGACAGAGCCGAGAAGATAGCGAGTCTTGCTGAGGAGGAGATTTCTGCTGTCCTGAAAGAGGCACCAAGTAAGCCTTATTTTATCTAAACCTTTTTGGTAGTCAGAATAATCTTGCAGAGTTGTTTATTCATTTTCTTTTGTCTTTTCTCAAGTGTGTATTTCTGAACATGACATACAGCACTGGATGGACACAGAGACCAAAGTTGCCCAACCTGCACATTTAAAAACAAGAGCCAAAGGTATGCTGTTTTGACGTGATTCCTCCTTTTTGCAGAATCTGTATTGTTGCAAGTGGAAACTTTGTGAATTTAGGTTAAAAGCTGCTCTTATAAATTTACTAAGAGGTGGAAGTTGTTTCATGATTCTCTCAGTTATAATGATGCAGTGTTTACACTACTTGATTGAGTCATGCATCATTCCCTTTTATTTAGACACTGTTCCAAGATGGAAGAGAAACTATGTTACGAAGCTGTCTCAAATCAACCAGCTCAAGTAGGATCCCTTTCTGTATATTTCCCCTAAAAACTACATTTATAGTTTTAATATTGGAAAATGTGAGATCAATAGACGTATTGGTACTGCGTCTGCAGTGATGCGCGTACTGTAGCGGTCTGTCATGGTGAAGAGAAAGCTGAGGCAAAAGGAAAAATAAAACTTGGTGAAACTCTGGATTTACCAGTCTATATACAGTCCTACCCACATCTGTGGTAATGAGCTTTGTATTATGACCAAAATAACAAGATCACAGATACCAGCAGCTGAAATGAGTTTCCTCCAGGGCTGGACTCTCCCTTAGTGATAGGAGAAGTTCAGTCATCAGGAGAGACTCAGAGTAGAGCTGCTGCTGGAAAGTCCTTCCCAAAGAGTTAAAATTAAAGCACTTTAATCACAATTTTTCAGTTGAGAAAAATGCTACAACCTGTGTTAGTCTAAACTCTGATTTTAGTTTGTGTGCATTTTTAAATCTAGATCCCTGAGCCAGGAGTCAGTCACAGCAGATGAAACACAGTAAGTGAACATAATGATTACTGTTCTAAATATGACTTATAGAGTACTGTCATTACAGAAAGTAACTTGGGGGTTGTTGAGTTTTTGTGTTATTGTTGTTAGGCTGGAGAGTGATCTTCAAACAATTGAGAGACACCATGGAGTAAATGAAAGGTGGAATCCATCAGATGAGATCTTCCAATCCACACTGAGAGACCTTGACCAGGAAATTAGAAGTCATCTGATACAACGAGCACAAAATGAAGCAAGAGAGAGGGTCACTCTTCTTAATCTAAAAAGTATATACCCGATATAAATATCCTGGTAAAGTTACTTGTTTCCTTTTCTGTCTTTGATATTTACTGAATATGTTATTTTCTGGACCTCATGGTTGGTAGCACCTTTGCTTTCCATCAAAAAGGTCCTGGGCTCAAATGCCAACCTGGGGTCTTCCTGCATCAAAGTTGCATGTTCTCTGTGTGCGTACAGGTTCACTCTGAGTACTCAATCTTGTTTTTAGGCTGTTATTATTATTATTATTATTATTATTATTATAGTAGTAGTAGTAGTAGTAGTAGTAGTAGTAGTAGTAGTAGTAGTAGTAGTAGTAGTAGTAGTATCTTACAGGTATTTCTTTGGCTCTAGTGGTTTTTTTTTTTAACAGTAGCTGGACAGGAAAGGGGATGTGGAGATACGGAAAGACATGCAGCAATAGGTTTTAGGCAAGGAGCTGCTGCAGGATAACTTTTAGCCTCAGTACATAGGCTGCTTGCTCTAACAACTGCACTACCCAGCAGCCTGATGTTTTTTTTTTTTTTTTTATAGTTGTTGTCTGTTTATTCTTTGTTTCCAGATGGACAGGGCGTCGCTATAAGGCTGTCCAAGCAAGTGAATGCCTGTAACAGGAGACTGAAGAAGATCATTACAGAATACAATGGTCTGCAATGGCCTCCACATACCACCATCTTCCCATCACATTTAGAATTTCAAGATGTGTGTGATGTCTCCTTGCCCTTGTACTCATTCATTGATGAACAGGTAGGTAGATTTTAATAGCCTGTTTCTGGTGAATTTCTAAGTACTGCTATCTGGTTATTTTTGCTCCTTTGTTTTAACAAGGTGCAAATTCTTTTCCTACTTTTAAGATGGAAGATCATGGTGTTATCCCAAAGGCCCTAAAAAGGCGAGCAATTGATGCCTTGCATTTGAGGACCAGAGCAGCTGAAGAAAAGCTTCTGCTCCAGAGAGAGATGGATACTCTGATTCTTCACCTACACCAGCAACATGGACATTTACATTCAGCAATAAATGACACTACTGACCCTGGTTCAAAAGCTGTTCTTTGTCACAGTATCATCATGTTGGAGAAGAAACTGTACAGTGCAATGACAATGTTCCAGGGGTTCATTACAGTTGTTGCTCCTCCTCCAAACATTTATCTCCCGGAGTTTTACTCTGTTTCTCAAACAGTTGTGTCACCTGATCTACATGTTTTGGTCTTTGACAATAGCATTCATGAGAAAGATGATGAAGCTGAAGAGGATGATGTTGACGAAGACAGTGTCAACGGTGATTCTGATTCATCTTTATAAAACAATGAGCATCACCAAGAGTATGTGCAGAAAGAAATTCTCTTTTTATAGAGCACACTTTTCAGTCATCCAGGTTGAATCTTTGTGAGCTTTGTATTTAACATCCATGTTGATTGCATTTGCTATTGGTGAAAAATTTACTTTTAAATAGAACATATTTCTTAATAACATGCAATTTCAGAACATATTTTGATGGAGGTGTAATCATTAAAGTTCTATATTTTGTGGTTTCTGAATCTATTAAAGGATTTGTGTTATATGAAAGTGTCAATAAATAAATTTGACATCCAAATCGAATGAAATCCTGATTACTGATGCTATTTGGCATGTTGTGGATAAAGATGTGTACTACAGGTGGAATATGTCAAACTTGGTTGACAAAATGGGATGTTGCTATTTGAAATCATCACAGACCACTTCAAACTGAATGTGACAAGAACACTTCAACTGTCCACTGATGTTAAAAGACTTCAAGCTTAAGTTATAAACGTGGCTTCATCAATAAGTATATATAGACTATTGCTCTAAAGTTTAGGGTCACTTAGAAATCTAATGTTTTAACAAAAACTACAATTTGCTACAAATAACACCAAATTGTACAGTCTAGACAGCGCAGTGAGAGCTGACTGCTCCAGCTGTTTCTTTGTTGTTGCTCCAGGAGACTGAAGAGGGTGTCTGGAATTGTCCACATCAGCTTTCAGTTTGTTCAGTGGTCCCCTCTCCACTACAGATCTTAGTGGGCCCAATCTTCTGCGGAGCACTGAGCCTGCTTTTTTTGACCAGCTTGTCCAATCACTTGCTCATTTTTTTTTCTGTCAGGCTGCCTCCCCATCAATAGGGTTAAGATCATGTAAAACCCTCCGGAAGAGGGGGAAAAACATGTTTAAGTGAGCCTCAAATTACATCTATGGATTCTAGTAAGTCAAAACTGCATTCTCATTGAAGAATTTTGATTTTATGTTTGATAAATTAATTTTCATTGAATTTTATCCAGCTGAGCTTCACATCTCATTGAAAACTACATCTGACAAAAGGCTGGTTCAAGAGGGGTGAAAATTAGTACTTTATCATAGGACTAAACATCATATACTATTGAAAAAACCTGTTGATCAGGGAAGTAAGATCATGTCACTCTTGAAACTCTAAGTGGGTCCTGATCTGAACTATTGTCCACTGAACATTGACTTTTTTTTGTATCTTTTAAGGCTTATAATTCAGCAGTGGAAGGGGTTAGTTAATGAAATTAACTGGATTTAGACTATTATGTAGGCCGTGGCTTGGTTTGATCACCTATAGAGGGCATCACAAAATGTTGTGAAAATTGAATTTAACCTTCATATTAATTTCATTTTCAAATTATGGCCATATTGGATTATTCCACATCTAGATAGACCCCTAAATACACTTAAATAATTATGCTCCCCAAGTGCCTTTAAGAGAAACAGCAATTTCAGGGAAAGAACTACATGTCCCAAAAGCGTTCCAACAGGATTGAACATCCCGCGGAATATGTAGTTTTTTCAGTTAATAAACTCGTCTTGTTACTTCCACTTGTAAACAGTGGAAAACTGGTCTTTCTGTGTGGAGTTTCTATGTTCTCCTGGTGTTCATCTCTGGTTCTGGTTCAGGTTCCTGCTCCAAACCTCATCAGGTCTTTCTGTGTGGAGTTTCTATGTTCTCCTGGTGTTCATCTCTGGTTCTGGTTCAGGTTCCTGCTCCAAACCTCATCAGGTCTTTCTGTGTGGAGTTTCCATGTTCTCCTGGTGCTTGTGTGGGTTTCCTCCAGGTTCTCCAGCTTCCTCCATCAGTCCAAAGACCTGTATGGCAGGTTAACTGCTGGTTCTAAATGACCTGGAGGAGTGATTGTGAGGGTTCATGGTTGTTGGTCAACATGTGGTCCTGTGATGGACTGGAGACCTGCCCAGGTGGACCCCTGACTTTAGACCTGAAAAGAGCTGGATAGACTCCAGCAGATCCCTGAGACTCTGCACAGCATTAAGCGGGTATAGATGGATGGATAGATTCAAAATTTGCGGCCGTTGCTAAGGTAACCTAATTGAGCACACCCCACTCCCAAGACCTGGATGTGTGTGTCTTTTAACGTTGTAAGGCAACACATGTTCTTTAACAGAAAAAATTCAATGTGTTGGATTGTCTCATTCATAACCGTATGTTGCTCTGGATTTTCTGTTTATAATTTAAAATCTTATTCCTATTCCTTTTATCAAGCCATTACAGAATTAAAATCACTCCTCACTAGAAGTACAAATAAAAAAACAATAAATTTCTAGAAGGAAAACTTAGTAACGCTAGTCTTGTGACGTATGTGCACCATTGACAGCCAATAGTACAAAGTTTACCCGTGGCCCAGTTGATATGATGCAATCTGAAATCTTAACACAATTAATTCATGTTAAACTTCAAAGTGAATATCCATTTACAAAATCTTTTCATTTTATTATATAACCTTAAATTTCCATTCATTTATTTTAGAAATTACATGTAGTATGTGCATCACTGTACAGCCAACATTTTCATGCAGTTAACATGCTCTGTATATTTTAGTTTCAGTTTGAATGTTATTCTTCAGAATGCAGAACATATAATACATTTTCAGAACATATTAATGAACATTAGATTTATGCAGTACATTTGTTAAAGCAAACCGATTTGCAGCAGGACAGAGTATTCTCAAGTAAAAGTGCACTTCAAAGATTGTGATGCTGACAGTGAGAACACAAGTTCTTTTTGAAACCACATGCCAAATGTGACCACAGCTGGCATGCACTGCACTGACGCCACTCGCGCCATTTCTTCATGGAATTTTTCTTGCTGTCCTTGAAATGACTATGACAGATGCAACAAAGGTTACCAGCCTCTAAAAGACACATAAAAGGGTATTAGATTAGGAATTGAGTTTAATATACATAAAATATGGATAATACATTAACTTATTCATGGATATACTACCTGAAGTTGTTGCCTCTGGCTCAACTGATACTTCCACAGACTCCTCACTGCTCTGCACATCTAAACAAAAGGTCAAGTTAGTTCTACTGTAATCTCAGAATATATGTGAGGACTGATATATTCGGACAAAGAGTAAAGACTTTGTTCTTTACTTTTTGTTTTAAAAACGTATAATCTTATTGTAATAACCTGATATTCATTAAGAAAAATGTACAAAAAGAACTGATAAATATCAGGTTATTACACTATATTCTATTTGTTGTACATTACAATATATTTTGCAACCTTATACAGTTATAAAAGGAACAAATCCCTACTAATGAGCTCTCCCAACATAATTACCTTGATGTGTACCTAATTTCTAAATCTAATTTCCAACACTCATCTAACTGTAAGTCAAGGGGGCAGCAATCAAAGTAGATCTCCAAGACCCCTTTTCTATCTGAACACCTCCAGCATTTCCATGTGAGCAAAGTTGTTCCAAAGCAAGATAAGATATAATCTCTCTAAGGGTTCTGCATTTCCTGGAAAACACCCCACCTGAAAGTCACCCTCATGGTGTCATGAAGGAAGTTCTGAATAACCCTAACCCAAACCCACCACCAGAATCATTATCCACCATGTAGGGTAGTACTCAATAAATACTATATTATAAACATGCAAGAAACTTACTATTTCCACACATTGCCTCCAAAATATCATCCACAGTTTGTGTCTGAATTTCCCTCTCAGGGTCTGATCCAAAGAAAGCACAAAATTTAATTAGAGTTTTATGTGTGTGTGTATATATATATGTATATATGTGTGTGTGTGTATATATATATATATATATATATATATATGAATCAATATGAATAACTGTGGTAGTTGATGTGTGAATATAAAGAAAGTAGGATTATACAGCCGTTTTTATCCATACTTTATATTAATGTCTAATTAACAACACTACCACTGGACAAATGTCAATGGAAATTGGTTTGGTTTGTCAGGTTAAGTTGACAGATTCAGCCACAGAGTTTTGATCATAACCCTTCTGTTACAGACCAACAGTGCCAATGACTATGTAGATATCTTTAGAGATACGTTGAATTTTATTGATGCTGGGAAAACAGATCTGATATTTTTATTCCTAAACTGATGCTAGAATACCCATACAAATGCAATTACAGACTGTATGATTAAGATAAACCAAAAAAGTAGCCCCTTGGTATATCAAATGAAAAGATTAACCAATTTATTGGAAAGACAGAGCTCTAACATCTAAGCTTCAGAAGGCACTCAAAAGCCTTTACTAAAAGATTTTTTTAAAAAATTTGATTAAAACATTTTGTGCATGTAATTTAATCTGGAGACATACCATTTGCAGTTACCACCTCAATGGTGTTAGACGTTTGAGCTGCCTCCTCAACACTCTGTGCATCTGAAAAGAAAAGAAAAAAAGTATTCAAACATTTCTAGCAAAAAATTGTTCCAAGAATCTTCAATGAAAAACATCATATATGGCTCCCAGATTCTTGTCTGTAGGTAAAGGCTATTTTCTGGGCCTGATGTGCAGGTGACTCATATTCAATTTAAACTTAAATGTACCTTATAATCAGATGACTTACAGAAACAAAATTTACACACAACCACTCACCAATCTGAAAAAAAATTTGCTCTGCAGCCTTTAAAATGTCATGTAACTGTTTTCTTCCGTAGTGGGATGGCTTTTTCAGGGTCAGACCATCGGGCAGTCCAGAAGCATTTATGACAATGCTGTTATTTTGAAGAGACTGGTATGGTAGCCTCCCTATACCCCCCGCCTCTTCTAAAATGAGAAGTGTTTCAAAAAGTTGTAAATATTTGCAGCTAAAGGTGGGGTGCGTGATGTTTGAAAAAAAACGGTTCCATCAATCCAACTCAAGTGAGATTTTGGTAAAAAACACTCCCTCCCTCCTCCCAAAGGCTCCGCTTCCTCTTCAGCCCACATAGTGGTCATAGTTTTTCTCTGATTACACCCTCTAGACTGGACCAAAACATTTAATTTTTTTTTCAAACATTCTATTTCAGGGAATGTGAAAAGGTTTTCAGGCAATATTTTAAAAAATGCTGCAAAAAAAAACATCACGCACCCCACCTTTAAGCTGAGGACAACAAATGAATGATTACCACAGATTTCACAATTTACACATCTCTTGGTTATTTGACAAGGTGTTTCAGACCATCGTGTGGAAGGACATACATGAAACTAACTGCTACTGTAATAAAGGAAAATAATAGGAACAGCTTAGTTTGACCATTGGTTGTATGAATGCAAAAGCTATTGTATTATAATGTATTCTTACTGTATTTTTTGTTGAATAGCTCCTGCACTCTCCTCACAAGGTTCTCCACTGGCTCTTTGGCAACAGAACCAGATGTGGAGCTTCCTGAAAAACCAGTGCAAAAAAAAAAAGAAAAGAAAATGCTGTGAACAGTGAGTTAATTGTACCATTATATAAATTTGAAGTATCTAATTCAGCTTGTGCAAACCTTTAAAATACAAAGCAAAATTTGTCAGTGTGTCCGTTGAATCCAAAAAAGCAGCAGCACCTTTGCTGCCAACTTCCTGGACTTCCAACGTGGGCTTTTGACAGTCGACCAACATTACAGCTGTTTCCACACCCAGCATCTCAAGACTGCATACCTTGAACAGTGTTTAGAATAAGAAAGCCATCCAAAACATTAGAGAATAGATGAAAATGGTAAATGGCAAACAGTTGCATAGTTTTGGTACTGCACTTCTACAGCGCCAAAACTGTAGATCCATTCACACAGAGCTGCCGGCAGAGCTGCCATACATGTTATTATTATTTAAAGGTGGCTTTGCTACTGTGCATTAGATCATTGTTCTGCAGCCTAACCAAACTGTGGCAGAGCTTAAAATAAGGCAACCACGTTTTGGTACAGAACAAAAGTCATGAATCCATTAATTACTACAAATCATCCAGGGCATAAGGCAGCGAGTACCTCCAAACTTCACAATACTATTTCCATGTTTTACTGTGAAAATGACTGTGTTCCTGACATTCTGTGTTATTTTTTAAGTCAAACCAGTATATATTTAAATGGCTTATCCCTAATTATACAGTTCTAAAAGGTCTTAGTATATATGGTGCACCTCTAACTTGAGCTGCTTGAGGTGCTTCTTGATTTTAAGGCTCCTCATTTCAGGGCTAAGATGGTCCTTTCTTCCTTTAGCTTTCAAAGCCGTTGCCTCCTCAACATATTTCTTCCTCTGGGCTTCATCTAATGAGGACCATTTCTGCCTTATATCTTTCATGTTGCCTAACAAAATAAAAAAAAAACAGCAAGCTATCGATTACATTTGTACCAATCTCTTAGGGTTCACTCTGACTCCATTTGTGTAAATATGGAGAAAGTTAAGGAACTCCTTTTAAAATTAGATGTCAAATAGGACAACTTTCCTGGAGTGATCTTGATCTCCGAATATAATTTTACAAAATGAACTTAAAAAGGCATTTGGTTAAAGTCAGATTTGCTTTCTTTAGAAAGTAAACAGTAAAAACCATCTTATATGAACAGATAATAGGTTAGAAAGGGAATCTAACAAAACAATGCATATATTAAACAACAACAAAACAAGCAAGATAGGATTCTTTTTTCCAAAATATACAGCTATGTATATACACAACAATCCTTGTCAATATAACAGCTACAAGAAATCTTTATCTTACCCTTGTTCTGCAGATGATCCCTGCAAAAAAGATTATACGCAGAAAGGTCCCGTGTGTAGAGCTTGTTCTTCTGGCCTTTTGGTAAAGAAGATATTTTTAGGGATCTTCTGTAATTTCCAATCCAGTTCTAAAGGACAAAAAATAAATAAACAACAAAACTAAAGTTACTCATTATAAACCAGCCATTTATTCTATTTTCAAGTCAATTTACTTCTCGCCATCAGAGTTACCAAATGTATCTTCAGTAATAGCATGAACAAACATACATCTATCACAGATGGTGCCAAACCAGTGGCCTCTGCTGCTGCTGTTATCATGGGTGATCCCACCCTGGTCATTCCTTGTTGATAGGATGTTTCGAGGAAGGCTTTATGCTCCTCAGAAATAGTTGTTCTTCCTTATCATGAAATAACAAAAATAGATAAACAAATGAATATATATATATATATATATATATATATATATATATATATATATATATATATATATATATATAGAGCATTGGCAAATATAATATTGAGTAGAACCACATATTTTGTGCCATCTTGCTTTAAAGCTCATCATTTTGGAGCTGTTATACATACCTGTTCTTGACATCACCTGAAGCAAAGATAAAAAACACAACCAAGTCTATTAATAAAACAGATGGTAACTATTTTTCTGGTATGTGATGCATAAATATTTGCATACATTGTGCTCCATGGTAGAAAATAAAATGAACTCCGAGAGAATCATATCATTCAATTATTGTACTAATTAATACAAATTACTAAACAGCAAATTATGTTCTCTAAAGACTATGTGGAGCAAATCAAAGACACATTAAGTTGTGAGTATTAGGGATAAAAGTTGTCGATTCATTAGTGAATCTAAAGTTGACTAATCAATCAACAAACAATTAACTGATAAGCAATCATTTTCCTAAAAACCTAAGTTGGCCTTGTGTCAAGGGGGCTGACCTTCTTTCCAGAACACTCAGGGCGAGTTTTTTTCAAAATATGCTGAATTGGAGGGGGAAAAAATTAACATTATTTTGTGTAGTAAATGCTGACAGAATAAACAGAAAATTGTGGTTTTCTCACATAATTTAACTTAACATATTCATGTAATATAACAGAATTACAAATATGCAATAACTACTAGTAATTAAGAAGTGAATGTTTTTATAATAGCAGTATAGTAATGTTTCTTTTCTCCAGACATTTCAAATGTTTAAAGCTTGTGGATAACAAATTACCATAAAGGAGCAAGAAAAACATTGAAGTAACTTCTATCTGTTTAGTAAGCTATGCTGCTACGTTCGCCACATGTTGCGTTAGCATGCTAAATTTAGCAACGACAATCAATGACAAAAAATAGAAAAGACCTGACTCTGACACACCCCCAGTCTACACTGGGAACAGAAACTTACAAGTGCAGAAAACAGCGGAACAACGACATTATTTACATTTAATAACAAAAAAAAACAACAACAGTATTTTGTTCAGATACTCACTGTTGTCTGGTAACAGAAGAAATCCTGTGGACCGCAGTAATTATGGGTAATCTTGACGCCATGGCAGGAACGGACTGAGTCGTCTCCCATTGGTTGTCTCCAAAATTATTTAATTTAATGAATCGGTTAATTATTTTTATTTAAAATAATATGTATAATGTATATATGTATAATTTATATATTTTTTTTATACAGTGTTTGACCAAGTTTATGCTCCCTGCTATCATTAATATTGTTGTTGTTTTATACTGTGTTACATAATTTTTTATAATAAAACATTTGGAAAAATTATGATGTTGTTGTAATACACCCATCTGAATAAATAAATAACATTAATGAAAATAAATAATAAAAACTCGGTCCGTGACCGAAATCAACTTTCTTCCGGTTTGTTGTTAATAGCGTCGTATCTGCTACCATAGCAACAACAAAAACGTATTTTTACTACAATTCTGTAGAGAGCCAGGAGAATGTACGTCGAAACGACAAAACTACGAGTCGCATACATAAACAGAGTGGATACTTTGAAAATAAAGTGTATATTTGCCGCTAGAAAAGTCATCAAAAAAAGTCTAAAGCCAGAAACTATCTTAAAATATAGAAATTTCCACCGAAAGTAGAAGGGATATTCGCCATATTTTTTCGCTCAAGCTGCGGAGAAACTCGTCAGTCACGTGACCTGAACTAGGCCAATAGAAATAACCCTGTTCTGAGAAATAACGCGTCAGGAACGCGCAAGCAGCGATCTACCTTTTCATTCGGTGATAACAACCTACTGAGCCCGCTAGGAGGCACAGGAGGCACAGTCTGAGGCTATTGAATGGGACTGATAACTTATAATAATTGCCCATTTAATGGGCTGATAACATTCGAAGCGGGTGGTCGAAGTTCTGCCGGAGGTGTGAGTTAAAGCTCCTTCTGACAGGAGACTCTGCCAGACGTTCCCAGCGGACCCTCACAACACGTTTGGGCCTGCCAGGTCTGACCGGCATCCTCCCCCACCATCTGAGCCAACCCACCACCAGGTAGTGATTGGTTGACAGCTCCGCCCCTCTCTTCGCCCGAGTGTCCAAGACATGCAGCCGCAAGTCAGACGATACGATTATGAAGTCGATCATTGAACTGCGGCCTAGAGTGTCCTGGTGCCAAGTGCACATGTGGACACTCTTATGCTTGAACATGGTGTTCGTTATGGACAGTCCATGACGAGCACAGAAGTCCAACAACGAAACACCACTCTGGTTCAGATCAGGGGGGCCCTGCCTCCCAACCACACCCCTCCAGGTCTCACCGTCGTTGCCCACGTGAGCATTGAAGTCCCCCAGCAGAACGAGGGAGTCCCCAGATGGAACATTCTCCAATACTCCATCCAAGGACTCCAAAAAGGGTGGGTACTCTGAACTGCTATTTGGTGCGTAAGCACAAACAACAGTCAGGACCCGTCCCCCCACCCGGAGGCGGAGAGAGGCTACCCTTTCATCCACCGGGGTAAACCCCAATGTACAGGCGCCAAGTCGGGGGGCAATAGGTATGCCCACACCAGCTCGGCGCCTCTCACCCGGAGCAACTCCAGAGTGGAAGAGAGTCCAACCCCTCTCGAGGATACTGGTTCCAGAGCCCAGGCCGTGCGTCGAGGTGAGTCCAACTATATCTAGCTGGAACCGCTCAACCTCACACACCAGCTCAGGCTCCTTCCCCGCCAGAGAGGTGACATTCCACGTGCCTAAAGCTAGCTTCTGCAGCCGAGGATTGGACCGCCAGGGTCCCCGCATCCGGCCACCGCCCAGCTCGCTGCGCACCCGACCTCTATGGCCCCTCCTGCAGGTGGTGAGTCCACGGGAGTGGGGGCCCATGTTTCCCTTTCGGGCTGAGCCTGGCCGGGCCCCATGGGCAAAGGCCCGGCCACCAGGCGCTCGCCTCCGAGCCCCACCTCCAGGCCTGGCTCCAGAGGGGGGCCCCAGTGACCGGGCAAGGGAAACCTTAGTCCACTGTTCTTATCCCTCATAGAGGTCATTGTGAACCACACTTTGTCTGGCCCCTCACCTAGAGACCTGTTTGCCATGGGTGACCCTTCCAGGGGCATAAAGCCCCCGACAACATAGCTCCTAGGATCACTGGGACACGCAAACCCCTCCACCACGATAAGGTGGTGACTCATGGAGGAGATTGGCAGAACCATCTTCACTTTATACACTTCACTTTCAATAATAACAGTGCACACCTGTCAGGTACCTGAGCTGTCACCTTTGTGGTTGATTCAACCTTTGAACCAGTTGTCCTGGTCAGTTACCAGCTCCTCCAAATCAAAACCAGATTGTTTTTTGTTTTTGTAAATTGTTTTTATTACATTACAGTTTAGTTTGAGGATCACCTCTCAGTAATAACAAGGATGAGACATGGACACAACTACAACTTTGGAGATACTGTTAATACTATTTCAATCATGTATCAGCTTAACTATCATGCCTCATTATCATAAACTCCAAATATTTCCAATTTAAATATGGTTCTTTGAGAAATGATAAGTCTTTTTAAGACGTGACTTTGATTTAACTGGTGTAAAACTTTAATTTTCGGCTTCACGTGTTTATTGTGTATGTTTCAATGTTTCGAATCGACTAAAGTAACAGACACAGACTGAGCCAAACAGCAGTCAAAGTTTGTGGACGCTCGCGAGGAAGCAGAATTTTCTGACCAACTAACTGATTAACCAGTTTATCCTGTATGTGGCTGAATTAAAGAGCAGCAGGAAGCTACAAGGCTG
Organism: Hirundichthys speculiger; assembly: GCA_018398805.1. Taxonomy (NCBI): domain Eukaryota; kingdom Metazoa; phylum Chordata; class Actinopteri; order Beloniformes; family Exocoetidae; genus Hirundichthys; species Hirundichthys speculiger. The sequence continues at coordinate 75,917 of JAGFBZ010000331.1, read as the reverse complement.
TAAATGTATAAAAGAAGAAAAAGAAGGGTATTTTGTTGCTTCTAGTGTTTATATCATTAAATGAAAAATAATACTACAATAAAAAAGATGAAGCAAAGTACCGAAACCATTGACCAATTAATCTATGCTAAATTTATATACCCATAAAAACACAATGCCAGGACCAATATTGACCTCAAAGTCAAATGCAACAAGAAAAAACACAGAAATTGAAAAGTACAAACAACTGTTATTTTACAAAAGTTAAAATTTCTCACATTTAGTTTGATATTTGGTTGAGGAACAATTTAAATCATTTCAATCAATTGTTTAGGCATCTGAAAATTATGAAAATATGCAGTCAGATATTCAAGAGTTGACTGAAGGCTTCATTTTTAGTCAATTTTATATTTTGTGCAAATATTCTGTTTTAATTGCTAGCTTAGCATTGACGAGTAGCTAGCTCACAAGCTATTTTCGGTTAGCTTGTTAGCTAGCCACCAGATAAGCAGCATTACAAAAATAAAGACAGGTCTTTTTAAACAATGTTTGGTTACTATTATTCTTACGTTGGCCGTGATGATATTGTGCAACTGAAATGAAGTTGTTTTTTCTCTGGAAATCGTCTCGGTGCTTTCTGAAATAGCAAGCTATGCAGATCTGCTACAATCGGAAAAAGAAGGGAGAGATTCCGAACGACTTCAGAAATACATTGGGTCTCCATAGCAACCAGCTCATGCGTCAGTGCAAAAGAGCGGCGGCTTCTGATTGGCTACTTACTTCGCTTTGAAACGTGAATAATAAATTATCAAATATATTTAGAATTATTAAGAATCGTCAGCAAATTTTTTCTTATAAAAAAGAAAATAGACTAAAATAAAATTAAACAAATAAAACAGTTCTAACTTCTTTCAGCTGGAAATGTTCTGTTTCTTCAGGTAGCCAAAGAGTTGCACTATGTTGCAGAAATGTAAGTTAAAGGGTTTCAAGTAAGCAGGTCCAAAGCATTCAGATCTGTGCTGTAAAAAAGATGAGCATAAATTTAATTGCAGCTGCTACTCCTACATATTTTGACTGGTATTTTTTTCTGCAGATTATTTTATTAATTGTTGCGTAACTATATTTGCTAGATCTTGCTAAGTCTTGGAGTGACCCCTTCAGTTATATCATTAATAATATAAAACCCATAAATACACTTAAGACAAAGAGATACAAACAAAGAACCTGAAGCATGTCAAAGTCTTTATTATTTTTAATTGAATATTTCCATGAGTTTGATGTAATTCCCTTTAAACTTTTACATTTCAATTTAATTCAATTAATTTTTTTAATACTTTCCCAAAGTGTGTCATCAGCATAGCTATGGTAACTAATATTGTTGTTCTTTATAACCTGGGCTAGTGGGAGCATGTAGATGTCAAACAGAGGAGGTCCCACGATGGCACCCTGGGGAACGCCACATGTAATTTTTGTCTGGTCAGATGTAAAGCTGCCTACTGACACAGAGTACTTCCTGTTCTCCAGGTACGTTTTGAACCAGTTCAGTACAGTACCAGAGAGACCCACCCAGTTCTCCAATCGTTGCAGTAATATAATGTGGTCAACTGTATCAAATGCAGCGCTGAGATCCAGTAAAACCGACACTGACATTTTTCCAGCATCTGTATTCAGACATATGTCATTCATGACTTTGGTCAGAGCAGTCTCAGTGCTATGGAGCTGTCTGAGACCTGACTGAAAGACATCATAGCAGTTGTTTTTTCATGGAAAGTCATTTAGCTGATAAAAAAAAAACAGCCTTTTCAATTATTTTACCTAAAAATGGAACATGGGAGATTGGCCAGGGAGAGGATGCTCTTAGGAGCATCTTGGCAATATTTTGGAGATGAAAAAAGCTGTCTTGCAAACCTGATTAATATGCTGCTTAGGTGACATATCCTGATCAAAAATGACTCCTAGGTTTTTCACAGCTGTGTTGGAAGCCAGCGTAAACCCAGTTAATCCATTCCACAGCTGTTTGGGAATATGACAATAACCTCTATTTTATCTGAATTTAAAAGCAAAAGGTTAGAGGACATCCAGGACTTAGTGTTATTAAGAAACCCTTAAAATTTAGCAAAATACATTTGTTTCTGTTTCAAACTGACATCCTGTGAACTCAACTCCAAGCTATGATGTGATGTTTTCAAAGCTGATTGGAGTTTGGATAGAACAAAACACATTAATTATTGATTTACTGGTTGTAGTTGACAGTTTTGTGAGAGCAGAGGGGCTATATCTGCTTTAGAATGAGAGCTGTCTTTGGTTAGCAGCCGGTTGTCATGATTTTAGCTATTGAATGTCAAATATGTCATTGACTTCAATTCATCCATCCATCCATCCATCCATTAACTCCCGCTTGGTCCGGAATCGGGTCGCGGGGGCAGCAGCTTCAGCTGAGAGGCCCAGACCTCCCTCCCCTCGGCCGCTTCCACCAGCTCCTCTGGGAGAATCCCGAGGCGCTCCCAGGCCAGCTGAGAGATATAATCTCTCCAGCGGGTCCTGGGTCTTCCCCGTGGTCTTCTCCCAGTTGGACATGCCTGAAACACCTCTCCAGGGAGGCGTCCGGGGTGCATCCTAACCAGATGCCCGAACCACATCAACTGGCTCCTCTCGATGTGAAGGAGCAGCGGCTCTACTCTGAGTCTCTCCCGAATGACCGAACTCCTCACCCTATCTCTAAGGGAGAGTCCAGCCACCCTACGGAGAAAGCTCATTTCCGCCGCTTGTATCCGCGATCTCATTCTTTCGGTCACTACCCACAGTTCGTGACCATAGGTGAGGGTTGGAACAAAGATCGACCGGTAAACAGAGAGCCTTGCCTTTTGGCTCAGCTCTCTCTTCACCACAACGGACCGGTACAGAGCCCGCACCACAGCAGACGCCGCACCAATCCGCTCCTTTCTCCCATCACTCGTGAACAAGACCCCAAGATACTTAAACTCCACTTGAGGCAGAACCTCACTCCCGACCCGGAGGAGGCATTCTACCCTTTTCCGACTGAGGACCATGGTCTCAGATTTGGAGGTGCTGATTCTCATCCCTGCCGCTTCACACTCGGCTGCGAACCGCTCCAGTGAGAGCTGCAGATCCCCACTCGATGGCGCCAACAGGACCACGTCATCTGCAAACAGCAGACGAGATCCCGACACCACCGAACCGGAACCCTTCCGCTCCATGGCTGCGCCTAGAAATTCTGTCCATAAACGTTATGAACAGAACCGGTGACAAAGGGCAGCCCTGGCGGAGTCCAACTCCCACCGAAAACGAATCCGACTTACAACCGGCAATGCGGACCAAGCTCCCACTCCATTTGTACAGGGACTGGACAGCCCGTAACAACGGGCCCAGCACCCCATACTCCTGGAGTACCCCCCACAGGACCCCCCGAGGGACACGGTCAAATGCCTTCTCCAAGTCCACAAAACTGTGGACTGGTTGGGCAAATTCCCATGTTCCCTCCAGGACCCTAGCGAGGGTATAGAGCTGGTCCAGTGTTCCACGACCAGGACGGAACCCGCATTGTTCCTCCTGAATCCGGGATTTGATAATCAATAGAACTCTCTTCTCCAGCACCCCTGCATAGACCTTACCAGGGAGGCTGAGGAGTGTGATTCCCCTGTAATTGGAACACACCCTCCGGTCCCCCTTCTTAAAAAGGGGAACCACCACCCCGGTCTGCCAATCCAGAGGTACTGCCCCCGATTTCCATGCGATGTTGCAGAGACGTGTCAACCAAGACAATCCTACAACATCCAGAGCCTTCAGGAAATCAGGGCGGATCTCGTCCACCCCCGGAGCCCGGCCACTGTGCAGCTTCTTAACTACCTCAGCAACCTCAGCTCCAGCAATGGACGAGTCCACCCCCAAGTCCACAGGCTCAGCATCCTCAACGGAAGACATGTTGGTGGGATTGAGAAGGTCCTCGAAGTATTCCTTCCACCGCCGAACGATATCTCCGGTCGAGGTCAGCAGCACCCCATCCCCACTATACACAGTGTTGGTAAAGCACTGCTTTCCCCACCTGAGCCGCCTGGCGGTTTGCCAGAATCTCCGGGGAGCCGATCGAAAGTCTTTTTCCATGGCCTCACTGAACTTCTCCCACACCCGAGTTTTCGCCTCAGAGACCACCAAAGCCGCCGCCCGCTTGGCCTGCCGATACCTGTCTGCTGATTCCGGAGTCCCACAAGCTAACCAAGCCCGGTAGGACTCCTTCTTCAGTCTGACGGCCTCTCTCACCCGAGGTGTCCACCACCGAGTTCGAGGATTGCCGCCACGACAGGCACCGACGACCTTACGGCCACAGCTCTGGTCAGCCGCTTCAGCAATGGAGGCGCGGAACATGGCCCATTCAGACTCAATGTCCCCCGCCTCCCCCGGGATGTGATTGAAGCTCTGCCGGAGGTGCGAGTTGAAGATCTTTCTGACAGGTTCCTCTGCCAGACGTTCCCAGCAAACCCTCACTACACGTTTGGGCCTGCCAGGTCTGACCGGCATTCTCTCCCGCCATCTGATCCAACCCACCACCAGGTAGTGATCAGTTGACAGCTCAGCTCCTCTCTTCACCCGAGTGTCCAAAACATATTGCCGAAGATCAGATGATACGACTATAAAGTCGATCATCGATCCACGGCCAAGAGTGTCCTGATGCCAAGTGTATTTATGGACACTCTTATGTTTGAACATGGTGTTCGTTATGGACAAACTGTGACGAGCACAGAAGTCCAACAACAGAACACCACTCTGGTTCAGATCAGAGAGGCCATTCCTCCCAATCACGCCCCTCCAGGTACCACTGTCGTTGCCAACGTGAGCGTTGAAGTCCCCCAGCAGAATAAAGGAGTCCCCATTAGGGGCGCTTTCCAGCACCCCCGCCGAGGACCCCAAGAAGGCTGGGTACTCTGAACTGTCATTTGGCGCATAAGCGCAAATGACAGTCAGAGCCCGTTCCCCGACCTGAAGGCGCAGGGAAGCTACCCTCTCATCCACTGGGGAAAACCCCAACGTACAGGCTCCAAGCTGGGGGGCTAAAAGCAAGCCCACACCAGCCCGTCGCCTCTCACCCCGAGCAACTCCAGAGTAGAATAAGGTCCAGCCTCTCTTGAGAAGATTGGTTCCAGAGTCCAGGCTGTGCGTCGAGGTGAGCCCGACTATATCTAGTCGGTACCTCTCAACCTCACACACAAGCTCAGGCTCCTTCCTCTCCAGAGAGGTAATGTTCCATGTCCCAGTAACCAGTTTCCTCAGCCGAGGGTCGGCACGCCAAGGCCCACGCTTTCGGATGCCACCCATACCACAAAGCACCCGACTCCTATGACCCTCCCTGCGGGTGGTGGGCCCACGGGGAGGCGAACCCATGTAGCTCCAACGGGCTGAGCCCGGCCGGGCCCCATGGGTGAAGGCCCGGCCACCAGGCGGTCCCGAACGAGCCCCTCCCCCGGGCCTGGCTCCAGGGTGGGGCCCCGGTGACCCTGATCCGGGCGAGGGACATCGAGCTCTTGATCTTTTCTTATTCAATTCAATTCAGTTTTATTTGTATAGTGTATATTACAATGCAAGTTGTCTCCAGGCGTTTTACAGAGACCCAGATAGCCCCCGAGCATATATCATTAGCTAAAATTATAATATTAAATCCTAATCAAAGAAAATTGGCAAGTAAAACAAAAAAAAATCCCATAGCATGAGGAAAAAGCCTTTAACCCAAACAGTGGCAAAGAAAAACTCCACTTTAAGAGGAAGAAACCTCAAGCAGGACCTGGATCATGAGGGGGGACCTTCCTGCTGAAGACCAACTGGGTAAAGAAAGGACAGAGAGGAAACCACATACATCCTGACAATACTATATTAGACAAAATGTATAGATAATTATTAACCATTAACTGGAGAACTAATAATTCCATGTTCTTCTATTCTGACTGGTTCATTGTTAGTACATGAACTACAGAGATGACTATATAAACAGATGTAGGCAGCAACACTGAGGTGGTCAAAGGATCAGACTGCAGGTCAGCGGGTTAGGAGATATCCCAGAGACACCTATATAGACAGGTGGAGGTCAACGCTGGAATGAAGTCTATATAGACGGGTGGAGGTCAACACTAGGATGATGTCTATATAGATGGGTTGAGGTCAATGCTAGGATGATGTCTATATAGACGGGTGGAGGTCAACGCTAGGATGACGTCTAAATAGACGGGTGGAGGTCAACGTTGGGATGACATCTATATATATCTATATATATATGTATATATACATATATACGTATACATACAGTCATGGAAAAAATTATTAGACCACCATTTTTTCTTCACTTTCTTGTTCATTTTAATACCTGGTACGACTAAACGTCATCATGTGACTAAAACAGACAGAAAAGAAAACACTGAATGCATAAAAGGAGTGTTTTTGGCAGTACAACGCCATAGCTATTGATGTAAAAACTTAAGTAATTTAGGTTATATTCAAGAAAACCATAGAAAATGGTAAGATATCAGCTCTTAAATAAAACTCTTATGAGCAATCTTTGTGGTTATCGTTATGTTTGTCCAAACAAATGTACCTTTAGTTGTACCAGGCATTAAAATGAACAATAAACTGAAGAAAACAAGGGTGGTCTAATATTTTTTTCCATGACTGTATGTATATATGTAAATATATATGTATATATATATATATATATATATATATATATATATATATATATATATATATATATATATATATATATATATATATATATATATATATATATATACATATTAGGGGTGCACGATAACTATCGGGCCGATAACAGGAAATTATGACGTCATCTCGATAGGTCCGATATCACGACGAATAGCCCCGATAACATATATATTCCTGTCAACACGGCAGTGCCTCGCTCCCTCTGAGCCTTGAATAACCGGTAGTGAATGTTATGTTCAAGTGACGTCGGCATAATCAGAAAAACGATTACTCAATAAGGAAAATCAAGAATACCCCCTCATGCCAGAAAACAACTCGTTAACTCTGTCATAATTTTGGTAGTTGCAGACTTGAATTGATATTCGCAGTATTCTCCTACATGTTACACATAAAAAATAGAAAAAACTGGAAAAGGCTGAAATAACGACTAGCAAACAAGGAAACGTCGGAATTTACGTTACACCTTGAATGCAGCATGCATTGTACGGATCACAACAAATATGGCGATGCGGGACTTTGTTAGTTTCAGAAGAAGATAGTTTGGTGGTTATTTGTGATTAATCCTCTGGGCAAATTCTACGAGGAGGGAAGCACAAGCAAGATTTAATACGTAAAACCCGATCGGCCACCTACAACATAATCGCTTCCATGGAGTTTTGAAATCGCGCTAACGTGAGCTAACAGAAGCTAAAGCTAACGTGCGCAAGCCAGCAGGAGTCTCTCCTCCCCTCCCTCCCTTCTCCCTCATTCCTCTCGTCTAAAGCTTCCATGAGATTAAAAAATAAAAACTACTGAACCTCATTTACTTTAATTAAAGGTAATAATTTAAATGGAACCACAAGCCAAAATCCTTTAAATGTTAATCTTTTTCAGTTTGTAATTTTGATGCATGTATTTCCATTAGTTCAAGGAGCCTTTTTTTTTTATATCAGTCAGTAATGCACCTTATTTAAGTTAATGTGAGATATCAAATAGGTTTGTTTGATAGCTTTAAGTAAATGTTTAAGAGGCTTGCCAATAGTTTTTCATTAGAAAAAATAAATATCTGTTCATTTAAAAAGTCAAAACTATTTTCGATTTTGTTCATAGTATTGATGTAATGATCTTAGGCATATGTGTGTTATCGGTTATCGGTATCGGTATCGGTATCGGTATCGGCCGTTAGGAGCTGAAAGTTATCGGTTATCGGTATCGGTTAACGCGCATCCCTAATATATATATACATATATATATATATATATATATATATATATATATATATATATATATTAGGGCTGTCAAAGTTAACGCGTTAACGTGTGATTAACGCAAAATAATTTTAAACGCAACTAATTTTTTTAACGCGGATTAACGCGCCTGGCCGTTTGATGTACAATAGTAGAGAGGAGAGTAGGTTTAATGAGCCTCGGGCCCCGCCGTAGTTGTAGTCCTCCGTAGTTTGTCAAAACAGGAAGCCATGCACTGACGTCGACGGCCATGCCGCAGACAGGCAGACGTAAACAAACCGTGGATACAAAAGATACTATTTTGAATGGTAAGTTCAGCTTCAAAACCTTGCCTGATGGCTAACTCCACAAGATAAATGTTGTTTGTGTTTGCTGTCGATGTGAATTTAGTTAACACCGGAGTCCGAAATATCACCTGAAATATCACTTGTCGGCTAATGAGAGCGCTGATGCAGAGAGCCCCCCCCCGTTTGAAGCAAACCACGAAAATATTTTGTATGAAGAACATAAGAGAAAATATTGAGTATATAATATATAATGGATTTGGCATTGTGGCAATAAATAAACATGCATTTGTTTTGCATAAGGCAAGCATTTGTGTACTCTCATATTAGGCAAGGCAACTTTATTTGTAGAGCACAATTCGTACACAAGGCAATTCAAAGTGCTTTACAGATGCATAAAATCACAAGAAGGCAAATAGAATCATTCCATACAAGCATAAAAATAATCAATAATAAATAAAATTAATTAATAAAAAAAAAAAAATAATTAAATTAAAAATGAAGAGTGCAGATAAAATCCTTCCAGTCATCATCTTCACATCTGAACAGAACAGTTTTCAGTCTTGATCTGAACATTGTCAGAGTTCAGGTCTGTCTCACATCTTCTGGAAGACTGGTCCAGATTTTAGAAGCATAAAACTGAAATGCAGCTTCATCTTGTTTAGTCTTGACTCTGGACACCAGCAGGAGACCACTACCTGAGGTTCTCAGAGTCCAGGTTGGTTCATATGGCTCTAACATGTCAGAGATGGACTTTGGGGCCATGAAGAAACTTGAACACAAGTAGAGCTGTTTTAAAGTCTATTCTCTGAGTGACAGGAAGCTAGAGACCTCAGGACTGGACTAATATGGTCGTATTTCCTGGTTCTAGTCAGGACTCGAATTAATAAGAGTAATACAACTTGAAAAAGATCTGTATAAGGTAGATTTAGAACAGATAAAAATATGCAATTAATTTGTGATTAATCATGATTAACTATTGACAGTCATGCGATTAATCTGATTAATTATTTTGAGAAATTGACAGCCCTAATATATATATATATATATATATATATATATATATATATATATATATATATATATATAGATATATATATATATATATATATGTGTGTGTGTGTGTGTGTGTATATATATATATATATATATATATATATATATATATACACATACATTAATATGTATATATATATATATATATATATATATATGTGTGTGTGTGTGTATATATATATATATATATATATATATATATATATATATATATATATATATATATAATATATGTAAGAGAGAATAACCAAACACTTCTCGTCAACTTGACAGTTTTATGACCCTTATCAGATCTTATCAGATCTTATCAGATCTGTTTCCGTGTAGATAACAATATCGGGCTGAAACAGCATATGGACCTAGAGATAAGGTAAACAGGCAGTTTTATTGTTTATCTTGCACCCACACCTGTTTCATGTGTTAAACATTTAAGTAACATTTAATATGACCATCCAGCTTCTTATGCATATCTTTCTCTCAGTAGAATCGTGTTGTCTACTCTCTTCTCTTCTCTTCTCCTCCAACCCCCCACCACCACCCACCCACCCACCCACCCACACGCACACACACACGCACACACACACACACACACACACACGCACACACACCACATCCACCCACCCACCCCACCCCTCTTTATCCAAAACTTTGTCAGAACATGGAAACTCCAAGCAAGGACCCAATTGAGCCTAGTTCCAACTGAACCTTCTGGCTAACCACTGCACTACTGTGCAAAACAAATCTATTTGTGATATCAATAAAGGAACCTGAAGAGTTCACATGGCTTTTCATTCTGACATGCTGTGTACATTTTGATACAAACTTCAGTGTATATTTTTATATTTGATTTTTAATTAATTTGCTAAGATTCTGAACTATTTTTCTGTATAGATTACCCGCAAATGATAATCTTTTTCATCAAAATTAAATCTTCACTCTTATAAGACAATACTAAGTACCTCAGGAACAGAGCAATGTTTTTTCTGAAACCTGTTTTTCTTAACATGCCTTTTTGTCTTTTTTTTTTTTTAAACACTGCAGTTAGTTTTTAATCTCATGTTTTTAAAAACACTGTTGTTCACTCACGTTGTCTCAGTACTGCTATCAATGAACGTGGAGTCTATCTGCTGTAAAAACTCCACAGCCTCTTCAGACAGGTTAAAGTAAAATTGCACTACTTGACTCAGTTGTAAACTTGGACCGTGAAACAGCTTTTCATAATTTCCCTGATCAAGTTTTTTTTGTTTGTTTTATGTTAGACGCTAAATTCAAAATTAAATCTCCACTTTTATAAGACAATACTAATTACCTCAGGCACAAACCAATGGTTTTTCTGTGCTAGATACCCTACTTCTGCGAAGTACTCTGTATCCTGGATCTTTTCGTACTCCGCTCGCTATTCCTATGGTAGCCTGGTGTGAAAAAAAGATGGAGGAGTTTTCTGAAAAAAAATCACCTCCCTCTTCCACAGCTGGTGCAAGTGACATAATGCTTAGTGATGAGAAACACACTTTCCTTTCAGACCACACCTTAACCACACCCCCTTGTCCTACCTTAACCAATCCCATTCGTTAAGGCTTCATAACCCCCAATCACCATACCTTCGACAGTTCCATTACTCCGCCTTAGCCACACCCACCACAAAAACCAACTTTCTGAACCATCGATTGTCCCATTGGTCCGCCTTAGCCACACCCACCACAAAAACCAACTTTCTGAACCATCGATAGTCCCATTGGTCCACCTTAGCCACACCCACCACAAAAACCAACTTTCTGAACAAAGACTACTTCAGAAACAACTTTGAAACTTTGGCTAGCTTCTAGGAGTGTGCTGATTAGTTTTTACACACTCGAACTACAGTTCTTATATTTTACCGATGACTGAGAGGGAAAAAACAAAAAACAACAACAAAAAAAAAAGAAACCTCTTTTTCTTAACATGAAAAAGTGTACATGCCTACTTGGGTGTGCTCCTCTTTTTTACCGTTAGGTTGAAAACTTGTTCTAACATGCTGTGTACATTTTTGATACAAACTTCAGTGTATGTTTTTATATTAGACTTTTAATGAATTTGCTAAGATTCTGAACTATTTTTCTGTATAGATTACCCGCAAATGATAATCTTTTTCATCAAAATTAAATCTTCACTCTTATAAGACAATACTAAGTACCTCAGGAACAGAGCAATGTTTTTTCTGAAACCTATTTTTCTTAATATGCCTTTTTGTCTTGTGTTTTTTTTAAACACTGCAGTTAGTTTTTAATCTCATGTTTTTAAAAACACTGTTGTTCACTCACGTTGTCTCAGTACTGCTATCAATGAACTCTTGTGGAGTTTATCTGCTGTGAAAACTCCACAGCCTCTTCAGACAGGTTAAAGTAAAATTGCACTACTTGACTCAGTTGAAAACTTGGACCGTGAAACAGCTTTTCATAATTTCTCTGATCAAGTTTTTTTTTGTTTGTTTTATGTTAGACGCTAAATTCAAAATTAAATCTCCACTTTTATAACACAATACTAATTATCTCAGGCACAAACCAATGGTTTTTCTGTGCTAGATACCTTACTTCTGCGAAGTACTCTGTATCCTGGATCTTTTCGTACTCTACTCGCTATTCCTATGGTAGCCTGGTGTGAAAAAAAGATGGAGGAGTTTTCTGAAAAAATCACCTCCCTCTTCCACAGCTGGTGCAAGTGACATAATGCTTAGTGATGAGAAACACACTTTCCTTTCAGACCACGCCTTAACCACACCCCCTTGTCCTACCTTAATCTTTTTCATCAAAATTAAATCTTCACCACTCTTATAAGACAATTCTAAGTACCAGGAACAGAGCAATGTTTTTTTCTGAAACCTGTTTTTTTCTTAACATGCCTTTTTGTCTTGTGTTTTTTTTTAAACACTGCAGTTAGTTTTTAATCTCATGTTTTTAAAAACACTGTTGTTCACTCACGTTGTCTCAGTACTGCTATCAATGAACTCTTGTGGAGTTTATCTGCTGTGAAAACTCCACAGCCTCTTCAGACAGATTAAAGTTAAAATTGCACTACTTGACTCAGTTGAAAACTTGGACCGTGAAACAGCTTTTCATAATTTCTCTGATCAAGTTTTTTTTTGTTTGTTTTATGTTAGACGCTAAATTCAAAATTAAATCTCCACTTTTATAACACAATACTAATTATCTCAGGCACAAACCAATGGTTTTTCTGTGCTAGATACCTTACTTCTGCGAAGTACTCTGTATCCTGGATCTTTTCGTACTCTACTCGCTATTCCTATGGTAGCCTGGTGTGAAAAAAAGATGGAGGAGTTTTCTGAAAAAATCACCTCCCTCTTCCACAGCTGGTGCAAGTGACATAATGCTTAGTGATGAGAAACACACTTTCCTTTCAGACCACGCCTTAACCACACCCCCTTGTCCTACCTTAACCAATCCCATTCGTTAAGGCTTCACAACCGCCAATCACCACGCCTTCGACAGTTCCATTACTCCGCCTTAGCCACACCCACCACAAAAACCAACTTTCTAAACCATCGATAGTCCCATTGGTCCGCCTTAGCCACACCCACCACAAAAACCAACTTTCTAAACCATTGATAGTCCCATTGGTCTGCCTTAGCCACACCCACCACAAAAACCAACTTTCTGAACAAAGACTACTTTAGAAACAACTTTGAAACTTTGGCTAGCTTCTAGGAGTGTGCTGATTAGTTTTTACACACTCGAACTACAGTTCTTATATTTTACCGATGACTGAGAGGGAAAAAACAAAAAACAACAACAAAAAAGAGAAGAAACCTCTTTTTCTTAACATGAAAAAGTGTACATGCCTACTTGAGTGTGCTCCTCTTTTTTACCGTCAGGTTAAAAACTTGTTCTAACATGCTGTGTACATTTTTGATACAAACTTCAGTGTATGTTTTTACTTTAACCTGTGGAGGCTAATGCACACCTCAGCCCATCAATCCTGACCATCTTTTACAAAGGCACCACTGAGAGTGTGCTAACCAGTAGCATCACTCAGTGGCATTAGAGCAGCAGCACCTCAGACTGGAAGGCACTGGGGTGAGTGGTGAGGTCATAAAAACATACGGCAGCTTGCCATGCAGAATGATGAGGCTCCATGACAGCTTCTACCCAACCGCCATCGCCATCAGACCTACAAAAACCTCAGACTGTGAACACTAAGTATTTTTATCTACCGGTTCATCTATTTATTAAGACTGTTTGCACTGTACTCTGTTGCACATAGGTTTTCACACTTATACATTTTTATATTAATTTCTCCTTTCTCTGACCTGGTTTTTATCCTTTACTCTTTTATATTGCTTTTATATCTATCCAACTGTTTTTGTTGTGGCCACATGCATCATAATCTCGTTCTACAATGCATGTCTGATGTTACGTTGAATGACAATAAAGAATCTGAATCTTTAAAATGCTGTATAATGTGAGTACAGTATTTAGTGCTGATAAATGCAGTTTTAGTGATAGAGCAGAAACGGCTCCTGTCGTTCTACACGTGCCGTGCAAAGCATCATCACACACAACATCATAGCGTGGTTCAATAGTTGCACTACAGCTGATAAAGACCTGGATAGAAACAGGAAGTCAGATGAAAAAATAGCATGCATACAACTACCGTCACTGTCCGACATAATCCAGGACAGCTTCCACCCAGGATATAGAATATGAAAAATAAATGCACATCCAAACAAGAGATGTCAGCTCAAACATGGTTGTTTTTTCTTGCAGAACAAGACTATAGCAGTCTGCCATAGATGTGTAAAAACAAAACTAAAACAGTCTGCCAGAGATGAATAAAAAAGAAACTAAAACAGTCTGACAAACATCTAAAAATGAAATTAAAACGGTCATTTTTCTTGCAGAACAAGACTATAACAGTCTGCCATAGATGCGTAAAAACAGTCTGCCATAGATGCGTAAAAACAAAACTAAAACAGTCTGCCAGAGATGAATAAAAAAGAAACTAATAGTCTGACAAACATCTAAAAATTAAATTAAAACGGTCTGCCACAGATGTGGCGAATACAGCCAGAAGGTAAATACGCCCCCCTGACAGGGTCAACGGCTAAAGGCTTTTCTCTTGAGAGCTGTGATCTTGTTCTTTACATGGAATTTGACGGCTCTCCAGTCACGCTCTTTTAATGCTACTGGGTTAGCACTGATGCAGGCAATGCAGTCATTTTTCTCTGGGACTACAAACTTCTCAATTAATTTTTTGCTCATGCTTCTGTCGACAGTGGATGACTCTTCCTTAATCCAAGGCCTCTTCACTGATGGTCGGCGACCTGCATGAAAAGGAGAAGCCCTTAATTTCTTTCTATCATTCTATCTATCTATGTTCATGAGGGACTCACAGTAAATGTTCTTGCTGAGCTACAGCACATCTTGTATGTATTGTTGTACCTGGTTTGATCGAAACTTTCTCACCTGTTTAAGAAGAAGAGATACCACTGGATGACACTTCCATTAGGGTTGGGATTTCAGGGAGAAGGGTGTTGCTTGGTCTGATCTCTACCAATAAAAAATATTTAAAAAGTCATTATTAAGACAATAACACATTTATCTCCAATCACAGTACAAGGTAATGCTTCTTCTTGATCTTGATCTATGTCCGAGTGTGTTTTTCGTCAGCACACTATCAATTTCTTAAACTTTGTCTGCTGAGTGGTGTCTCCACTGCTTTTCTCCTTTTCCTTCCCTTTCCTCCTCCCTTCCTCCTCCTCCAGCTCATTTATAATTATTTGGGAGCACCTCGTTACTGTAACTGTGCTCCATATTCTTTGCTTTCCTGTGGTTTGTTGTGCTGTTTTTGCCCCCCTTTTTCTTTCTGTGTATTTGCAGGCCAGAGTTTCCTGGGTTTCATGCTGACTTGCAGTTCCATCCTCTGTCCATCCCGGGGTTCTCCTCCACTTGTGTTTGGGGTGCCGACTGGTGTGATGATCGGTGACCTGGTCCTCTGGCCATCTCATCCCAGTGCTGCTACCTCCATCTGTTTATATTTATGTTTATATGGCCATTGTATTTAGTCATTTGTGTGCTCTCCTCTCTTTGTCCTCCATCCTCTCTGTGTTCTCCATCCTCTCTCTGTCCTGTCTCCCCTCTTTTTTTTCTCTACCCGGCTGGCCTTTGGCAGGAAGGTCCCTCCATATTAGCCAGGTCCTGCTCAAGGTTTCTTCCTCTTAAAGTGGAGTTTTTCCTTGCCTCTGTTTGGCTTAAAGGTTTTTTTTTCTCCCTATGTGGGAGTTTTTTACCTGCCAGTATCATTGATTGGATTTAATATTATAATTTTAGTTAAAGATATTTGCTCGGGGGTCATGCTCTGGGTCTCTGTAAAGCGCCTAGAGACAATTGTCATTGTAACAGACGCTATACAAATAAAATTGAATTGAATTCAATTGAATGTCGGTATTGTGGACTAAAGAACACCATTAACGTGGAAAGTGTGGCTTCCACAGGTGACCACCCTGCCGTCCCACAAGTTACGATGGAGAGTGGACACTATCATCGACTTAACAACCTTATTGTTGAAAATCACGAGACCTGATTCCACCCATCTCCACCTCCAGTGGCAATATAAGCCTGCCTCACATCTCAGTGCTTCCTTTCTCTCCTTCCCCTTCAAATCCTCAGACAAAGGGAGCTGTCATATACTATTCTTATTGTGAATACACTGATTTATGTAAGTATAGTCCATGTAACTTGATTTATTCTTATCCTCTGTTTGAATACTTGCTTTCTTTTTTTTGCCTATGTTGTGTTGGAAATCATTCACCATCCTTTTTTCCATTTTGTTACCTGAACAAATTAAGAGAACAGCCTTGGTGTTTAGCAGGTTTGAATGTGCACACCACGCATATAGTTGATTTTTTTCACTTAAAGTAAGTGCATGGTGCCTAGCCCTTTAGAAAAAGCGGTTCTTAGACTTATCAATGTTAAGGACCTAAGCATTAATAATTTTGAGACCCTGTTAATTTTAT
Organism: Hirundichthys speculiger; assembly: GCA_018398805.1. NCBI lineage: Eukaryota > Metazoa > Chordata > Actinopteri > Beloniformes > Exocoetidae > Hirundichthys > Hirundichthys speculiger. The sequence continues at coordinate 59,640 of JAGFBZ010000331.1, read as the reverse complement.
CTGTGGTGGGAATGTGGGGACATCAGAAAAAATACAATGTGTCAAATTTGACACTTTTATTTTAGCTGGGTGACACCATCAGGGCTTATAGATATGCAAAATTTGTCCAAATGCATGATCTGTAAACAGCTGTTAGGTGCAGCTAGCATATTTAGACTAAAATCGTCACTGTAGGAATAGCCACATCTCAATACTGATGCATTACCTATAAAAGTTACATATACCTGACAACACATATGGTACCTGACATACAATGTTTTCCTTGACAGACGTTGAATCAATATTAGCTTTTCTAGCCTACTTTACACAGAACTAAAGTCAGACCTAGCTAACATTATATGTATAGTTAGAGAAATAATAATGTTCTTAAACCTGATTTTTGTCATCTCAAAATCAGCATTACAAGTATACTTGCACAGTGCTTTCATTACTATTTCATTATTTGATAGATGGTTTATCTGTTTTTACCTCTTTCCTCTCGTGTCTCCCTTCCTCACGACTCCTGGCTCCCTCGTTCCGCGCCACTCAGTTTTCCAGACAAAGGAGTCTTTTGCCGCTCTCGCGTTCTCTCGTGCTGCATTCATTGTAGTCAGCCATAACTTTTCTTTGAATACATTGCTGCCATCTGGGGTGGCAAGGGTTAATTTTAGGGTGGCATTTGCCACCCTATGCCACACCGGTAGATCCGCCCATGCGTTCTGACACCATGTAGATGTGAATGAATGACGACTTTAAACATCCACGGTATAACATTTGTTAGCTCCTCTTATTAGCCCTGCTTTTTTATAACAACCACACACACTAAACTAAACTGAACGTACCCAGCAGGACTGACATCATCACATTGTATCCGTAACCATAGAAACTGTCAACACAGTCTACAATTTCGTGCTACAATTGTGGATGAAAGTGCTTCACTCGACACTTCTGAAAACTCTTAAAGAGTGGAAAAGAAGGAAAACAGACCAGTTATTTAAGTCGTGCTCTCCCATCACAACAAGTGTAAGTTGAAAATCATTAAACTGAGCATTAAATGTCATTTTATGTCGAGGGAAAGGCAATATAATAAGTTAAAGGTTGTTTTGTAGCTAACATGCTAGCTGCGAACAAGCTAGCTGGTAGTCGACGTTAACTAGCACCTAAAACCCATAGCATAATTACACTTAATGTAATATTCTCTGGTAATACAGTAAAATGAGTAGATTAGATGTACTTTATTCAATGTTTTCAATTAACTCTTGTACACGTATTTATTCATAAATAATATTAGTTATTTTCAGAAATCTATACAAATGCTCAATAGAACAATGACCTGAAATATGTACATGTACTTCAGGTGAATTATTTAAGACATTTAAATAGCTCCTCAACCAAGTATCAAATTTAGATTTTGAAAATGAAATTTTAAGAAAAACTGTTGGACTTTTAATATCCATCTTACTTTTCGTAATACTGAGATCAATATCGGACCTAGCCTTTTGCCTTAATGGATATATAAGTTTAAGTGTGTGTGCTACTCTCTGGATATTTTTTTTGTGGATTATTCTTTTCAGTTATTTTGAATTACATTACATTTAAAGCAACAAAATGCTGTAACTTTTCTTCTTTTTCTCATTGGCTTCTTTGTAACTGCCCACAAAACTAAGACTTTTGTTGAACAATCATGATATTTTGTTCTAAAATCACCAATTTCCTAAGATCTTAACTTTTTGACATAAAATTATGACTCTATATCAACTTCTCTTTTCTAAAATTAGGAATTTCTGTTGTAAAAAAGGTAATTTTCTTTTTCAAAATTGCAACTTTTTGACAAAGGTGAGCCATTTTTTGTTGTAAAATTGTGACTTGTGGAGCTGCAAGGTTTGGTTGTAAAATGAGGAATTTTGTTGTGAAATTGCAACATTTTTAACATTGTGACTTTTTTTTTTTTTTTTACATAAAATTGCTACTTTCCATTCTAAAAAAGCTGCTCAACAGTCCCCTGGCTGCTATTCTCGCCTAATTTTTTTAATTTTGTAGGTCAATACTGAATCAAACGAACATCGGCAACCTTTCAGAATTTCTTCAGACATTTGTTAGTTTTAAGAGTATGATTGTCTTTGCACACTCTCGTGGGCCAGATAAAATCAAGTAATGGGCTGGATTTTGCCCACAGGCCTTGAGTGACATGTGTGCTCTAACTAAACTGTACTGCCATAATAATTCATGGATTAATTGTGTAAGATGGACTAGTTACCTTTGTTGACTGCTAACATGTTCTGAATATTTTTTTTACTGTTACATTTCACTATTGTGGAGGGTAAAAAATCAGCTCCAATTAATCGATCATGGAATTGCAGCGTAATTGCAAAATTAACAATTATCAAAAGTTTCCAACAATGAAAATGTTAGTAGATTAAATCCAAATGTGACTATAGCTAAAAAAGAAAATTAACTGTAAAGGATCTGTGAGTCAGATAAAGTAGATAAAGGAATGATCTAATTTATCAAATGTTGAGTAAGAATACACAGTAGTTTTACTGATGTACGTAATCTCAACATGAATTGTGTGTATGTCATTCCAGATGTGTCACTTGCCAGTTCACCTCCGTGACCACGACAGCTGCAAGAGAGATCCCAGTAGGGGTCAGACAAAGGTAACACACCTGATGATTGCTGTCTTTGCAGACAGTAAAAGTCTGTTTATCCTGTTTGATTTACTATGATCAAAAACCTCATTACGGGGGAGGGTCACGTGATCCGGATCAAGATGGACGCCTGAGACTTTACTCCGCTTCAGGCTTTAACTAAATTTGTGTCTTTCTCCACGTAAACTGAATACCATCAGTTGAATTGTACTTTAGAGATGCCTAGACCACAGTGTGACAAGGATTTTCCTATCTTTTCATCGTCTGGTTCCGCCGCTAAGAAGAAAACTGCTCAACAAGCGGCCTCACGCATCTTGAGTGAGGCCAAGGAAGGTGATGCTAACACCTCAGAGCTAACGCTAACTGAACAAGCAACGATGGAGCAGATCCTAGCTGAAGTAATGTCTGTGGCCTCCCGGGTGAACAACATGGACAAATCAGTGGGTGCTCACCTGGACGTCATTGACGGCACACTGAGCAAAATAAAAGTATCCATCACCTCAGTGGAGAGCTATCTATCGGCCCTCTCCGGCCGACCTGGAAAAGCGCATGGAGGAGGCTGAGGAGAGAGTGTCAGCTACAGAAGACAGCCACGGCCCTCACGACATCCGCCTAGAAAAAACAGCATGGAAAAAACAGTGGAACAAATGCGACTGAAAATTGATGACCTAGAAAACCGTGGAAGGTGTAAAAACCTGAAAATTATCAACCTTCCAGAGAAAGCAGAGGGCAACATCCCCCTTGCGTACTTTCTCCAGACAACACTGCCGATTTTAGTTGGCCTACCTGCTGACTTTCCTCTGCTGGAGATTGAACGTGCCCACCGAGCCCTGGCTCCTGCTCCGGGTCCAGAGAAGCCCCCGAGGAGCGTTTTGGTGCGGTTTCTACGATATTCCCAAAGAGAGGCTGTGCTCAGAGCAGCTTTGAAGAAACGCGACGTTCATCATGACAGCTCCCGACTTCAGTTTTACTGACCTGTCTGTGGAAATCCTGCGAAGGCGGCGAGAGTTTGCCATCGTCGGAAGAGTGCTGGCCCGTCATAAGAAGTACCGTGGATTCGCCTATCCAGCCCGCCTCCGGTGTCTTCATGAAGGGCAAATTCGCCTTTTTGATACTCCTGAGTCTTCTGCTGCATTCCTGGAATCTCTTGAATGAGGTAATTCCTTCACTCCTAATGTTGCCAGTCATATTGGAGAAAGACGGACCTATTAAACACTGTGCACCTTTTTGTAAATCGCCACAGGGACTCTGAGAAAACGTGCAACGGAAATGATTCAATCTGTAGTTATTTCCCTTGGAAACAAGGTGATTTTACTTTCTTTTCTTTTTTTTTCTCTCTCTCTTTCCATGATGTTTTCTTACAAAAACAGCACCAGCATTTTTTTTTTTATTTAAAAAAAAAAAAAAAAAAAAAAAAATCAGACTTACTAGTTCACACACCTTTGTATCAGCCTTGTGTGTGTAGTCTGTATTTAATGTAAATTTTGCACAAGTGTTTGGCTCCATACACAGTTTGGGAACTGATCGTCCTGGGGTGTTTCTCAGTGGCGTTCTTTATTTAGCCTGGGGTATGAGCATTGTTTCGGATGTCCTAGTTGTCACTGTGATCTGTTTGCTAAAGTAAGGTTTGGACTATGCTTAAAAAGCCCAGTGACTTCATTTGTGGTAGTTTTTCCTGTCGTTTGGGGAAGGGATAGGGGAGGGTAAGCGCTGCTATTTAAATGTTTTGTGTTTTATTTTTCTTGCATCTGTTAATTACTTTCTGACTTTGTAGCACTCATGTCTGGTTCATTTAAACTCACTACTTGGAACGTCCAGGGGTTGGGCCATGTAATTAAAAGGAAGAAGATCTTGACATATTTGAAAAAACAAAAATCTGATATAGCATTACTTCAGGAAACTAGGCTATTGGATACAGAACATCTGAAACTTAAGAGGGACTGGGTAGGCAAAGTTTACTTCTCCTCCCATTCTCAGAACAAGAAAGGCACAGCCATCCTTATAAATAAGAACCTTCCTGTCATCTTGGAACATGAAGAAAAGGATTCAGATGGGAGATTTATTTTGATTAGGGTCTCGATTCGTGAACAACATATAACTATTCTCAATATTTATGCTCTGAACAATGATTCTCCCCAGTTTATGTCACAAATGATTCTGTTATTTAACCACCACTGCAATGGCTTGGGCTTTTTAGCTGGCGAATTTAATTGTATAATGAATGCTTCTCTGGATAAATCCTCCTCTGCAAACATATCTAACCCAAGATTGTCTACCGTCCTCAAAAAATTATGCACAGATACTGGACTGATAGATATATGGTGACACTTAAACCCCAGTGTGAGAGATTACATGTTTTATTCACACCCTCATAACTCATATTCTAGACTGGACTATTTTTTTATTCCCAAAAACTTTCTACATTCTGTCCAGACTTGCTGTATAGATGCTATTGTTTTATCAGACCACGCTCCAGTACATTTATACATTAACCCAGTATTTAATATTCCTAGAACTCCCATGTGGAGATTCAACACGTCATTTTTGAATAGCGACCCTTTTTGTACCTTTGTTCGGAATAATCTATCACAATTCTGGCTCGAAAATAAAAATTCTCTGGTGGCCCCTGCCATAATCTGAGATGCAGCTAAAGCCACCTTACTTCCTATAGCTCGCACTAGAAAAAAGCCTTAGGGGAAAACAGAAAAAACCTTTAAAAAGAAGTGAATAGCTTGGAGCATATACATAAACAATCACCCACATTAGCAAACTTAAAGGCACTAGTGGCTGCTAAGACTAAACTTAATATGGATTATACTCGTCATGTTCAAAGACTATTACTTTACATTAAACAGAAATATTATGAATTTGGCAATAAGAGCAGTCGCCTGCTCGCCCACACACTGAAAAATCAAAATAATGATCGCTCAATAAACATGATAAGAACTCAGAATGGGGATGTTACATGTGACCCAGTGGTTGTCAATAGTACATTCCGAGATTTTTATAAATCCCTGTACAGTGCGGAGAAGGCTGATGTCGGTATCGCCTCGTACTTGAACAATATTCCCTTACCCCCCATAGTGGAGGAGGATCGCTCCAGCCTAGATGCTGCATTCACGCCGGAGGAGGTCTGGGCTGCAATTCAGTCCATGCCGAATGGGAAGTGTCCAGGCCCAGATGGGTACCCATTGGAATTTTTTAAGAAATTTTGGCCAGAGATCCACCCAATTTTTATGCCTGCCATTAATGGTATCTTTAGATGTGGCATCCCCCCCTCCTGGAGATATGCTTCCATTAGTCTACTCTTAAAGATAAAAACCCTTTGGATTGCTCATCATTGCCCATCAGTCTGCTTACTGTGGACTACAAAATTGTTGCAAAAGTACTGGCTCGGAGACTGGAAAACATTCTTCCGAAAATAGTAAACCCAGATCAGGCAGGGTTTGTGAAATCAAGATATGGTACAGACAATGTACGCCGCACACTTAATGTTGTTCAGTAACTCTCATAAAAATCCAGCACTCATTGTCACAAGGGTGGGGGAGTGGAAGGAGGACCCAAATGCAGGAGGTTAAAAAGCAAAAAGGTATTTATTTAACAAAAGCACAAAAATCAAAAAACTCCAAAATTCAAAAGGTCAAAAATACAAACTTAGCTTATTCCTTGAAGCGAGGGTGAAAAGTAGTGATGTTATGAGAGAGGCGAAGCCTGAAGCGCGTATTGAGAAATGAGGGGGCGTGTCCGTGAAGCGCGTATCGAGAGTCGCAACAGGAAGCACTAGAGACATGGAGAGACACCAACTTGACAACACACAGAATATACAGAAAAACACAGAAAAACAATCATGGCCGCTCCATGCCATGACACTCATAGTCTCCCTCGATGCAGAAAAGGCCTTTGATCGAGTGGAATGGCCTTTTTTGTTTTTGGTGTTAGAAAAATTTGGTCTAGGCTCTAATTTCATCAATATGACTAAAACCTTTTATTCCGACCCAATTGCCTCAGTTAATACAAATGGCCTGATGTCAGATGGTTTCCCGGTGCACAGGGCCTGTAGGCAGGGGTGCCCCGTCACCTTTATTGTTCATATTGTTTATTGAACCTTTGGCTGAGGTCATCAGAACCAACCCTGATATATTTGGAATTAGGGTAGGTCAAGAAGACCACATTATTTCTTTATTTGTAGATGATGTTCTCTTATATCTGAGTAACCCTGAGAAATCAATTCCTGCAGTTCTGGAATCCATAGCCACATTTAGTGCCTTAACTGGTTATAAGATTAACCTAGGAAAGTCAGTTGCCACGCCCTTTAATGTCCCCCAGGACATTAGTCTACTTCCATTAGTCTACTCTTAAAGATAAAAACCCTTTGGATTGCTCATCATTGCCCATCAGTCTGCTTACTGTGGACTACAAAATTGTTGCAAAAGTACTGGCTCGGAGACTGGAAAACATTCTTCCGAAAATAGTAAACCCAGATCAGGCAGGGTTTGTGAAATCAAGATATGGTACAGACAATGTACGCCGCACACTTAATGTTGTTCAGTAACTCTCATAAAAATCCAGCACTCATTGTCACAAGGGTGGGGGAGTGGAAGGAGGACCCAAATGCAGGAGGTTAAAAAGCAAAAAGGTATTTATTTAACAAAAGCACAAAAATCAAAAAACTCCAAAATTCAAAAGGTCAAAAATACAAACTTAGCTTATTCCTTGAAGCGAGGGTGAAAAGTAGTGATGTTATGAGAGAGGCGAAGCCTGAAGCGCGTATTGAGAAATGAGGGGGCGTGTCCGTGAAGCGCGTATCGAGAGTCGCTTCATTTGGGGAGGAGCCAAAAGTGATGACGACCGAAGCTTCACCGCCTGGCTGTACCACGTGGCTGCTTCGGGAAGTGGTTCATTTCTTGTCTCAAGAAATGGGGTTTGACAGCTTTATAAACGCCACAGGCTCCATTCAAAATGTGGGTGTTTGTAGGCGAGTTGCGGTCAGTTCAGAGTTTGGATAGCTTGGATACTAGAATTTGGATAGCGTGTATATAGTTTGTGGTAGTTCAGTATATAGTTTGTACATGATGGCACAAACATTTTTATGCAGCCCAGCATCCTCTGTGCCATGTGAAAGGGTGTTCTCCAAGGCTGGAGAGATTGAAAAAAAAAAAAAAAAAAAAAAAGGAATCGGTTAAAACCAAAAACTGTGGAAAAATTGCTATTTCTGAATAAATATACATAAAATCACCCCTTTAATGGTCGTCATTGTCCAAATTACACAAGCATATCGAGTGTACCCCCACCGTAGTTCCACAAACACTTTCACTGTTCTCTGCCGGAATAGGCTCAGTTGCTCTGGTAGCGCAGTGGCTGGGGCAGGCGAACCGCGTACACGTATCATAGTTTTCGTGGGTTCGACTCCCGGCTCGTCGACCCTTTGGATGCGTGTCTGCCCAGTTCTTATGATACTACTTTGGGAAACATTAAACAGAGATTACTTTTAGACAATATTTTATGCACTTGATCATTTATGTAGACCAATTATTTGGTCATACACATTTTGTTATTCACGATCATTCGCAAGAGCCATGACTGATACATAAATTCAATGCATCACATCTTAAGATTCAGCTGGCTGTGATTATAAACCTGACCAGTAGGTGGTGTCATGTGCATATGAAGCAGCAAGAAATGTACCATTTCTCGAACCATCTGGCCAATGTGTGACACTGCTTCACGGGGCTTCATCTCACCATCACTAGTGAAAAGCACAAGGTGACAGACAGACCGGGATGCATGGGGATAAGGACGACAATGGACAGCAAACTGAAAGGGAGTGACAGGACTTATATACACGCAGGAACAAACGAGAGGCAGGTGTGAACAAACAGGCTTGACAAGGGGAAGGAAGCAAAGCTGAAAACAACAGAGACAAGACAGACCTTTAAAGTAAAACAGGAAGCACTAGAGACATGGAGAGACACCAACTTGACAACACACAGAATATACAGAAAAACACAGAAAAACAATCATGGCCGCTCCATGCCATGACACTCATAGTCTCCCTCGATGCAGAAAAGGCCTTTGATCGAGTGGAATGGCCTTTTTTGTTTTTGGTGTTAGAAAAATTTGGTCTAGGCTCTAATTTCATCAATATGACTAAAACCTTTTATTCCGACCCAATTGCCTCAGTTAATATAAATGGCCTGATGTCAGATGGTTTCCCGGTGCACAGGGCCTGTAGGCAGGGGTGCCCCGTCACCTTTATTGTTCATATTGTTTATTGAACCTTTGGCTGAGGTCATCAGAACCAACCCTGATATATTTGGAATTAGGGTAGGTCAAGAAGACCACATTATTTCTTTATTTGTAGATGATGTTCTCTTATATCTGAGTAACCCTGAGAAATCAATTCCTGCAGTTCTGGAATCCATAGCCACATTTAGTGCCTTAACTGGTTATAAGATTAACCTAGGAAAGTCAGTTGCCACGCCCTTTAATGTCCCCCAGGACATGTCAATACAGTCTCCTTTTCAGGTGTCCAGGAAGGGTTTCAAATATTTGGGTATTTTTGTCACTTCTGATTTAAATAATTTGTTTGAAACTAATTACTCCTCTCTAATTCAGAAAGTTAGGAACGATCTGACAAAATGGGCCTCCCTACCAACTTCTCTTCTTGGGAGAATCATTACTATAAAAATGAATACTCTTCCTCGGCTGAACTATCTATTTCAAAATCTTCCATGTTATTTCACTCCTGCATTTTTTAAATCACTGAACTCTGAATCACTGAATAACAAACACCACAGAGTTAGGTTTTCTATTCTTATTAAGCCAAAGGATCTGGGAGGCCTGTCCCTACCAAATCTACAATTATATTATTGGTCAGCGCAACTTAAAATGATGTCAAATTGGTTTATGAACGGTAAAGATTCCTTATGGTGGGGTCTTGAATCCCTATCTTGTTGCCCCAGAAGGCATAACTCCCTTCCTTTTATTAATAATATAGATCAGTTAAATCATCTCAAGAATAACATAATTGTCTATAACACACTACTGGTTTGGCGAGATGTGAAGAAATACCTAAATATTTCCCCGGTCATCTCTCTCCTGTCTCCTCTGGTTCTGAATCCGGATTTACCAGCACAGATTAGAAGTATTGGTTTGACAGAGTGGACATCTAAGGGCCTGTTAAATTTCTCAGACTTGTTGGTCTACGACTCTGTTAAGTCATTTGAAGATATTAGGGCAGACTTTAATATTCCCCACAAAGACTTTATAAGTATCTCCAATTTCGTAATTTTATAGGGTCTCTCTTGAGGACAGGTGGGATCCGCTTGAGACTGTCAGAGCTAAAAAAACACCATAGTTTTGGCCAAATCCCCCAAAGGACTGGTTTCCAAGATTTATGCGTCACTACTTTATTCTGATTCTTCAGGCTATGACTCTCTGAAGATGTTGTGGGAGCGTGATCTGGAGGTGCTCTGTAGAATGGGACAAGATTTGCGTCTCCTAAACCATACTCCAGACAATCTTTCTGACACAGACACTAAATTCCTGTTAACTCATTGACTGCCAGACAGCTGCACAGCAGAGAGCCTCATACTGCCAGCGTTTTGGAGCATTTTGACTGATTTTCCAAGACCCATAGAATATTGTGTTCTATGACTATGTGAAGACTGAAACTACCAAAATAAAGGGTAGACTCTCTTCTTTCATCAGGAAAAATAAGTTTGTTTCTACCTTCTTCCAATCTTAAGTAATCAGCAGTAGAACATGGGGAAGTTTCACCAAAAACACCCATTTCTGACCAAACAATAGAGAAAAACGAGCTTTTTGTGAAGAGAAGCAAAACAATGAGTTTAACACAAATATTTTTTGTTTTACTGACACTTCAATCATCGGAACAGTGGTTTCCTTCTATAGAACCAAAGAAAAAAAAGACAGGTTTTTAATGGCAAAAATGATTTATTTACCCATATACGTAGGGGTGCACGATTACTATCAGGCCGATAACAGGAAATTATGACGTCATCCCGATAAGTCTGATATCATGACGAATATCTCTGATAACATATATATATTTGTCAACACGGCAGTGCCCCGCTCCCTCTGAGACTTGAATAACCGGCAGTGAATGCTATGTTCAATTGACGTCGGCATAATCAGAAAACGATTTCTTAGTAAGGAAAATCAAGAATACCCCCTCATGCCAGAAAACAACTCGTTAACTCGGTCATAATTTTGGTAGTTGCTGACTTAAATTGATATTCTCAGTATTTTCCCACATGTTACACATAAAAAAAGAAAAAATAGAAAAGGCTGAAAGAACGACTAGCAAACGAGGGAACGTGGGAATTTACGTTACGCCTTGAATGCAGCCTGCAGCACAGCACTGATCACAACAAACATGGTGGCGTGGAACTTCGTTAAAGTTTAAGAAGATGATAGTTTGGTGGTTATTTGTGAAGAATCCTCCAGGCGAATTCTACGAGGGAAGCTTTCATAAGTAAAAACCTGATCAGCCACCTACAACATAACAATCGCTTCCATGGAGTTTTGAAATCGCGCTAACGTGAGCTAATGGAAGCTAATGCTAATGTGCGCAAGCCAGCAGCAGTCTCCCCTCCCCTCTCCTCTCCTCGCCATAATCTCTCTCAACTAAAGCTTCCATGAAATTAAAAAATAAAAACTACTGAACCTCATTTACTTTAATTAAAGGTATTAATTTAAATGGAACCACAAGCCAAAATCCTTTAAATGTTAATCTTTTTCAGTTAGTAATTCTGATGCATGTATTTCCATCAGTTCAAGGAGCCTTTATTTTTTTCATATCAGTCAGTAATGCACCTATTTAAGTTAATATGAGATATCAAATAGGTTTGTTTGATAGCTTTATGAAAATGTTTAAGAGGCTTGTCAATAGTTTTTCTTTGGAAAAAATAAATATCTGTTAATTTTAGAGTCAAAATGTTTTTTGATTTTGTTCTTAGTATTGATGGAATGATCTTAGGTATATGTGTGTGTTATCGGTTATCCGTATAGGTTTTAAAAAACAGTTATCGTGCATCCCTACGTATATAACATTATAAAACACATTTGACATTTGAAACAATGTACAAATATTTACAAATATCCAATTCAGGTTTGCAGTGTGTGCTCTCCCGAGCCGCCACTTGAGAGGACAAAAAGGAGTTAGCCCACCAATCTGGTGGGGACCGCTTCACTCGTGGGGACCAAAATTCGGGTCCCACAAGTTTTTTTACTTAATCAACTCAGCAACACCTCCAGAATGCTCCAGCAAAATTTCAGAGGAGTCCCAGATGTCACGATTTTTGAGATTTGTGTATATCATGTGTGTATGCTTACTCCCCCTAGTGACAAGAGTTTGCCAGTACATTTTGATACACACTTCCGGAAGTGTGCATGACTAGCCCGCCCTCTACTCGTCCAGCCAATGAGAATCATTTCACTGCAGGACTCTGTACCATTGGGTAGAGTCACTTTACCATTGGGTACTGACCACGGTACCGACGTCCATATCTACATGAACGTCAGGACGTGATATATTACGCATTTCAGGAAGCTCATGGTTAACTACAGGTAAGAACATTTCTTTAGTTATTTTGTCATTAAATACGTCCATAAAACATGACTACGTCCATAAAGCATGGCTGTTTAGTTCTATCAGTCTCGTACGAGCATTGCTGATACTTTGAACTTTCGCAAACGAACCGAGTGTTTTGAACGGCTCTTCATTGTGAACGATAGGAAGCGAGTCTCAATATGGAACCGTTTATTTTTCAAAATAAAGATCTTGCGATAGAGAGACAACGCGTAGGATTTTATTGTGAAACGCGCCAGACAGGAGGCACCTGTCTCGACAAGTACTTGACACTCAAAACCTTTGGTGTTATGTCGCCGCTGTGTTGTGGACAAGGCTTATATTTTTCACAACATGGATAAGCAGTGCATTTGTGAATGTGGACCATAAGGCTTTAAATAAGACTGAGAGGCGAGAAAAAGAGGCGAGAGAGAGAGAAAGGTGGGTCCAGTGCAGACAGGAGAGATTCAGTTTTTACCAGGTGAGCCAAGAAAACAAACACAGCTCTGATGAGTGGTCCGCGCGAGATAAGTCATTTAATGATGCTGAATTACACGTTATAGCATCATACAAACACACATGAGACAGAGTCGACTGTTCTGGAAGGAGCGCATGTAATGGCACAGTTGTGCGTATTTACGCATGGAGAATCGAGAATTACGCACGAATTGAGTCAAATGTCTTTCCTATCATCGTCTGTGAGACCGCAAATTCTGCCTATATATTGTATTTAAGTGGCTTTCTTTAACATGTTTTAGCCTGTGATGGAACTACAGAGCCACTGATGTGTGCAAAATGGAGCGCTTCGCCTTTTTCGGCCACTCCAGAACACGTTTCACCCGTCAGCTCATCTCCGTACCTCCTGGTGTCATTCCGGGACCAAAACTCTTACCAAAACGCACAGCTTACTTTCACTGCGGAGGCAGTACATCACATTAAGGAGAAGTCTGACAAGCTGGACAGCCTTGAAGCATTGTATATTAATGCTGAAAAAGGTGAGTAATCTGACATTTTACAAAAGTAAAACAGAAAACAGTGCTTGACCCAAACACTGATCAATAATGTACCTAACCAAAATTTACGAACTTTTACGAAATTTTTTGGATAATAATTACAATGATGTTGATCCTTATGTATGCATCACTTTTCATACATAAAGTGAAATTCAAAGTGCTTTACACTATAAGTAAGACCGCAGAAACGAGAAGATAAAACTGAAAATGCAGTGATAAAAGGGAGACTTATATTTTTTGTTATATTTTTAAGCCTTCACGCTTAAATCTGAGTCCATTATTACTAGCATATCAATAGTATACCAATGATTTTGAGCCTCAGCAATGATACTGAAGCCAGGGAGCCAGGTCATATTATTTTTTTCCCTGACCCCTGCATGAACTTTGCCACTTTTGTTACAGGGCATGGAGTATTTGCCAGAAGATCCTTTAACCAAGGTGATTTCATCCTTGAGTATAGAGGCGACATGATCTCTGACACGGAAGCACAGAGGAGAAGAGAGGTGTACACACCTACTCAACGTGTTTTTATGTTCGATCTCGCTGGAAAGTTTCTGTGGTCGGTAGGGGTGTGACAAGATCTCGTGCCACGAGATCTCGCGAGATTTAAGTTGACGATATTTCTCGTTGTGTTCAAAATCTGTCTCGCGAGATTTGTGAGCTATCCAAACTTTTATTTGTGACCTGTGGCGGCAGTAATACGCCTTTGCTACGTACAGTCATTGGCTAAGTCTAGCCTGCCAGAACATAAAGAAGGACTAGGAAAAGAAGAGAAGAGCCAGATGAGTCCAACAGTTTAAAACAGGCTGAGAGGGAAGTTGAAAACTACAGAAAAGAGGCTTCAATCCCTCTCATCCTTTGCTGTCTCAGCTTGCCAAAGCGTGCCTTTGTGTCCCTGCTACCTCTGTTCCAAATGAACGCATCTTTTCGCAGGAGGAGACATAGTTAATGCACAAAGATCCCAACTGCTACCTGAGAATGTGGACATGCTAATATTCTTAAAAAAGAACATGGCTGTGTAGTTGCAGCAAGTAGTCAGTGACATACTTAGACTTTATTTGCACTATTTGAACTCTGTGTTGACAGAGTAGAACTTTGATTTAAGTTTACACATGTTGTTTGCACTTAAATAAAATTAATTTTTTTTTCATTTAACTTTAATAAAGTTTAGTTTTTGTTTCAATTTTTGTTAGTTTCAATTTATTAAAAGCTCATGCTAAGACTTTTTCATGTAAAGATTTATAAAACATTTCAAAATGCATGTGCAACCATTAAAAAAGGCTTGTTTCAGTCATATATAGTTTGTCATTGTAATTTTGTTAAAATCTCGTCTCGTCTCGTTCTCGTGAACCCAATATCGTGTCTCGTCTCGTCTCGTGTGCTGAGTGTATCGTCACACCCCTAGTGGTCGGTATACATCTCACTCTGCCAGAGATAAAATTGCATTTGTTCCAACAAGTCTAGCGTTGCAGCTTTTGTAGAACCAGAATGATGTTGTTTGTTTTAGTGTTGATGGTGCCAAAGAAGATGGTCCCTTGGAAGGCTTGTGAACAATGACCACAAAAACAGATAGTAGGATGAGGCTAGTGGAGGTTGATAAGAAGAGTCACATTTGCCTCTTTGCAATCCGGCCCATAAGTATAGGTGAAGAAATTTCCTATGATTATGGAGGAAAAGACTGGCCATGGCGAAAGGCATGTATTAGTTTGTGCAAGCTAATATACTATGTTTTTGCAGTGTCTTGTTTACTCTCACAGGGCAGTGTCTAAACTCATGGGGACCACATGCTTTTGTACTGTGTTTGCAGAAGGCAGCAGCGGTTCCACCAAGATTCCAGCCTGACAGTGCAGTTTTGGACATGGTGACTGCTCCATCTATGGAGTCTGCTCTCAACACTCCTCCAGCTACTGTGGGAGATGTCTCGTCTTGCGCAGAGTCCCGTGACAAGGTAGGACATAGATTCAAGGTCTCAATCACTATGCCTGACTCCAGTCAGTTTTGTTAAATTTAAGACTTTGTGGCTCAGGGCCCACCCTCCTAACTATTGGGGAACACATGTTTGTGTGTTTTGTTTTGCAGAAGCCCGCAGAGAGTCTGCCGAGAACTTTGCCTGACAGTGCATTGGTGGACAAGGTCACTGTTCCTATGGAGCAGCCTACGAAGTTTGCTCTCATCACTCCTCCAGCTACTGTGGGAGGCATCTCATCCAACCCAGAGTCCTGTGACAAGGTGGGACCAAAATAAAGATTTAGAATGATAACGCCTAAACGCTGTACAGTAGTTCTGTACTGTGGTATTTGTTTATAAATCATCATGTGTTCTTCACATGCTCTGACAAATCAGATTGTGACTTGGCTTAAGAAATACTTTCAGTCAAGAGTTTCTCTTTCTTTCTTTCACCCCCTGCAGACAAGCGTGGACAAAAAGACAGCTGAGCAGACACAGACAAAACAGAAGACATCAAGACGGCACCAACAGCAAACCATTGAAAAGCAAGATGAGTCAGCAGTGGATTGTTCTTCAGATGAGGTAGAGTTGGATGGTGCAGTGGATCAGTTGGGTGATGAATCAGAATGGGACTCCTCCAGTGTAGACATGGGAAACAAATATATACCAACTAAAGATGAATTTGAGGACAGCACAGATGATTTGAGTGGAAGTGAAGAATTGTGGAGAAAAGAAAAGAAGACCACTAAGAAAGGCCATACAGTGTCATCAAAAAGAAGAGCCCCACGTCCATGGAAAACAAGAAGCAGCATCCCTACCACATCAAGAAGTGCTCCTGGTAAGGAAGATGATGAGATGCCACTGTCTCCTCCATCTGTGTCTGTGTCTGCAATCTCCAAAAAGTCAGATGGTAAAAGGATATATAACAAAAAACAGTTCTGTCACTATTGTGAAACTTCAGTAACTAAATATGCAAGACATCTGGAGCGTCATCACAGTACTGTGGCCAAAGTTGCCAAGGCTTTAAGTTACGTGAAGGGTTCAAAGGAAAGAAAAACCCATTTGAATTTTCTTAGAAGCAGTGGCAACTTTCAGCATAATGCATCTGTACTCAAGAGTGGACAAGGGATCCTCATCGCAAAGAAGCGACCCAGATCACAAAGTTCAGAAAAAGACTATGTGCACTGTTCCCACTGCCTTGGCCTTTTTGCAAGGAAACTGTTGTGGAAACACCTTAGAAAATGTGATAAACAACAATCTGAGGAAGGAGAGCAGAAGACGTTTTCTAAAACTCGAGTGCTGGCCACCTGCTCTGTTGAACAACCTTAACCTTCAGGCACACCTGAAATGTTTAATGATCTGACCAAGAGCATGCGTCATGATGATGAAACTGATATTGTGAAAACTGATCCAGCAATCAGGGGTTTTGGCTGCCATTTAATGAACAAGGTCATGGGAAGTAGTACTGACACAGTTGGCAATAAGAAGACTGTCACACAACAGCTGAGGAGTCTTGGTAGGATGATAAATGCAGCAAGAGAGATAACAACTATGAAGACTATCCAAGACCTAGTGAGCCCTGAGAATTTCAAAGAGACCATTAAAGTTGCACGACATGTGGTCGGTTTCAATGAAACTACATCAAAGAAAACCACTGGAGCGTGTACATGTCAGGTCATGGCAGGAGGGACCTCCGAGAGGCCAAATTTAATGCTCCCAAGCTCTTACCATTTACAGATGATGTTAGACTTCTTCATGCTTATCTCGATAAAGAGGTAACCCAAGGCATCAAGGAATTGAAAGTGGTGGTTTCACCAGCTAACTGGAAACGGCTGTGTAAGGCTACTTTGACAAACGTAATACTGTTGCTAAAGGTAGATTACCCGCAAATGATAATCTTTTTCATCAAAATTAAATCTTCACTCTTATAAGACAATACTAAGTACCTCAGGAACAGAGCAATGTTTTTTCTGAAACCTGTTTTTCTTAACATGCCTTTTTGTCTTGTGTTTTTTTTTTTAAACACTGCAGTTAGTTTTTAATCTCATGTTTTTAAAAACACTGTTGTTTACTCACATTGTCTCAGTACTGCTATCAATGAACTCTTGTGGAGTCTATCTGCTGTGAAAACTCCACAGCCTCTTCAGACAAGTTAAAGTAAAATTGCACTACTTGACTCAGTTGTAAACTTGGACCGTGAAACAGCTTTTCATAATTTCTCTGATCAATTTTTTTTTGTTTGTTTTATGTTAGACGCTAAATTCTAAATTAAATCTCCACTTTTATAACACAATACTAATTACCCCAGTATGACACATCCAGCTTCTTTTGCATGTCTTTCTAAACACCTAAACATTTAATTAACACAGTTTTTATTACTCCCAACCCAGTGTTGTCTGACTCTCTTCTCCACTTCTCCTACCCCCACCACCACCACAACCACGCACACACACACGCACACACACACACAGACAAACATTTATTCCTCCTCTGCTCCTCCTACCCCCCCCCCCCCCCCCCCCCCCCCACACACACACCACACGCACACACCCACCCACCCTTCTTTACCCAAAACTTTGTTTAAGGTCAGAAAATGGAAACTCCAAGCAACGACCCAATTGAGCCTATTTCCAACTGAACCTTCTTGCTAACCACTGCACTACTGTGCAAAACAAATCTATTTGTGATATCATTAAAGGAACCTGAAGAGTTCACACAAACTTCAGTGTATATTTTTATATTTGACTTTTAATGAATTTGCTAAGATTCTGAACTATTTTTCTGTATAGATTGCTATCAATGAACTCTTGTGGAGTCTATCTGCTGTGAAAACTCCACAGCCTCTTCAGACAGGTTAAAGTAAAAGTGCACTACTTGACTCAGTTGTGAACTTGGACCGTGAAACAGCTTTTCATAATTTCTCTAATCAAGTTTTTTTTGTTTGTTTTATGTTAGACGCTAAATTCAAAATTAAATCTCCACTTTTATAACACAATACTAATTACCTCAGGCACAAACCAATGGTTTTTCTGTGCTAGATACCCTACTTCTGCGAGGTACTCTCTATCCTGGATCTTTTCGTACTCTGCTCGCTATTCCTATGGTAGCCTGGTGTGAAAAAAGATGGAGGAGTTTTCTGAAAAAATCACCTCCCTCTTCCACAGCTGGTGCAAGTGACATAATGCTTAGTATTGAGAAACACACTTTCCTTTCAGACCACGCCTTAACCACACCCCCTTGTCCTACCTTAACCAATCCCATTCGTTAAGGCTTCACAACCGCCAATCACCACGCCTTCGACAGTTCCATTACTCCGCCTTAGCCACACCCACCACAAAAACCAACTTTCTAAACCATCGATAGTCCCATTGGTCCGCCTTAGCCACACCCACCACAAAAACCAACTTTCTGAACAAAGACTACTTCAGAAACAGCTTTGAAACTTTGGCTAGCTTCTAGGAGTGTGCTGATTAGTTTTTACACACTCGAACTACAGTTCTTATATTTTACTGATGACTGAGAGGGAAAAAACAAAAAACAACAACAAAAAAAAGAGAAGAAATCTCTTTTTCTTAACATGAAAAAGTGTACATGCCTACTTGAGTGTGCTCCTCTTTTTTACCGTCAGGTTAAAAACTTGTTCTAACATGCTGTGTACATTTTTTATACAAACTTCAGTGTATGTTTTTATATTAGACTTTTAATGAATTTGCTAAGATTCTGAACTATTTTTCTGTATAGATTACCTGCAAATGATAATCTTTTTCATCAAAATTAAATCTTCACTCTTATAAGACAATACTAAGTACCTCAGGAACAGAGCAATGTTTTTTCTGAAACCTGTTTTTCTTAACATGCCTTTTTGTCTTTTTTTTTTTAAACACTGCAGTTAGTTTTTAATCTCATGTTTTTAAAAACACTGTTGTTCACTCACGTTGTCTCAGTACTGCTATCAATGAACGTGGAGTCTATCTGCTGTAAAAACTCCACAGCCTCTTCAGACAGGTTAAAGTAAAATTGCACTACTTAACTCAGTTGAAAACTTGGACCGTGAAACAGCTTTTCATAATTTCTCTGATCAAGTTTTTTTTGTTTGTTTTATGTTAGACGCTAAATTCAAAATTAAATCTCCACTTTTATAACACAATACTAATTATCTCAGGCACAAACCAATGGTTTTTCTGTGCTAGATACCCAACTTCTGCGAAGTACTCTGTATCCTGGATCTTTTCGTACTCTGCTCGCTATTCCTATGGTAGCCTGGTGTGAAAAAAAGATGGAGGAGTTTTCTGAAAAAAATCACCTCCCTCTTCCACAGCTGGTGCAAGTGATATAATGCTTAGTGATGAGAAACACACTTTCCTTTCAGACCACACCTTAACCACACCCCCTTGTCCTACCTTAACCAATCCCATTCGTTAAGGCTTCACAACCCCCAATCACCACGCCTTCGACAGTTCCATTACTCCGCCTTAGCCACACCCACCACAAAAACCAACTTTCTGAACCATTGATAGTCCCATTGGTCCGCCTTAGCCACACCCACCACAAAAACCAACTTTCTGAACCATCGATAGTCCCATTGGTCCGCCTTAGCCACACCCACCACAAAAACCAACTTTGTGAACCATCGATAGTCCCATTGGTCCGACTTAGCCACACCCACCACAAAAACCAACTTTCTGAACCATCGATAGTCCCATTGGTCCGCCTTAGCCACACCCACCACAAAAACCAACTTTCTAAACCATCGATAGTCCCAATGGTCTGCCTTAGCCACACCCACCACAAAAACCAACTTTCTGAACAAAGACTACTTCAGAAACAACTTTGAAACTTTGGCTAGCTTCTAGGAGTGTGCTGATTAGTTTTTACACACTCGAACTACAGTTCTTATATTTTACCGATGACTGAGAGAGAAAAAAAAAACAACAACAAAAAAAAGAGAAGAAACCTCTTTTTCTTAACAAGAAAAAGTGTACATGCCTACTTGAGTGTGCTCCTCCTTTTTACCGTCAGGTTAAAAACTTGTTTTAACATGCTGTGTACATTTTTGATACAAACTTCAGTGTATGTTTTTATATTTGACTTTTAATGAATTTTCTAAGATTCTGAACTATTTTTGTATAGATTACCACAAATGATAATCTTTTTTCATTGGAATTTAAATCTCCACTTTATAACACAATACTAATTCTCTCAGGCGCAGTCCAATGGTTTCTCCATGCTACATACCATGCTGCAGCGGAGTACTTTGTCCTGCATCTTTTTCAATTCGGAGTGCGATCGCTTTCGTACTTTGCTCGCTCTATCTATGGTAGCCTGGTGTGAAAAACACCTTCCTCTTCCTTGCCTTTCGTAACTGAAATAACGCTCTAGTGACGTAAAAAACTCTTTCCTTCTAGACCACCCCTTGACCACACCCCCTTTTCAGACCCTAACCAATCCCATTCGTTAGGGTTTCACCACAGCCACTCGCCACGCCTTTACCACTCCCACTTGCTACGCCTTCACCACTCCCACTTACGAAAACTGTTTAAAGAGAGGGTCTTTTTCTTCCTCCCAGACCATTGAAACTCTACAGCCTTTTTAAAGTCCTGAAGCCATTTGAAGATCCAAGAAAGAAACCATGCAGACAATGACTCGTCTGAACACCCGCAGGTGTTTAATCATGACCCCTGAGTACATCCCAGGGGTGTCGGCGGACAAGATGAGTTCCCACGAGCCTACGCTGAAGCCTATACCTGAGTTGGTGGCTGAGTGTTCCCCGGGTCAGGAGCCCGAGTCTCTGATTCTGGAGATGGATGGATCAACCCAGACCTTGTCTCCTCTTCCTGATACCCCGGTGAGTCCAACCCCTCCTTCACCCATGGATGAGAGTACGGTGGACGGGTTGATGTCAAGTTTGATCCTGAAACTGGTGAAAGCTGCATTCAACTATCTGCTCAAACTCCTCGTCAACAAGATCCGGAAAGAGGAATGCTACGGTTGCACAGTTGACCATCCAAGTCAGAGACAGCATGAGTGTTTGGACATCCTTGAAGAAGACTTCTTCGAAAGCAATGCTCGGATGAGAGAGATTAGAGAACGACTCCTTAACCGTAATTTCATTCCAGGCGTCAACCAATTCTTGAACATGTATAACATCCATGTGGAAAATGCAACTCGCATGTCGACGCGTAAAAGAGCGCGTCCAAATGGAATAAATGTGCATCTGTGGCAGCTCTCATTCAGATGTCTGCTGTGGAGGAAACCAAGGAGATTTCTCTGTCTGTTGTCAAGCTGGAAAAGGTTGGATCTGGGAATTTATATCCGATATGTCTGAAATTGTTGATGGTCGAGGAGGGACAGGAACATTAATTGTTCGTGATCTTTAAATGCGCATCAAATGATTTGGTCTGGGCCAAGACGCTTAACTGGTAACAACTGGATCTCACGCAGGTAAGATTGCAGGTTTAGGGAGGTGGAAGATTGCGTTCTGTTAACTGTTTTCTCTCCCTCGCCGGTGTATTCAGCAGCAAAACCAAAATGCTTCCACACCGGTGATTAAAAAAAGTTTTTCCCAATTTCTCTGCTACCGCTGGCCATGCCTGCTTGTTTTTTTTTTTTTTTCTGCTTCTATGAGCTGCAGCCAATCGGCCAAAGTGTGATCATTAGGTCACTGTGAGTGAGCGGAGGTGAGTGGACATTGACATGCAGTGGAGGCCTGTTGCCTAAAAGGCACGCATGCTCACGTGCACGCCCAATGCAAAGTATTGGAACATAAATACCACGGGACATAAAAGCCCGTGTTGTCCCTGGCAGGTCATACCGAACCGTACCGTATTTTACAGAGTACCGTTGCATCCCTAATATATATTGTTAAAAAGGGCGGCTGGCCCTTTAAGGCAGCTGTGGACTGTGCCGGAGAATGCGCTCTGAGTTGGAACGTTGCCAGGTGCATGAGCCTGCATCGCGGGGGAGAGGAGTACCAGCGCAGCTCGGAGCCGCCAATTAAGATTAGAGTTAACAATATTATTGACA
Source organism: Hirundichthys speculiger (assembly GCA_018398805.1). Classification (NCBI taxonomy): domain Eukaryota; kingdom Metazoa; phylum Chordata; class Actinopteri; order Beloniformes; family Exocoetidae; genus Hirundichthys; species Hirundichthys speculiger. Next base: position 37,438 of record JAGFBZ010000331.1, on the reverse strand, counting down.
AGTTTTGTCCTTAAGTTTGCTGTTTCATGCAAGAAGTGTGCTTCCTTGCATCCTTAAAACAGTGAGTAATGCTGTTGTGTCTGTATTTTGGACAGTGATTTAGTGCTGTATGCAAGTTTGAATGTTGATGCCAATTAAGTGAGACGTTATTGTTTGAATCTTTGATATAGTGATGTGTGCCTGAGTGAAATTGTAAAGTTGTACATGTAGTTTTATGTTGATTTCCAGTAAGATTAGAAGAAATGGCTTTATGTTTCAGTGGAGCTATTAAGAGATGTTTATGTTTATATTTAATATTGATGTTGCTATGTTTTAGACAGTTTATTCAGCCCACTGTTATATATTCTGTGTATATGTAGCTGAGGTGATTTGTTCATATTTCAAGTACTTATTATACTTTATTGTGTATTTGTTTCTTGTAGACCACACACACACATACGCATGTACAGCCTTTTCACCTAGCCCAACGGCTTTTTCAGTTGTGATTCTTCTCAACAATAAAAGACAGTTACTTGGAAGATCACGGATTCATGTCCATTCATATCAGGAGTTCTGACCGACTCTCCACACAATCTGAAAGATCCAAACCAGCATAGTTTAATACTCTCCCAAACATATATATATATGTGTATATACAAAAGGTACATATATATACACATATACCCATATAGATACACACACACACACACATATATATATATATATATATATATATATATATATATATATATATATATATATATATATATATATATATATATATACATACATATATATATGTTCTTTTTTTTTCTGTACTTCCTGTGCAATGACGATACAATTTGGAATAAACTGAACTGAACATGTGACCTGTGTCTCATTTGTTAAATTTAATCAGAAGTAACTGCCACTCACTTATTTCATTATAGTTTAAACTTTATTCCCTCTTAAATTTGATTCTGCACATTCCAAATTCAATCTGGCATTACCATGGTAACAATGTGGTCTGGTCCTCTTCCTAATTTGACCAGTGATGATATGTTTAGCTGCATGTCATCGCTCCGTCGCTGGTTGTCTTAGTGGTGTCCATTGAACGACGTGGCCTTTATTGACAATTGGCCGGATTTTTGGGGAAAGCCTGGTCTGATTAGAAGAGATGGCATTCATCCCACTCGGGATGGTGCAGCTCTTATTTCTAGGAATTTGGCCGTTTCTCTTAGACGCTTCCCCTGACAATCCAGGGTGGGGGCCAGGATGCAGAGCTGCAGTCTGAACCGCTTCTCTGCTGCTTCTCGAGGACCGCCCCCGACCACTAAAAATAGAGACTCAAGCTGCTGCTGTTGAGACTCCAGCTGCCGCTGTCGAGATTCCAGCTTCCGCTGTCGAGACTCCAGCTTCCGCTGTCGAGATTCCAGGTTCTGCTGTCGAGTTTCCAGCTACTGCAGTCGAGACTCCAGCTACTGCTGTCGAGACTCCAGTTGCTGCTGTCGAGATTCCAGCTGCTGCTGTCGAGACTCCAGCTGCTGCTGTCGAGACTCCAGCCGCTGCTGTCGAGACTCCAGCCGCTGCTGTCGAGTCTCTAGCTTCTGCTGTCGAGACTTCAGCTTCTGCTGAGACTCCAGCTGCCGCTGTCGAGACTCCAGCCGCTGCTGTCGAGACTCCAGCTTCTGCTGAGACTCCAGCTGCCGCTGTCGAGACTCCAGCCGCTGCTGTCAAGACTCCAGCCACTGCTGTCAAGACTTCAGCCGCTGCTGTCGAGACTCCATTTGCTGTGACTCCAGCTGCTGCTGTCGAGACTCCAGCTTCTGCTGCTGAGACTCCAGCTGCTGCGACTCCAGCTGCTGCTGTCGAGACTCCAGCTTCTGCTGTCGAGATTCCAGCTGCTGCTGTCGAGACTCCAGCCGCTGCTGCCGAGACTCCAGCCGCTGCTGCCGAGACTCCAGCCGCTGCTGCCGAGATTCCAGCCGCTGCTGTCGAGATTCCAGCCGCTGCTGTCAAAACTCCAGCCGCTCCTGTCGAGACTCCAGCCGCTGCTGTCGAAACTCCAGCCGCTCCTCTCGAGACTCCAGCCGCTGCTGTCGAGACTCCAGCCGCTCCTGTCGAGACTCCAGCCGCTGCTGTCGAGACTCCAGCCGCTGCTGTCGAGATTCCAGCCGCTGCTGTCGAGATTCCAGCCGCTACTGTCGAGACTCCAGCCGCTGCTGTCGAGACTCCAGCTTCTGCTGTCGAGACTCCAGCTTCTGCTGTCGAGACTCCAGCTGCTGCTGTCGAGACTCCAGCTTCTGCTGCTAAGACTCCAGCTGCTGTGACTCCAGCCGCTGCTGTCGAGACTCCAGCCGCTGCTGTCGAGATTCCAGCTGGTGCTGAGACTCAAGCTGCTGCTGTCGAGACTCCAGCTTCTGCTGTCGAGACTCCAGCTTCTGCTGAGACTCCAGCCGCCGCTGTCGAGGCTCCAGCCGCTGCTGTCGAGACTCCAGCCGCTGCTGTCGAGATTCCAGCCGCTGCTGTCGAGACTCCAGTCGCTGCTGTCGAGACTCCAGCCGCTGCTTTCGAGACTCCAGCCGCTCCTGTCGAGACTCCAGCCGCTGCTGTTGAGACTCCATCCTCTGCTGTCGAGACTCAGGCCGCTGCTGTCGAGATTCCAGCCGCTGCTCTCGAGACTCCAGCCGCTGCTGTCGAGACTCCAGCTTCTGCTGTCGAGACTCCAGCCGCTGCTGTCGAGACTCCATTTGCTGTGACTCCAGCTGCTGCTGTCGAGACTCCAGCTGCTGCTGTCGAGACTCCAGCCGCTGCTGTCGAGACTCCAGCCGCTGCTGTCGAGTCTCCAGCTTCTGCTGTCGAGAGTCCAGCTTCTGCTGAGACTCCAGCTGCCGCTGTCGAGACTCCAGCTTCTGCTGAGACTCCAGCTGCCGCTGTCGAGACTCCAGCCGCTGCTGTCAAGACTCCATTCGCTGTGACTCCAGCTGCTGCTGTCGAGACTCCAGCTTCTGCTGCTGAGACTCCAGCTGCTGCGAGCTCCAGCTGCTGCTGTCGAGACTCCAGCTTCTGCTGTCGAGATTCCAGCCGCTGCTGTCGAGACTCCAGCTGCTGCTGCCGAGACTCCAGCCGCTGCTGCCGAGACTCCAGCCACTGCTGCCGAGACTCCAGCCGCTGCTGTCGAGACTCCAGCCCTGCTGTCGAGATTCCAGCCGCTGCTTTCGAGATTCCAGCCGCTGCTGTCAAAACTCCAGCCGCTCCTGTCGAGACTCCAGCCGCTGCTGTCGAAACTCCAGCCACTCCTGTCGAGACTCCAGCCGCTGCTGTCGAGACTCCAGCCGCTGCTGTCGAGACTCCAGCTCCAGCCGCTCCTGTCGAGACTCCAGCCGCTGCTGTCGAGACTCCAGCCGCTGCTGTCGAGATTCCAGCCGCTGCTGTCGAGATTCCAGCCGCTGCTGTCGAGACTCCAGCCGCTCCTGTCGAGACTCCAGCCGCTGCTGTCGAGACTCCAGCCGCTGCTGTCGAGACTCCAGCCGCTGCTGTCGAGATTCCAGCTGCTGCTGAGACTCCAGCTGCTGCTGTCGAGACTCCAGCTGCTGCTGTCGAGACTCCAGCTGCTGCTGCCGAGACTCCAGCCGCTGCTGTCGAGACTCCAGCCGCTGCTGTCGAGACTCCAGCCGCTGCTGTCGAGACTCCAGCCGCTCCTGTCGAGACTCCAGCCGCTGCTCCGCCGAGACTCCAGCCGCTGCTGCCGAGACTCCAGCCGCTGCTGTCGAGATTCCAGCCGCTGCTGTCGAGCTCCAGCCGCTCCTGTCGAGACTCCAGCCGCTGCTGTCGAGACTCCAGCCAGCGCTGCTGTCGAGACTCCAGCCGCTGCTGTCGAGACTCCAGCCGCTGCTGTCGAGACTCCATTTGTTGAGACTCCAGCTGCTGCGACTCCAGCTGCTGCTGTTGAGACTCCAGCTTCTGCTGTCGAGATTCCAGCTGCTGCTGTCGAGACTCCAGCTTCTGCTGCCGAGACTCCAGCTGCTGCTGCCGAGACTCCATCCGCTGCTGCCGAGACTCCAGCCGCTGCTGTCGAGACTCCAGCCGCTGCTGTCGAGACTCCAGCCGCTGCTGTCGAGATTCCAGCCGCTGCTGTTGAAACTCCAGCCGCTCCTGTCGAGACTCCAGCCGCTGCTGTCGAAACTCCAGCCGCTCCTGTCGAGACTCCAGCCGCTGCTGTCGAGACTCCAGCCGCTCCTGTCGAGACTCCAGCCGCTGCTGTCGAGACTCCAGCCGCTGCTGTCGAGATTCCAGCCGCTGCTGTCGAGATTCCAGCCGCTGCTGTCGAGACTCCAGCCGCTCCTGTCGAGACTCCAGCTGCTGCTGTCGAGACTCCAGCCACTGCTGTCGAGACTCCAGCCGCTGCTGTCAAGATTCCAGCTGCTGCTGAGACTCCAGCTGCTGCTGTCGAGACTCCATTTGCTGTGACTCCAGCTGCTGCTGTCGAGACTCCAGCTTCTGCTGCTGAGACTCCAGCTGCTGCGACTCCAGCTGCTGCTGTGGAGACTCCAGCTTCTGCTGTCGAGATTCCAGCTGCTGCTGTCGAGACTCCAGCCGCTGCTGCCGAGACTCCAGCCGTTGCTGTCGAGACTCCAGCCGCTGCTGTCGAGACTCCAGCCGCTGCTGTCGAGATTCCAGCCGCTGCTGTCGAGACTCCAGCCGCTCCTGTCGAGACTCCAGCCGCTGCTGTCGAGACTCCAGCCGCTCCTGTCGAGACTCCAGCCCTGCGAGACTCCGAGCCTCCGCTGCTGTCGAGATTCCAGCCGCTGCTGTCGAGACTCTAGCCGCTGCTGTCGAGACTCCAGCCGCTGCTGTCGAGACTCCAGCCGCTGCAGTCGAGACTCCAGCTTCTGCTGTCGAGACTCCAGCTGCTGCTGTCGAGACTCCAGCTTCTGCTGCTAAGACTCCAGCTGCTGTGACTCCAGCCGCTGCTGTCGAGATTCCAGCTGGTGCTGAGACTTTAGCTGCTGCTGTCGAGACTCCAGCCGCTGCTGTCGAGACTCCAGCCGCTGCTGTCGAGATTCCAGCCGCTGCTGTCGAGACTCCAGCCGCTCCTGTCGAGACTCCAGCCGCTGCTGTTGAGACTCCAGCCTCTGCTGTCGAGACTCAGGCCGCTGCTGTCGAGATTCCAGCCGCTGCTCTCGAGACTCCAGCCGCTGCTGTCGAGATTCCAGCCGCTGCTCTCGAGACTCCAGCCGCTGCTGTCGAGACTCCAGCCGCTGCTGTCGAGACTCCAGCCGCTGCTGCCGAGACTCCAGCCGCTGCTGTCGAGACTCCATCTGCTGCTGCTCCAGCTGCTGCTGCTGTCGAGACTCCAGCTTCTGCTGAGACTCCAGCTGCCCCTGTCGAGACTCCAGCCTGCTGTCGAGACTCCAGCTTCTCTGCTGCTGCTCGAGACTCCAGCCGCTGCTGTCTCTCCAGCTGCTGCTGTCGAGACTCCAGCCGCTTCTGCTGTCGAGATTCCAGCTGCTGCTGTCGAGACTCCAGCCGCTGCTGTCGAGACTCCAGCCGCTGCTGTCGAGACTCCAGCCGCTGCTGCCGCTCCAGCGCGAGACTCCAGCCGCTGCTGTCGAGACTCCAGCCCAGCTGCTGTCGAGACTCCAGCCCTGCTCTGTCGAGACTCCAGCCGCTCCTGTCGAGACTCCAGCTGCTGCTGTCGACTCCAGCCGCTGCTGTCGAGACTCCAGCCGCTGCTGTCGAGACTCCAGCCGCTCTGTCGAGATTCCAGCCGCTGCGAGACTCCAGCCGCTGCTGTCGAGACTCCAGCCGCTGCTGTCGAGACTCCAGCCGCTGCTGTCGAGACTCCAGCCGCTGCTCTGCTGTCGAGACTCCAGCCGCTGCTGTCGAGACTCCAGCTGCTGCTGTCCAGAGACTCCAGCTGCTGCTGTCGAGACTCCATTTGCTGTGACTCCAGCCGCTGCTGCGAGACTCCAGCTCTGCTGCTGCTGTCCAGCTGCTGCGACTCCAGCTGCTGCTGTCGAGACTCCAGCTTCTGCTGTCGAGACTCCAGCTGCTGCTGTCGAGACTCCAGCCGCTGCTGTCGAGACTCCAGCCGCTGCTGCCGAGACTCCAGCCGCTGCTGCCGAGACTCCAGCTCCAGCCAGCTGCTGTCGAGACTCCAGCCGCTGCTGTCGAGACTCCAGCCGCTGCTTTCGAGACTCCAGCCGCTGCTTTCGAGACTCCAGCCGCTCCTGTCGAGACTCCAGCCGCTGCTGTTGAGACTCCAGCCTCTGCTGTCGAGACTCAGGCCGCTGCTGTCGAGATTCCAGCCGCTGCTCTCGAAACTCCAGCCGCTGCTGTCGAGACTCCAGCTTCTGCTGTCGAGACTCCAGCCGCTGCTGTCGAGACTCCATTTGCTGTGACTCCAGCTTCTGCTGCTGAGGCTCCAGCTGCTGCGACTCCAGCTGCTGCTGTCGAGACTCCAGCTTCTGCTGTCGAGATTCCAGCTGCTGCTGTCGAGACTCCAGCTGCTGCTGCCGAGACTCCAGCCGCTGCTGCCGAGACTCCAGCCGCTGCTGCCGAGACTCCAGCCGCTGCTGCCGAGACTCCAGCCGCTGCTGCCGAGACTCCAGCCGCAGCTGTCGAGATTCCAGCCGCTGCTGTCGAAACTCCAGCCGCTCCTGTCGAGACTCCAGCCGCTGCTGTCGAAACTCCAGCCGCTCCTGTCGAGACTCCAGCCGCTGCTGTCGAGACTCCAGCCGCTGCTGTCGAGACTCCAGCCGCTGCTGTCGAGACTCCAGCCTGCTGTCCAGCCGCTGCTGTCGAGACTCCAGCCGCTGCTCGAGACTGCCAGCTGTCGAGTCGAGACTCCAGCTGCTGTCGAGACTTCCAGCCGCTGCTGTCGAGACTCCAGCCGCTCCTGTCGAGACTCCAGCCGCTGCTGTCGAGACTCCAGCCGCTGCTGTCAGATTCCGCTGCTGCTGCGAGACTCCAGCTGCTGCTGTCGAGACTCCAGCTCAGCGCTGCTGCTCTGCTGAGACTCCAGCTGCTGCGACTCCAGCTGCTGCTGTCGAGACTCCAGCTTCTGCTGTCGAGACCCAGCTGCTGCTGTCGCTGACTCCAGCTGCTGCTGTCGAGACTCCAGCTGCTGCTGCCGAGACTCCAGCCGCTGCTGTCGAGACTCCAGCCGCTGCTGTCGAGACTCCAGCCGCTGCTGTCGAGACTCCAGCTGCTGCCTGTCGAGACTCCAGCCGCTGCTGTCGAGACTCCAGCCGCTCCTGTCGAGACTCCAGCCGCTGCCAGCCGCTGCTGTCGAGATTCCAGCCGCTGCTGTCGAGACTTCCAGCCGCTCTGTCGAGACTCCAGCCGCTGCTGTCGAGACTCCAGCCGCTGCTGTCGAGACTCCAGCTGCTCTGCTGTCGAGACTCCAGCTGCTGCTGTCGAGACTCCAGCTTCTGCTGCTAAGACTCCAGCTGCTGTGACTCCTCCAGCTGCTGCTGTCGAGACTCCAGCCGCTGCTGTCGAGATTCCAGCTGCTGCTGCTGAGACTCCAGCTGCTGCTGTCGAGACTCCAGCCGCTGCTGTCGAGACTCCATTTGCTGTGACTCCAGCTGCTTCTGCTGTCGAGACTCCAGCTGCTGCTGTCGAGACTCCAGCCGCTGCTGTCGAGACTCCAGCCGCTGCTGTCGAGACTCCAGCTCTGCTGTCTTCTGCTGCTGTCGAGACTCCAGCTTCTGCTGAGACTCCAGCTGCCGCTGTCGAGACTCCAGCCGCTGCTGTCAAGACTCCATTCGCTGTGACTCCAGCTGCTGCTGTCGAGACTCCAGCTTCTGCTGCTGAGACTCCAGCTGCTGCGACTCCAGCTGCTGCTGTCGAGACTCCAGCTTCTGCTGTCGAGATTCCAGCCGCTGCTGTCGAGACTCCAGCTGCTGCTGCCGAGACTCCAGCCGCTGCTGCCGAGACTCCAGCCGCTGCTGTCGAGACTCCAGCCCTGCTGTCGAGATTCCAGCCGCTGCTTTCGAGATTCCAGCCGCTGCTGTCGAAACTCCAGCCGCTCCTGTCGAGACTCCAGCCGCTGCTTTCGAGACTCCAGCCGCTCTGTCGAGACTCCAGCCGCTGTCGAACTCCAGCCGCTCCTGTCGAGACTCCAGCCGCTGCTGTCGAGACTCCAGCCGCTCCTGTCGAGACTCCAGCCGCTGCTGTCGAGACTCCAGCCGCTGCTGTCGAGACTCCATTCCAGCCGCTGCTGTCGAGACTTCCAGCCGCTGCTGTCGAGACTCCAGCCGCTGCCTGCTCGAGACTCCAGCCGCTGCTGTCGAGACTCCAGCCGCTGCTCCAGCTGCTGCTGACTCCAGCTGCTGCTGTCGAGACTCCATTTGCTGTGACTCCAGCTGCTGCTGTCGAGACTCCAGCTTCTGCTGCTGAGACTCCAGCTGCTGCCAGCTGCTGCGAGCTCTGCTGCAGCTGCTGCTGTCGAGACTCCAGCTGCTGCTGTCGAGACTCCAGCTGCTGCTGCCGAGACTCCAGCCGCTGCTGTCGAGACTCCAGCCGCTGCTGTCGAGATTCCAGCCGCTGCTGTCGAGACTCCAGCCGCTCCTGTCGAGACTCCAGCCGCTGCTGTCGAGACTCCAGCCGCTCCTGTCGAGACTCCAGCCGCTGCTGTCGAGACTTCCAGCCGCTGCTGTCGAGATTCCAGCCGCTGCTGTCGAGACTCCAGCCGCTGCTGTCGAGACTCCAGCCGCTGCTGTCGAGACTCCAGCTTCTGCTGTCGAGACTCCAGCTGCTGCTGTCGAGGCTCCAGCTTCTGCTGCTAAGACTCCAGCTGCTGTGACTCCAGCTGCTGCTGTCGAGACTCCAGCCGCTGCTGTCGAGATTCCAGCTGGTGCTGAGACTCAAGCTGCTGCTGTCGAGACTCGAGCCGCTGCTGTCGAGACTCCATTTGCTGTGACTCCAGCTGCTGCTGTCGAGACTCCAGCTGCTGCTGCTGCGAGACTCCAGCCGCTGCTGTCGAGACTCCAGCCGCTGCTGTCTGCTGCGAGACTCTCCAGCTTCTGCTGTCGAGACTCCAGCTTCTGCTGAGACTCCAGCTGCTGCTGTCGAGACTCCAGCCGCTGCTGTCAAGACTCCATTCGCTGTGACTCCAGCTGCTGCTGTCGAGACTCCAGCTTCTGCTGCTGAGACTCCAGCTGCTGCGACTCCAGCTGCTGCTGTCGAGACTCCAGCTTCTGCTGTCGAGATTCCAGCCGCTGCTGTCGAGACTCCAGCTGCTGCTGCCGAGACTCCAGCCGCTGCTGCCGAGACTCCAGCCGCTGCTGTCGAGACTCCAGCCCTGCTGTCGAGATTCCAGCCGCTGCTTTCGAGATTCCAGCCGCTGCTGTCGAAACTCCAGCCGCTCCTGTCGAGACTCCAGCCGCTGCTGTCGAAACTCCAGCCGCTCCTGTCGAGACTCCAGCCGCTGCTGTCGAGACTCCAGCCGCTCCTGTCGAGACTCCAGCCGCTGCTGTCGAGACTCCAGCCGCTGCTGTCGAGATTCCAGCCGCTGCTGTCGAGATTCCAGCCGCTGCTGTCGAGACTCCAGCCGCTGCTGTCGAGACTCCAGCTGCTGCTGCTCAGCCGCTGCTGTCGAGACTCCAGCCGCTGCTGTCGAGATTCCAGCTGCTGCTGAGACTCCAGCTGCTGCTGTCGAGACTCCAGCTGCTGCTGCCGAGACTCCAGCCGCTGCTGTCGAGACTCCAGCCGCTGCTGTCGAGATTCCAGCCGCTGCTGTCGAGACTCCAGCCGCTGCTGTCGAGACTCCAGCCGCTGCTGTCGAGACTCCAGCCGCTGCTGTCGAGACTCCAGCCGCTCCTGTCGAGACTCCAGCCGCTGCTGTCGAGACTCCAGCCGCTGCTGTCGAGACTCCAGCCGCTGCTGTCGAGACTCCAGCCGCTGCTGTCGAGACTCCAGCCGCTGCTGTCGAGACTCCAGCCGCTGCTGTCGAGACTCCAGCCGCTGCTGTCGAGACTCCAGCTGCTCTGCTGTCGAGACTCCAGCTGCTGCTGTCGAGACTCCAGCTTCTGCTGCTAAGACTCCAGATGCTGTGACTCCAGCTGCTGCTGTCGAGACTCCAGCCGCTGCTGTCGAGATTCCAGCTGGCGCTGAGACTCAAGCTGCTGCTGTCGAGACTCCAGCTTCTGCTGTCAAGACTCCAGCTTCTGCTGAGACTCCAGCCTCTGCTGTCGAGACTTAGGCCGCTGCTGTCGAGATTCCAGCCGCTGCTCTCGAGACTCCAGCCGCTGCTGTCGAGACTCCAGCTTCTGCTGTCGAGACTCCAGCTGCTGCTGTCGAGTCTCCAGCTTCTGCTGTCGAGACTCCAGCTTCTGCTGAGACTTCAGCTGCCCCTGTCGAGACTCCAGCTGCTGCTGTCGAGACTCCAGCTTCTGCTGAGACTCCAGCTGCCGCTGTCGAGACTCCAGCCGCTGCTGTCAAGACTCCAGCCGCTGCTGTCGAGACTCCAGCCGCTGCTGTCGAGACTCCATTTGCTGTGACTCCAGCTGCTGCTGTCGAGACTCCAGCTTCTGCTGTTGAGACTCCAGCTGCTGCGACTCCAGCTGCTGCTGTCGAGACTCCAGCTTCTGCTGTCGAGATTCCAGCTGCTGCTGTCGAGACTCCAGCTGCTGCTGCCGAGACTCCAGCTGCTGCTGCCGAGACTCCAGCCGCTGCTGCCGAGACTCCAGCCGCTGCTGTCGAGACTCCAGCCGCTGCTGTCGAGACTCCAGCCGCTGCTGTCGAGATTCCAGCCGCTGCTGTCGAAACTCCAGCCGCTCCTGTCGAGACTCCAGCCGCTGCTGTCGAGACTCCAGCCGCTGCTGTCGAGACTCCAGCCGCTGCTGTCGAGACTCCAGCCGCTGCTGTCGAGACTCCAGCCGCTCCTGTCGAGACTCCAGCCGCTGCTGCCAGTCGAGATTCCAGCCGCTGCTGTCGAGATTCCAGCCGCTGCTGTCGAGACTCCAGCCACTCCTGTCAAGACTCCAGCTGCTGCTGTCGAGACTCCAGCCGCTGCTGTCGAGACTCCAGCCGCTGCTGTCAAGATTCCAGCTGCTGCTGAGACTCCAGCTGCTGCTGTCGAGACTCCATTTGCTGTGACTCCAGCTGCTGCTGTCGAGACTCCAGCTTCTGCTGCTGTCGAGATTCCAGCCGCTGCTGACGAGACTCCAGCCGCTCCTGTCGAGACTCCAGCCGCTGCTGTCGAGACTCCAGTCGCTGCTGTCGAGACTCCAGCCGCTGCTTTCGAGACTCCAGCCGCTGCTCTCGAAACTCCAGCCGCTGCTGTCGAGACTCCAGCTTCTGCTGTCGAGACTCCAGCCGCTGCTGTCGAGACTCCATTTGCTGTGACTCCAGCTTCTGCTGCTGAGGCTCCAGCTGCTGCGACTCCAGCTGCTGCTGTCGAGACTCCAGCCGCTGCTGTCGAGATTCCAGCCGCTGCTGTCGAGACTCCAGCCGCTGCTGTCGAGACTCCAGCTGCTGCTGTCGAGACTCCAGCTTCTGCTGTCGAGACTCCAGCTGCTGCTGTCGAGACTCCAGCTTCTGCTGCTAAGACTCCAGCTGCTGTGACTCCAGCCGCTGCTGTCGAGACTCCAGCCGCTGCTGTCGAGATTCCAGCTGGTGCTGAGACTCAAGCTGCTGCTGTCGAGACTCCAGCTTCTGCTGAGACTCCAGCCGCCGCTGTCGAGACTCCAGCCGCTGCTGTCGAGACTCCAGCCGCTGCTGTCGAGATTCCAGCCGCTGCTGTCGAGACTCCAGTCGCTGCTGTCGAGACTCCAGCCGCTGCTTTCGAGACTCCAGCCGCTCCTGTCGAGACTCCAGCCGCTGCTGTTGAGACTCCAGCCTCTGCTGTCGAGACTCAGGCCGCTGCTGTCGAGATTCCAGCCGCTGCTCTCGAGACTCCAGCCGCTGCTGTCGAGACTCCAGCTTCTGCTGTCGAGACTCCAGCCGCTGCTGTCGAGACTCCATTTGCTGTGACTCCAGCTGCTGCTGTCGAGACTCCAGCTGCTGCTGTCGAGACTCCAGCCGCTGCTGTCGAGACTCCAGCCGCTGCTGTCGAGACTCCAGCTTCTGCTGTCGAGACTCCAGCTTCTGCTGAGACTCCAGCTGCTGCTGTCGAGACTCCAGCTGCTGCTGTCGAGACTCCAGCCGCTGCTGTCGAGATTCCAGCCGCTGCTGTCGAAACTCCAGCCGCTGCTGTCGAGACTCCAGCCGCTGCTGTCGAGACTCCAGCCGCTGCTGTCGAGACTCCATTTGCTGTGACTCCAGCTTCTGCTGCTGAGGCTCCAGCTGCTGCGACTCCAGCTGCTGCTGTCGAGACTCCAGCCGCTGCTGTCGAGATTCCAGCCGCTGCTGTCGAGATTCCAGCCGCTGCTGTCGAGACTCCAGCCGCTGCTGTCGAGACTCCAGCCGCTGCTTGTCGAGACTCCAGCTTCTGCTGTCGAGACTCCAGCTGCTGCTGTCGAGACTCCAGCTTCTGCTGCTAAACTCCAGCTGCTGTGACTCCAGCCGCTGCTGTCGAGACTCCAGCCGCTGCTGTCGAGATTCCAGCTGGTGCTGAGACTCAAGCTGCTGCTGTCGAGACTCCAGCTTCTGCTGTCGAGACTCCAGCTTCTGCTGAGACTCCAGCCGCCGCTGTCGAGACTCCAGCCACTGCTGTCGAGACTCCAGCCGCTGCTGTCGAGATTTCAGCCTCTGCTGTCCTCCAGCTGCTGTCGAGACTCCAGCCGCTGCTGTCGAGACTCCAGCCGCTCCTGTCGAGACTCCAGCCGCTGCTGTTGAGACTCCATCCTCTGCTGTCGAGACTCAGGCCGCTGCTGTCGAGATTCCAGCCGCTGCTCTCGAGACTCCAGCCGCTGCTGTCGAGACTCCAGCTTCTGCTGTCGAGACTCCAGCCGCTGCTGTCGAGACTCCATTGCTGTGACTCCAGCTGCTGTCGAGACTCCAGCTGCTGCTGTCGAGACTGCCAGCTGCTGCTGTCGAGGCTCCAGCTTCTGCTGTCGAGACTCCAGCTGCTGCTGAGACTCCAGCTGCCGCTGTCGAGACTCCAGCCGCTGCTGTCAGACTCCATTCGCTGCTGACTCCAGCTGCTGCTGTCGAGACTCCAGCTTCTGCTGCTGAGACTCCAGCTGCTGCGACTCCAGCTGCTGCTGTCGAGACTCCAGCTTCTGCTGTCGAGATTCCAGCCGCTGCTGTCGAGACTCCAGCCGCTGCTGCCGAGACTCCAGCCGCTGCTGCCGAGACTCCAGCCGCTGCTGTCGAGACTCCAGCCGCTGCTGTCGAGACTCCAGCCGCTGCTTTCGAGATTCCAGCCGCTGCTGTCGAAACTCCAGCCGCTCCTGTCGAGACTCCAGCCGCTGCTGTCGAGACTCCAGCCGCTGCTGTCGAGACTCCAGCCGCTGCTGTCGAGACTCCAGCCGCTGCTGTCGAGATTCCAGCCGCTGCTGTCGAGATTCCAGCCGCTGCTGTCGAGACTCCAGCCGCTGCTGTCGAGACTCCAGCTGCTGCTGCTGTCGAGACTCCAGCCGCTGCTGTCGAGCCTCCAGCCGCTGCTGTCGAGACTCCAGCTGCTGCTGAGACTCCAGCTGCTGCTGTCGAGACTCCAGCTGCTGCTGCCGAGACTCCAGCCGCTGCTGTCGAGACTCCAGCCGCTGCTGTCGAGACTCCAGCCGCTGCTGTCGAGACTCCAGCCGCTGCTGTCGAGACTCCAGCCGCTCCTGTCGAGACTCCAGCCGCTGCTGTCGAGATTCCAGCCGCTGCTGTCGAGATTCCAGCCGCTGCTGTCGAGACTCCAGCCGCTGCTGTCGAGACTCCAGCCGCTGCTGTCGAGACTCCAGCCGCTGCTGTCGAGACTCCAGCTTCTGCTGTCGAGACTCCAGCTGCTGCTGTCGAGACTCCAGCTTCTGCTGCTAAGACTCCAGCTGCTGTGACTCCAGCTGCTGCTGTCGAGACTCCAGCCGCTGCTGTCGAGATTCCAGCTGGCGCTGAGACTCAAGCTGCTGCTGTCGAGACTCCAGCTTCTGCTGTCAAGACTCCAGCTGCTCCCTCCTGCTCTGTCGAGACTCCAGCCGCCGCTGTCGAGACTCCAGCCGCCGCTGTCGAGATTCCAGCCGCTGCTGTCGAGACTCCAGCCGCTCCTGTCGAGACTCCAGCCGCTGCTGTCGAGACTCCAGCCGCTGCTGTCGAGATTCCAGCCGCTTCTGCTGCTGTCGAGACTCCAGCTGCTGCTGTCGAGACTCCAGCTTCTGCTGCTAAGACTCCAGCTGCAGTGACTCCAGCCGCTGCTGTCGAGACTCCAGCCGCTGCTGTCGAGATTCCAGCTGGTGCTGAGACTCAAGCTGCTGCTGTCGAGACTCCAGCTTCTGCTGTCGAGACTCCAGCTTCTGCTGAGACTCCAGCCGCCGCTGTCGAGACTCCAGCCGCTGCTGTGGAGACTCCAGCCGCTGCTGTCGAGATTCCAGCCGCTGCTGTCGAGACTCCAGTCGCTGCTGTGGAGACTCCAGCCGCTGCTTTCGAGACCCCAGCCGCTCCTGTCGAGACTCCAGCCGCTGCTGTCGAGACTCCAGCCTCTGCTGTCGAGACTCAGGCCGCTGCTGTCGAGACTCCAGCCGCTGCTCTCGAGACTCCAGCCGCTGCTGTCGAGACTCCAGCCGCTGCTGTCGAGACTCCAGCCGCTGCTGTCGAGACTTCCAGCCGCTGCTGTCGAGATTCCAGCCGCTGCTGTCGAGACTCGAGCCGCTCCTGTCGAGACTCCAGCCGCTGCTGTCGAGACTCCAGCCGCTGCTGTCGAGACTCCAGCCGCTGCTGTTGAGATTCCAGCTGCTGCTGAGACTCCAGCTGCTGCTGTCGAGACTCCATTTGCTGTGACTCCAGCTGCTGCTGTCGAGACTCCAGCTTCTGCTGCTGAGACTGCCAGCTGCTGCGACTCCAGCTGCTGCTGTCGAGATTCCAGCCGCTGCTGTCGAGACTCGAGCTGCTCCTGTCGAGACTCCAGCCGCTCCTGTCGAGACTCCAGCCGCTGCTGTCGAGACTCCAGCCGCTGCTGTCGAGACTCCAGCCGCTGCTGTCGAGACTCCACGCCTGTCGAGACTCCAGCCGCTGCTGTCGAGACTCCAGCTTCTGCTGCTAAGACTCCAGCTCTGCTGTGAGACTCCAGCCGCTGCTGTCGAGACTCCAGCCGCTGGCTGTCGAGATTCCAGCTGCTGCTGAGACTCCAGCTGCTGCTGCCGAGACTCCAGCTTCTGCTGAGACTCCAGCTGCCGCTGTCGAGACTCCAGCCGCTGCTGTCGAGACTCCAGCTTCTGCTGAGACTCCAGCTGCCGCTGTCGAGACTCCAGCCGCTGCTGTCAAGACTACATTTGCTGTGACTCCAGCTGCTGCTGTCGAGACTCCAGCTTCTGCTGCTGAGACTCCAGCTGCTGCGACTCCAGCTGCTGCTGTCGAGACTCCAGCTTCTGCTGTCGAGATTCCAGCTGCTGCTGTCGAGACTCCAGCTGCTGCTGCCGAGACTCCAGCTGCTGCTGTCGAGACTCCAGCCGCTGCTGCCGAGACTCCAGCCGCTGCTGTCGAGACTCCAGCCGCTGCTGTCGAGATTCCAGCCGCTGCTGTCGAGATTCCAGCCGCTGCTGTCGAGACTCCAGCCGCTCCTGTCGAGACTCCAGCCGCTGCTGTCGAGACTCCAGCCGCTGCTGTCGAGATTCCAGCCGCTGCTGTCGAGATTCCAGCCGCTGCTGTCGAGACTCCAGAGCCGCTCCTGTCGAGACTCCAGCCGCTGCTGTCGAGACTCCAGCCGCTGCTGTCGAGACTCCAGCCGCTGCTGTTGAGATTCCAGCTGCTGCTGAGACTCCAGCTGCTGCTGTCGAGACTCCATTTGCTGTGACTCCAGCTGCTGCAGTCGAGACTCCAGCTTCTGCTGCCGAGACTCCAGCCGCTCCTGTCGAGACTCCAGCCGCTGCTGTCGAGACTCCAGCTTCTACTGTCGAGATTCCAGCTGCTGCTGTCGAGACTCCAGCCGCTGCTGTCGAGACTACAGCTGCTCCTGTCGAGACTCCAGCCGCTGCTGTCGAGACTCCAGCCGCTGCTGTCGAGAGATCTCCAGCCGCTGCTGTCGAGACTCCAGCCGCTGCTGTGAGACTCCAGCCGCTGCGTCGAACTCCAGCCCGGCTGTCGAAACTCCAGCTTCTGCTGCTAAGCTCCAGCTGCTGTTTACTCCAGCCGCTGCTGTCGAGACTCCAGCCCTGCTCGAGATTCCAGCTGGTGCTGAGACTCAAGCTGCTGCTGTCGAGACTCCAGCTCTGCTGATACTCCAGCTGCCGCTGTCGAACTCCAGCCGCTGCTGTCGAGACCCACTTCTGCTGAGACTCCAGCTGCCGCTGTCGAGACTCCAGCCGCTGCTGTCAGACTCCATTGCTGTGACTCCAGCTGCTGCTGTCGAGACTCCAGCTTCTGCTGCTGAGACTCCAGCTGCTGCGACTCCAGCCTGCTGCTGTCGAGACTCCAGCTTCTGCTGTCGAGATTCCAGCTCTGCTGTCGAGACTCCAGCTGCTGTGAGATTCCAAGCCGCTGCTGTCCAGATTCCAGCCGCTGCTGTCGAAACTCCAGCCGCTCCTGTCGAGACTCCAGCCGCTGCTCGAAACTCCAGCCGCTCCTGTCGAGACTCCAGCCGCTGTCGAGACTCCAGCCTGTCGAGACTCACCGCTGCTGTCTAGATTCCAGCCGCTGCTGTCGAGATCCAGCTGCTGCGAGACTCCAGCCGCTCCTGTCCCCTCTAGCCGCTGCTGTCGAGACTCCAGCCGCTGCTGTCGGATTCCAGCTGCTGCTGACTCCAGCTGCGCTGTCGAGACTCCATTTGCTTTGACTCCAGCTGCTGCTGTCGAGACCCATTTGCTGTGACTCCAGCTTTGACTCCAGCTGCTTGTCGAGACTCCAGCTTCTGCTGTCGAGATTCCAGCTGCTGCTGTCGAGACCCAGCCGCGGCTCCAGCCGAGCTCCAGCTGCTGCTGTCGAGACTCCAGCCGCTGCTGTCGAGATTCCAGCCCTGCTGTCGAGACTCCAGCTCTCTGTCGAGACTCCGCCGCTGCTGTCGACTCCAGAGACTTCCAGCCGCTGCTGTCGAGATTCCAGCCGCTGTCTGCCGCTGCTGTCGAGACTTGCTGTCCTTTAGCCGCTGCTGTCGAGACTCCAGCCTCTGCTGTCGANGCTGTGAGACTCCACTCCAGCTGCTGCGAGACTCCAGCTGCTGCTGCTCGAGACTCCAGCTTGAGACTCTGCTGTCGAGATTCCAGCCGCTGCTGTCGAGAGCTGCTCCAGCCTGCTGCTGCTGTCGAGACTCCAGCCGCTGCTGCCGAGACTCCAGCCGCTGCTGTCGAGACTCCAGCCGCTGCTGTCGAGATTCCAGCCAGCTGCTGCTGTCGAGATTCCAGCCGCTGCTGTCGAGACTCCAGCCGCTGCTGTCGAGACTCCAGCCGCTGCTGTCGAAACTCCAGCCAGCTCCTGTCGAGACTCCAGCCCGCTGTCGAGACTCCAGCCGCTCCTGTCGAGACTCCAGCCGCTGCTGTCGAGATTCCAGCCGCTGCTGTCGAGACTCCAGCCGCTGCTGTCGAGACTGCCAGCCGCTGCTGTCGAGACTCCAGCCGCTGCTGTCGAGACTGCTCAGAGACTCCAGCCGAGCTGCTGTCGAGACTCCAGCCGCTGCTGTCGAGACTCCAGCTGCTGCTGTCGAGACTCCAGCCGCTGCTGTCGAGACTCCAGCGCTGCTGCTCGAGACTCCAGCCGCTGCGTCGAGACTCCAGCCTCCTGTCGAGACTCCAGCCTGCTGCTGTCGAGACTCCAGCCGCTGCTGTCGAGACTCCAGCCGCTGCTGTCGAGATTCCAGCTGCTGCTGAGACTCCAGCTGCTGCTGTCGAGACTCCATTTGCTGTGACTCCAGCTGCTGCTGTCGAGACTCCAGCTTCTGCTGCTGAGACTCCAGCTGCTGCGACTCCAGCTGCTGCTGTCGAGACTCCAGCTTCTGCTGTCGAGATTCCAGCTGCTGCTGTCGAGACTCCAGCTGCTGCTGTCGAGACTCCAGCCGCTGCTGTCGAGACTCCAGCTGCTGCTGCCGAGACTCCAGCCGCTGCTGCCGAGACTCCAGCCGCTGCTGTCGAGATTCCAGCCGCTGCTGTCGAGAGCTCCAGCCGCTGCTGCTGTCGAGACTCCAGCCGCTGCTGTCGAGACTCCAGCCGCTCCTGTCGAGACTCCAGCCGCTGCTGTCGAGATTCCAGCTGCTGTCGAGATTCCAGCCGCTGCTGTCGAGCTGTCGAGACTCCAGCCGCTGCTGTCGAGACTCCAGCCGCTGCTGTCGAGACTCCAGCTGCTGTCGAGACTCCAGCTTGCTGCTGTCGAGACTCCAGCTGCTGCTGTCGAGACTCCAGCTCTGCTGCTAAGACTCCAGACTGCTGTCGAGACTCCAGCCGCTGCTGTCGAGACTCCAGCCGCTGCTGTCGAGATTCCAGCTGCTGCTGCTGAGACTCAAGCTGCTGCTGTCGAGACTCCAGCTGTCTGCTGTCGAGACTCCAGCTTCTGCTGACTCCAGCTGCTCGAGCTCCAGCCGCTGCTGTCGAGATTCCAGCCGCTGCTGTCGAGACTCCGAGACTCCAGCCGCTGCTGTCGAGACTCCAGCCGCTGCTGCTGCTGTCGAGACTCCAGTCGAGCTGCTGTCGAGACTCCAGCCGCTGCTTTCGAGACTCCAGCCGCTGCTGTCGAGACTTCCAGCCGCTGCTGACTCGAGACTCCAGCCGCTGCTGTCGAGACTCCAGCCGCTGCTGTCGAGACTCCAGCCGCTGCTGTCGAGACTCCAGCCGCTGCTGCTGTCGAGACTCCAGCTGCTGCTGTCGAGACTCCAGCCGCTGCTGTCGAGAGAGATTCCAGCCCGCTGCTGTCGAGACTCCAGCGCTGCTGTCGAGATTCCAGCTCTGCTGTCGAGCTGCTGCTGTCGAGACTCCAGCCAGCTGCTGTCGAGACTCCACTCCAGCCGCTGCTGTCGAGACTCCAGCCGCTGCTGTCGAGACTCCAGCCAGCTGCTGTCGAGACTCCAGCGCTGCTGTCGAAACTCCAGCCGCTGCTGTCCGAGAGACTCCAGCCGCTGCTGTCGAGACTCCAGCCGCTGCTGTCGAGACTCCAGCGCTGCTGTCGAGATTCCAGCCGCTGCTGTCGAGATTCCAGCCGCTGCTGTCGAGACTCCAGCCGCTGCTGTCGAGACTCCAGCGCGCTGCTGCTGTCGAGACTCCAGCCGCTGCTGTCGAGACTCCAGCCGCTGCTGTCGAGACTCCAGCGCTCCTGTCGAGACTCCAGCCGCTGCTGCTCGAGCTCCAGCCGCTGCTGTCGAGACTCCAGCCGCTCCTGTCGAGACTCCAGCCGCTGCTGTCGAGACTCCAGCCGCTGCTGTCGAGACTCCAGCCGCTGCTGTCGAGACTCCAGCCGCTGCTGTCGAGACTCCAGCCGCTGCTGTCGAGATTCCAGCTGCTGCTGAGACTCCAGCTGCTGCTGTCGAGACTCCATTTGCTGTGACTCCAGCTGCTGCTGTCGAGACTCCAGCTTCTGCTGCTGAGACTCCAGCTGCTGCGACTCCAGCTGCTGCTGTCGAGACTCCAGCTTCTGCTGTCGAGATTCCAGCTGCTGCTGTCGAGACTCCAGCTGCTGCTGTCGAGACTCCAGCTGCTGCTGCCGAGACTCCAGCCGCTGCTGTCGAGACTCCAGCCGCTGCTGTCGAGATTCCAGCCGCTGCTGTCGAGACTCCAGCCGCTGCTGTCGAGACTCCAGCCGCTGCTGCTCGAGACTCCAGCTGCTGCTGTCGAGACTCCAGCTTCTGCTGTCGAGACTCCAGCTGCTGCTGTCGAGACTCCAGCCGCTGCTGTCGAGATTCCAGCGCTGCTGTCGAGACTGCGCTGCTGTCGAGACTCCAGCGCTGCTGTCGAGACTCCCTGCTGCTGTCGAGACTCCAGCTTGCTGCTGTCGAGACTCCAGCTGCTGCTGTCGAGACTCCAGCTTCTGCTGCTCGAGACTCCAGCTGCTGAGACTCCAGCGCTGCTGTCGAGACTCCAGCCGCTGCTGTCGAGACTCCAGCGCTGCTGTCGAGAGACTCCAGCTGCTGCTGTCGAGACTCCAGCTTGCTGCTGTCGAGACTCCAGCTGCTGCTGTCGAGACTCCAGCCGCTGCTGTCGAGACCAGCTGCGCTGCTGTCGAGACTCCAGCCGCTGCTGTCGAGATTCCAGCCGCTGCTGTCGAGACTCCAGCTGCTGCTGTCGAGACTCCAGCCGCTGCTGTCGAGACTCCAGCCGCTGCTGTCGAGACTCCAGCCGCTGCTGTCGAGACTCCAGACTGCTGCTGTCGACTCCAGCCGCTGCTGTCGAGATTCCAGCCAGCTGCTGCTCGAGACTCCAGCCGCTGCTGTCGAGACTCCAGCCGCTGCTGTCGAGACTCCAGCTGCTGCTGTCGAGACTCCAGCGCTGCTGTCGAGACGCTGCTGTCGAGCTCCAGCGCTGCTGTCGAGACTCCAGCTGCTGTCGAGACTCCAGCTGCTGTGCTGAGACTCCAGCTGCTGCTGTCGAGACTCCAGCTGCTGCTCCAGCTGCTGTCGAGACTCCAGCCGCTGCTGTCGAGACTCCAGCCGCTGCTGCTGTCGAGACTCCAGCTGCTGCTGTCGAGACTCCAGCTCTGCTGCTGAGACTCCAGCCTGCTGTCGAGACTCCAGCCGCTGCTGTCGAGAACTCCAGCTGCTGTGAGACTCCAGCTGCTGCTGTCGAGACTCCAGCCGCTGCTGTCAGAGACTCCACTGCTGCTGAGACTCCAGCTGCTGCTGTCGAGACTCCAGCCTGCTGTCGAGACTCCAGCTGCTGCTCGAGACTCCAGCCGCTGCTGTCGAGACTCCATTTGCTGTGAGACTCCAGCTGCTGTGCTGCTGTCGAGACTCCAGCTGCTGCTGCTGTCGAGACTCCAGCTGCTGCTGCTGTCGAGACTCCAGCTGCCTGCTGCTCTGTCGAGACTCCAGCCGCTGCTGTCGAGACTCCAGCCTGCTGCTGTCGAGACTCCAGCCAGCTGCTGCTGTCGAGACTCCAGCCTGCTGCTGTCGAGACTCCAGCCGCTGCTGTCGAGACTCCAGCCGCTGCTGTCGAGCTCCGAGTCCAGCTGCTGTCGAGACTCCAGACTCCAGCTGCTGCTGTCGAGACTGCCGAGACTCCAGCTGCTGTCGAGACTCCAGCCTGCTGCTGTCGAGACTCCAGCTGCTGCTGTCGAGACTCCAGCCGCTGCTGTCGAGACTCCAGCCGCTGCTGTCGAGACTCCAGCCGCTGCTGTCGAGACTCCAGCTGCTGCTGTCGAGACTCCAGCCGCTGCTGTCGAGACTCCAGCCGCTGCTGTCGAGACTCCAGCCGCTGCTGTCGAGACTCCAGCCGCTGCTGTCGAGACTCCAGCCTGCTGCTGTCGAGATTCCAGCCGCTGCTGTCGAGACTCCAGCCGCTCCTGTCGAGACTCCAGCCACTGCTGTCGAGACTCCAGCCGCTGCTGTCGAGACTCCAGCCGCTGCTGTCGAGACTCCAGCCGCTGCTGTCGAGACTCCAGACGAGCTGCTGTCGAGACTCCAGCTGCTGCTGTCGAGACTGCTTCCAGCCGCTGCTGTCGAGACTCCAGCCGCTGCTGTCGAGACTCCAGCCGCTGCTGTCGAGACTCCAGCTTCTGCTGTCGAGACTCCAGCCGCTGCTGTCGAGACTCCAGCCGCTGCTGTCGAGACTCCAGCCGCTGCTGTCGAGACTCCAGCCGCTGCTGTCGAGATTCCAGCCGCTGCTGTCGAGACTCCAGCTGCTGCTGTCGAGACTTTAGCCGCTGCTGTCGAGACTCCAGCCGCTGCTGTCGAGACTCCAGCCGCTGCTGTCGAGACTCCAGCTTCTGCTGTCGAGACTCCAGCTGCTGCTGTCGAGACTCCAGCTTCTGCTGCTAAGACTCCAGCTGCTGTGACTCCAGCCGCTGCTGTCGAGACTCCAGCCGCTGCTGTCGAGATTCCAGCTGGTGCTGAGACTCAAGCTGCTGCTGTCGAGACTCCAGCTTCTGCTGTCGAGACTCCAGCTTCTGCTGAGACTCCAGCCGCCGCTGTCGAGACTCCAGCCGCCGCTGTCGAGACTCCAGCTTCTGCTGAGACTCCAGCCACCGCTGTCGAGACTCCAGCCGCCGCTGTCGAGACTCCAGCCGCTGCTGTCGAGATTCCAGCCGCTGCTGTCGAGACTCCAGTCGCTGCTGTCGAGACTCCAACCGCTGCTTTCGAGACTCCAGCCGCTCCTGTCGAGACTCCAGCCGCTGCTGTTGAGACTCCAGCCTCTGCTGTCGAGACTCAGGCCGCTGCTGTCGAGATTCCAGCCGCTGCTCTCGAGACTCCAGCCGCTGCTGTCGAGACTCCAGCTTCTGCTGTCGAGACTCCAGCTGCTGCTGTCGAGATTCCAGCCGCTGCTGTCGAGACTCGAGATGCTGCTGTCGAGACTCCAGCCGCTGCTGTCGAGACTCCAGCCGCTGCTGTCGAGACTCCAGCCGCTCCTGTGGAGACTCCAGCCGCTGCTGTCGAGACTCCAGCCGCTGCTGTCGAGATTCCAGCCGCTGCTGTCGAGACTCCAGCCGCTGCTGTCGAGACTCCAGCCGCTGCTGTCGAGACTCCAGCCGCTGCTGTCGAGACTCCAGCTTCTGCTGCTAAGACTCCAGCTGCTGTGACTCCAGCCGCGGCTGTCGAGACTCCAGCCGCTGCTGTCGAGATTCCAGCTGGTGCTGTCGAGACTCCAGCTGCTGCTGTCGAGACTCCAGCTTCTGCTGAGACTCCAGCTGCCGCTGTCGAGACTCCAGCCGCTGCTGTCGAGACTCCAGCTTCTGCTGAGACTCCAGCTGCCGCTGTTGAGACTCCAGCCGCTGCTGTCAAGACTCCATTTGCTGTGACACCAGCTGCTGCTGTCGAGACTCCAGCTTCTGCTGCTGAGACTCCAGCTGCTGCGACTCCAGCTGCTGCTGTCGAGACTCCAGCTTCTGCTGTCGAGATTCCAGCTGCTGCTGTCGAGACTCCAGCTGCTGCTGCCGAGACTCCAGCCGCTGCTGTCGAGACTCCAGCCGCTGCTGCCGAGACTCCAGCCGCTGCTGCCGAGACTCCAGCCGCGGCTGTCGAGATTCCAGCCGCTGCTGTCGAGATTCCAGCCGCTGCTGTCGAAACTCCAGCCGCTCCTGTCGAGACTCCAGCCGCTGCTGTCGAAACTCCAGCCGCTCCTGTCGAGACTCCAGCCGCTGCTGTCGAGACTCCAGCCGCTGCTGTCGAGACTCCAGCCGCTGCTGTCGAGACTCCAGCCGCTGCTGTCTAGATTCCAGCCGCTGCTGTCGAGATTCCAGCCGCTGCTGTCTAGACTCCAGCCGCTCCTGTCGAGACTCTAGCCGCTGCTGTCGAGACTCCAGCTGCTGCTGTTGAGACTCCAGCCGCTGCTGTCAAGATTCCAGCTGTTGCTGAGACTCCAGCTGCTGCTGTCGAGACTCCATTTGCTGTGACTCCAGCTGCTGCTGTCGAGACTCCAAGCTTCTGCTGCTGAGACTCCAGCTGCTGCGACTCCAGCTGCTGCTGTCGAGACTCCAGCATCTACTGTCGAGACTCCAGCTGCTGCTGTCGAGACTCCAGCTGCTGCTGTCGAGACTCCAGCTGCTGCTGCCGAGACTCCAGCTGCTGCTGCCGAGACTCCAGCCGCTGCTGTCGAGATTCCAGCCGCTGCTGTCGAGACTCCAGCCGCTCCTGTCGAGACTCCAGCCGCTGCTGTCGAGACTCCAGCCGCTGCTGTCGAGACTCCAGCTGCTGCTGTCGAGATTCCAGCCGCTGCTGTCGAGATTCCAGCCGCTGCTGTCGAGACTCCAGCTGCTGCTGTCGAGACTTTAGCCGCTGCTGTCGAGACTCCAGCCGCTGCTGTCGAGACTCCAGCTTCTGCTGTCGAGACTCCAGCTGCTGCTGTCGAGACTCCAGCTTCTGCTGCTAAGACTCCAGCTGCTGTGACTCCAGCCGCTGCTGTCGAGACTCCAGCCGCTGCTGTCGAGATTCCAGCTGGTGCTGAGACTCCAGCCGCTGCTGTCGAGACTCCAGCTTCTGCTGTCGAGACTCCAGCTGCTGCTGTCGAGACTCCAGCTTCTGCTGCTAAGACTGCAGCTGCTGTGACTCCAGCCGCTGCTGTCGAGACTCCAGCGGCTGCTGTCGAGATTCCAGCTGGTGGTGAGACTCAAGCTGCCGCTGTCGAGACTCCAGCTTCTGCTGTCGAGACTCCAGCTTCTGCTGAGACTCCAGCCGCTGCTGTCGAGACTCCAGCCGCTGCTGTCGAGATTCCAGCCGCTGCTGTCGAGACTCCAGTCGCTGCTGTCGAGACTCCAGCCGCTGCTTTCGAGACTCCAGCCGCTCCTGTCGAGACTCCAGCCGCTGCTGTTGAGACTCCAGCCTCTGCTGTCGAGACTCAGGCCGCTGCTGTCGAGATTCCAGCCGCTGCTCTCGAGACTCCAGCCGCTGCTGTCGAGACTCCAGTTTCTGCTGTCGAGACTCCAGCCGCTGCTGTCGAGACTCCATTTGCTGTGACTCCAGCTGCTGCTGTCGAGACTCCAGCTGCTGCTGTCGAGATTCCAGCTGCTGCTGTCGAGATTCCAGCTGCTGCTGTCCGAGAGCTGCTGCTTTCAAAACTTCAGCTGCTGCCAGGACTCCAGCTTCTGCTGTCGAGATTCCGGCTGCTGCTGTCGAGACTCCAGCTGCTGCTGTCGAGATTCCAGCTGCTGCTGTTGAGACTCCAGCCGCTGCTGTTAAGACTCCAGCTGCTTCTGTCGAGACTCCAGCTGCTGCTGTTGAGATTCCAGCCGCTGCTGTTGAGATTTCAGCTGCTGGTGCTGAGACTCCAGCAGCAAAACAAAACAAAAGCACAACATGTAGCCTTAACATGATCATTTTAAGTTCACATCATGGGCATAATTAAAGGAAGTCAGACTGAAGTGATAGCAAGTAACTACACATAAAAAAGATCTGATCAAGTTGAGACAACAAGAGTCAATCAAGTTAAGGCAACAAGTTGACCACTCAGCCCCCGAAAATCACAGAAGTTATGGCGAGACTTTGCAGCAGACCATTGGAAGGAGACATCTGGAACCTGTGCAGGTAAATTTAAGCTCTAATCTAGCACCATCCTTCTAAATGCAAGTGCAGTTCCATACAGACATACCACCACCTCTCAGTCTCTCTCACTTTCCCTTATTCTGGATGAAAAGTTTATTTGTCATGATTGAATTTGATAGACTTCAAAACTTGACTTCCACCATGCAGTGTCCTGAACCTTCCATTGTATAGCAATGTGATATCAACAAGAGATTTTTCTCTAGGGAGCAAATACCAAACTGAAATATTACTTCCCAAAATAATGAAATACTGGTGATATAGGGTTTGCAGCAAAATACTGTAACATAACTTTAACAGTGCTCATAGGAGTTAGCCACCACCTAATAGCACATGATACCCTTTTGCAGCAGTACTTTTTGCCACGGTAAGTCAAAATACAAGCTTATTTGTGCTTTCTATTGTCGTGTTTCACCTTTCAGTGGGATTCAGATGCATTATGATGTTATTTTTTATTTTTTTTTCCTTCCTCACTCAGAGAATAATGTCAAAATGTCAAAATAGTTTTTAATGGGAGCTTATTTTAGTTACTTGAAATATACAGAAAATAAAAAATGTATTTTGAAAATTTATACCGTATTGGCCCGAATATAGGACTATATTTGATTCTAGAAATCATATTCTAAAAAATGGGGGTTATCTTATAATCGAGGACTAGACTTTTCTATTGTAATTACACATCTGCGCCACTAGATGGAGCTGCACCGAGGTAACTAGTAAGAATGGAAGGAACCACGCAGCCAACTGGAGCAAAGGGCTTTGAAAGTTTTGTTGGAGTCCAGAATTAGTTTTTTTACAGACTGAATTATTTATGTTGTTCTTGAATAAAACTCGACTTCAATAGTTCTGCAGTTACTCAACTACATGGATGTAGCTTATTCAGAGTCATATTCTCAGATTTGAAGAGATCAGTTTATTAAATAGCACCAAACCTTGATCTTAAATAACATGGAAATCTGTCACGCAAGTATGGAACCATACTTCCTAAAAAAGATGAAAACATTAAAATGTTTAACAACACAGCAGAATGTTATCTCTGTGGGAGTTTTTTTTTTCCAAAAATAATATTTGAAAAATCGCAGTCGTCTTATAATCAAAGTCGTCTTATATTCAGGACAATATGGTACTTTATGTTCAACTACACCTTATTAGTGTGGATGCATTAAGCATTAACGTCTATTGTATTCCTGTTTCTCTTCATTATTGCTATGAATGCATTGGCATTTCAAAAAGTTGGCACATAAGTATATTGTGCTGATGTAGTATTAGGGTGGCTGTGGCTCAGTTGGTAGAGCGGGTCGTCCAGTCACCAGAAGGTTGGCGGTTCGATCCTGGCTCCAACCGTCCACATGTCAA
Source organism: Hirundichthys speculiger (assembly GCA_018398805.1). NCBI lineage: Eukaryota > Metazoa > Chordata > Actinopteri > Beloniformes > Exocoetidae > Hirundichthys > Hirundichthys speculiger. The sequence continues at coordinate 10,935 of JAGFBZ010000331.1, read as the reverse complement.
AATGTCCTTGGACACTGAACCCTAACTTGCCTCCAGTGGGCCTGGCAGTGCCTTGCATGGCAGCAGCCGCCCACTGGTGTATGAATGTGAGTGTGAATGGGTGAATGAGAGGCCTTTGTAAAGCGCTTTGGGGGCACCTTGATGGTGTCTGGAAAGCGCTATATAAGTGCAGTCCATTTACCATTTATTAATAGAAGTTAATTGATTTTTCTTTCTTATCCAGTAAATCTTGACTGTCAGACTCCTGAGTTTGCTGTGGGACTGCAAGACTGCGCTGGTGTTAGGTGGGAATCAATCAATAGCATTATTAATATTGTGATATTGGAAGCATAAATGACATTATCTCTTAGTTTATATCACACAGTTTTATTGTTGCTCATTGTTTTTACTATATTATTTTGTTTAATGAACCATATGTCCATATCACAGTGTCATAGATTGATCTTAGTGTATATTTTGTCTTCACTTTATATTAGAAATGTAGCAAACTAGCCCAGCTGTAGCTGCTTAGAAACATGTGTTTGGAGACAAACACCTGGTCAGGTAAATAAAATGGAGTTGTAGGTTATGTAGTCTTTCTTCTTTTTCAGGAAATGCCGGCAGTGGATTGGACCAGAAGACGACGACATGGCGACAACGGATTGGACGTACGAACAGAGGACCGGACCGGCCAATGGGAGAGCCAAGTCTAAACCGCGGCTCCTCCCCATCTTGTGACGCACATTTCTGTATAAACTGTTGTTGTGTTGTTTAGCTCCGCCTTCTTCTGCTAGAGACTGTCTCTTTGAAGGAGCCGTGATCACGTTATTGAAATTAAACATCTGTGTTGTACTGAGCCGATCAAGACTCTCCTTTCCGACAAAGAATACGCAGTTAGAATCTTTCAGGAAAAAGATCTGAACACTGGCCGATCATTTCCTGTCTGGCCCTCAGCTGAAAGGGAAAGTCATCTTTAGTTCACAATGTAAACTGTTACACCTTCTGGTCACCAAATCTGACCTGGTCAGTGTAAAATGTTAAACGCAAGTGATCAACAAGTGATTGTTGCATTGCGTTGTTGCGTTGATTGTTGCATTGCGCTACTGATGCAGGAGGATTAGATTAGATCTGGATTTAAGTAAAGGTATGTGGCAGTGTAAGGAGTGTAGCTGATCTATTTCAGGTAGATATGAGCTGCTAAAACACATGAGACTACAGCACCACAACAGCCAATGCTACTCATGCCCACAGATAAACTGCTTATGTAGTTTTAAGACATGGACCGCCCATACATTTATGTAGAGTCCACCCTGAACCACAGTCTCCAGACTCGGTGGAACTCTTGTAGAAGTTGATACAGAGAGGGATCATTTTCAACACATTGGCACTCATTTGAAGAGTTGTGAAACTGCTCATTGTATGTTTGAGGGTTGCAGATTTCAAACAAATGTATATGGAACATTTTTTTTCTCATAAGAACAGAAAACATAATCCACATGTGTTGAATGATTTTAAGCCAAGTGTAGTTAGAACAAGTCCAATAGATGCCTGAATAAACCTGTAGGAGACACTCAGTCAAGATGACGGTCAACATGAAGCTGAACGTGCACGCTCAAGTAGTGATGTGGACAGAGACAAAAGCTTGGCCAAAAGAAATCAAGCAAACTTTTGCTGCAGTCTATCTTAAGTTGGAGCTTTTTGCTCATGTGCCAAACTTTGATCAGTTTATAGAGGAACTGCACTTCTTGCTAAGTTCAGCAGCATTGCTCCAAGACCGCTCCAGAAAGTCCAACCTAGTTTTCCAGCCTGTGCAACAGGATTCTGTGATCTACAGTACCAACGCAGCACTGAGATCCAACAGAACCAGGACCGATAAAAGCCCAGAATCAGTGTTCAACCTAATGTCATTCAACACTTTGACCAGAACAGTTTCAGTGTTGTGATGCTGTCGGAAGCCTGATTGAAATTTGTCCAGATTTCCACTTTCATATGAAAGAGAGGTTAGATACAGGTCTATAGTTGTTCATAATGGAGATGTCTAGAGTTCTAGTTTTTAGGAGTGGCTTAATGACAGCTGTCTTTAGAGATAGGTCTATCCCACACCAGAGCTATGTTTAACTCATTCACTGCCAGTGACGTTTATAGACGTCAATTGCACAAAATTTGTTTTTGAACAGGGGTTGCTAGGAAACTCTCTGGCGGAGCTTCTCAATAAATATCAGAGTTCTACGCATCTTAGTGTTTAGATCCACTAGATGGCAGCTTCCACACTTCTTATATAGTCGGCCACGCGATGCAGATTTGTTTGAAGAAAAGATGGCACAGCGTGGTAGCAAGGGTACCACGCTGCGAAAAAACGAAAACAAACGAAATAACGAAAACTAGAATTGAAAAAACATTTTCATTAACTGAAAAAATAAAAACGAGTTTCAAAAAAAAGATAACTAACTGAAACTGTATTATGTGTTTATAAAACGAACTAAAATTAACTATAATAATATCAAGAACATCCTTTGTTTTCGTGTTTGTAATTTTTTTCTCATAAACGTTTGAAATCTTTTAACTTCGCTCCGCTGTAAAACAACAATAAAAAAAATTTTCTTTTTTAAAGTAATCAGCTGTGATGGCTGTGCCAAAAGTTAGGAGAAAGCGGCACAGTCCTATTTGGGATTTCTTTGACTATGACTATGACTTTGACTATTTGACTATGACTATGTGTTAACGATAAAAATAAGTGCCTTGTTGTAGAAGCAGGTGATACAATGTGTGGAATACTTCTCAAGGGGAAAAAAACCCACAAATCTGAAAGTCCATTTGAAAAGCTCACACAAGAAGGCTAACCAAGACTAGCTGGATAAGCTAGCCTAAGCTAGCCCCCTGGAAAGAGAAGCTACAGCTGCAGGCCAGTCAGCATTGGGAAGGAACGGGAGAAAACAGCAACTATAATGGACTGTTTCTACCAGCGACCAGATAGCTGCTGGTCAGTAAATACGCAGGAACACCACAAGCGGGAAGATGCATTGATAAATATGTTTATTGAGACCAGAATGTAAACACGACTATGTGATTCGATAGCCTTCAAAAAGTTCAGTGCTTCACTCCAACCAAAATTACAACCCTAATTTACAAAATAAAACTAAAACAAATAATAAAAAGAAACTAATAAAAACTAAACTAAGTATTTCAAAACAAAAACGAATAAAAACTAGCAAAACTGCTCTAAAAATGAATTAAAACAAACTGAATTTGAAAAACTAAACTAAAAACTAAATAAAAACTAAAACTAATGGAAAATCCAAAACTATTATAACCAGTGGCAGAGCCAGAACGTGGCCAGTGGGTAGGCCTGGAAAAATCAGGATGGGCCTGATTATTTTTCAAAGCTGATATGAGCTGTGTGTGTAAACGTTTTATGATATAATAAAATGTGTCGGGCCACTGTAAATTAGCCTATGATAGAAAGAATAACTATACCTATGAGAGGATATACGGAAACCCATACAATTGGACGTCTGTTCAATTTCACCGTTAAAAGCCGAAGGGGAAAAAGAGGGAGAGAACGAAAGAGATCGCGTTTATGTAGGCTACTTGATGGAGCTTTATTGTTTTGCTGCTATTAAACAAGAGACATGTTTTTCTCTGTTTGCCTCAATAATCACAAAACGCACAAAACGTCACACTTCTGTACTTGGGTGACAGAGAGCTGCTCTGCTCCAGTTTAGCACCTTGGACAGTTCAGTGCGCACAATCCCGAAACAACACAGCTATTGACATGAAAGGTTAGACAAATTGAGTAAGTTTAAATTTGGTCTTTTCCTTACACAACCACAGTCATAACATGCCACGGCGGGCCAGAATACACAAAATAAAAACACTGTCTTACCGGCACTTTTTACACCAGGCGGAGTCTTCTGGGCTTTGAGTTAAACACGTTGATTATGTCATCATAATCCGAACTGTCAATCATTTCTTTTTCAAATGACAAAAGTGTCAAGTTTTTGAGGCGTCCAGTCAGCATGGATGATCTCAGGCGCGTCTGGATCCTGTTTGTTGCGGAGAAAAGCCTCTCGACGCTGCAGGAGGTTAAAGGGAGCGTTATGATGGCCCTCAACAGACTGTTCATATTAGGAAAAATGTCCGAAGGGCAGCTGTCCAGTATTTCCATCAGTGTTGGGAAGTTGTCCCGATCCGTTTTCCTTCTGATGTGTTGCGTGAACACAGTATGTTCGGCATCAGCTATTTCAATCCCAAACAAGTCACACGGAGCCTTTAAAATGTCTTTGTTGCCAAAAGTGGCAGATCCAGGGGCAAAAGAGGCCGATGCTCTCTCATGACTCCGTATGTGTCCTCTTTAAATCGTCGGTTTAACTCTGATATCTGCCTGTCCAGAATACAGTTCCACAGAGCTTTTAAATCATTGCTACCTTTGATAGCCGATGTTTTCCCCAATGTTGTGGTGACAACAGAAGAGTGAAACTTTGGAGGCAGCTTGCGCTCACGAGAGGCAGCCACATCCCAGTTAGCGATCTCGTGCTTTTCCATTAAGTCTTCAGTCTGTCTCAGGACTTTTTCAAAGTCGCCATCTAAATCATCTCGGAAAGTTGCATATGTAGCTTTCAGGGTTTCTATAAGGGATATGCAGTCTGTTACACATAGTGTTGAGCTCTGCAGCCCCTTTGTGGCAAAATCACTGTTGTCAAAGAGCTTGCAAAATACCAGGAGCATGAAAACAAACTTTTTCGTTTGCATTTGTTGCAACAGTTGTTCTGCTTCTATTTTCGTTTGTCCGCTCATTTCTGCACATTCAGCCAGAGCCTCCAGTAACACATCCAACAATTTCAGTATCTTGTGCACTGACCCTGATTTTGAGCTCCATCTGGTGTCACTCGGCCGCTCCAGTTCCATGACCTGACGGTCAGGGTGCATTTCCTTTTGGATCTCAATAAACCGAGCGTGCCGCTGAGCCCCCGTGAAGAAACTGTGTATTTGACTCACAACGTCAAAAAAGGTGCTGACATGGCCGGATTCTTTGGCTGCACTGCACAACACTAAGTTAAGCCGATGAGAGTTACAATGTACATAAATGGCTTTCGGGAAATTTTTCTCTCAGGATAACCTGAACCCCGCCCTTGTGCCCCGACATAACAGATGCTCCATCAAAACAGAACCCGACACAGAGAGTAGGATCCAGTTCAAGTGGCTGGAGGACCTCCAGGATTTTTTGTGACAGTCCCTTGGCAGACAAATCCGCGGTCTCGACAAAGCCCACTGCCCGCTCTTTGATCACTCCTCCATGAATGAATCTGACACAAACAGCAACTAACTCTCGTTTCGCCAGATCTTTATACTCGTCTGCAAGAATTGCAAAATATTGTCCATGCAGTTCAGCCTTTATCTTACGAAGTAAGATCGATGCTGCAGCCTCAAGCAGCTCATCCTGAACCTGGTGGCTCATCAATGTGGCATTTCGTGGCAGTTCCTTCAGTCGGTTTTCAATCTCTGGTGCATATTTTGACACAAACTTAAAAAGCTCCAAAAAATTACCCCTGTTGAGCACGTCCTCAGTTTCTCTGTGGCCCCTGAGTGGGATTTCACGTTTGGCACACAACAAAGCAATGTCCAAGACAACCTTAATATGTTCCCGGTTTCTCTCCACAAATGCTGGCGCATCACCGTGCAGCTGGTTCAACACTGTCCCGCGGCTTTGCGGTCCGTGGCTGCTCCTGAATGATGCCAGTTTTGTTAGCGCAATGGCATGCGGCTTACTACTCTCATGTTTGTCGCAGGCATCTCCGAGACGTTTCCAGTTTTTGTAGCCACCTTTTATAAAAGTAGTCTCTGTGTGCATCTCCGGAAAATGTCTGCAAGCTTTACAAAACACTGCGTCTTGTTCTTTACTGTACTCAATCCATTTGTACTTCCCATACCAGTTGGCATTGAATGACCGCGATTTTCCACCGATCACTATAGCTGGGAATTTTATCAGCTTGGGTTGAGTGGCTGGTTCCTCCATCGATGATAAATCCAAAGGTGTCCAGGTTGGCTCATTAGATACCGTCAGTGGCGGTCTGTGGGTTGGAGCTAGTTCATTAGCACAAAAGGTAGCATGACTCTCCTGGGATGGCGGTGAGGATGTGTTTTTCCCTCATTCTCTGAGTCAATAAGCGGCTGATGGTGACCAACCTCTTGGAGCACAGCCTGGTCAGAATTTTCTTCAGTCTGTAGACGTGGTTTTTTGAAAAAGTGGCTCAAAGATAACTGTTTAGCCATTGTTTAACAGCTATATCCACCTGCTTCAGTAGCACGATAACCCGCCTTCTGATCGCTGTTGAACTGATCAGTCAATCACATGAAAGTTTGTTTTTATTCTTTGTGTAGGCTATATTAAATTCTAAATGTTCAAGAAAATAAAGAAACATAATGAAACTTTTAAAGCAAATTATATTTTTAAAAATATGTACATTTTAAAAAAAAAATTAATGAATCTCATTGGGTGGGCAATCTGTCAATGTGGGTGGGCCTGTGCACATCCAGGCCCACCCATAGCTCCGCCCCTGATTATAACCCTGATGCAGGGGAGTGTTACACTGTGTACCACACAAAGAAAAGTTTTGTTTAGGGGTGGGAACACACACACACACACACTCCCACGCCATAACTTGAGAGACCATTGGTCAGGATTGTCATTTGCGGGGACCACCCTTTTCAGGGCTCATACAGCTCTGAAAAAATCAGCAACAGTCAGATATTACAAAAGTCTGTTTAAATAAGCAGAGTTCCAAAAAAAAAAAAATTTCACAGGAGTCAGGTTGGTCACCTTTGGAGACTATTTTCATGCATTGTCACCTATTAGACCCATATTACCCACTTCCCTTACAATGTCACTTTGGAGCCCCTGTGTTACACACCTCTCTTATTTTGTCACTTGTTACACACTGTTACACACTTCTCCATGTCACTTATTAGGCCTAATATTATTACACTAGGCCTGGGCGATAAACTGAACATTTACCGTTACTGTACCGTTACATTTACCGTTACTGTTACTACGATAACAGACGTCATTTTGGACGTTGGAAAGTTCAGTGTTAAAAAAGAAAATGAAAGTCCTTTTTGTCTGTTTTGAATCAAATGACATTAAATTACGATGCATTACAGCACCACAATGACTGACAGCATCAGACAATCAGAATGCTGTGGTCCAGTCAGTCTTCAGCAGCCTTCAATCTGTAACAGTAACTTCTATTGTGGTAGAGTCACATTACCTTCAGTTGTTTGATGGATAAAACAACTCCGTCACCTCTGGCTGATGATGCAGTCACAGGTTGTCTGCTCAAAGTAGCCTCCTCAAGGTCACTCAAACACTGGAGCAAGTCCTGTTAGTTAAAAATAGTAATCCGACACTGAAATACGTGTTGATATCCACAGAAAAAAAGCTTAGTAGCGAACTAAATGAGGTGCCATAACGTCGTATGGCACCTCGTGTGTTCAAGATCGTCTCAGAGAAATGGCACTTAGGTGATTGTCAACAACAGTCATTATGGTCTGTTCAAATGCAATTTCAAGAAAAAGAAAATGAATATATGCAATATTAAAGTTGCTATATAGTGCACATTGATATTAAAAATTAATTATAATATTTTAAGTAATGTAATAGTTGCTATAGACTGACCCCAGCCCCCCTTCACAGAAAGGAAAGTTGATGTGATCCCCACTGAAAAATGTTTGGGGACTCCTGGTCTAAGAGGTGGATAGAGTAAGAGAGGTAACCTTTTCCTCCTGTTCCATGTGACATTGTTCATGCAAGCTATTTTTCATTAACAGTAAACCTGCCCAATTTATCGTGATATTGATTTGAGGTTGTATCGCAATTCTCTATGTCACTTATAGGACCCATATTCTTACACACTTCTCTAAATCTGTCACTTGTTGCACCCATTATACACACTTCTCTATGTCACTTATAGGACCTATATTATTACACACTTCTCCATATCTGTCACTTGTTGCACCCATTATACACACTTCTCTATGTCACTTATTGGACCTATATTATTACACCACTTCTCTAACTATCACTTGTGGACATTATTAACATCTCTAATTAATAATCATTAGATTTTGGGACTAATGCAGCTAACATTTTAGAATGAAGTTTTGAGATAGTAGTGTAATGCTCATTGGGGGTGGAAAAAAGCAATAGTTGCCTTTTGACAGACAAAATCACTTCAGAATTAATATGCAGGAAAAGGAGAACCATCATGGTTTCTGTTTCATGCCTATGAATAAAAAAAAAAAAAAAAAACATTGGATCCAAGTCCTGTCTAATCCAATACGGAGATGAACACATGCTTTATGTGTGTTTTGCATATAAATGCATACAGCTTGGTTGTAAATGTCTGAACCTGTTATAGAAACTTTGAATTCCTACATCATTTTAACCACAGAGCCAGCCACACCAAAAAGAAATCAAATGGAAACAAAACCGAGCTGCTGTGCAACAACCAAACTGGTTGTGAAATTTTGCCACCTATTCAAATGACATGCTTGGCCACTACAGGCTGTGGTTTCAAGCACCAGGTGCTAACCTCGCAACAGTCCCTTCACAGCCATTTGACGTGACAGTGTCCAGCATGCCTTAACAAACTCACTCAACTTCTAAGACAAACAGCAATCTTCTAGGGTAAAGATGCCCACATAGCACACATACGCGTAGCTGACGTTGGCATAAGGACGACACATCAGCCCTTAATTTTTAATGTCTGATAAGCATGATTTCCCATTTGTCCCAGCTCATCAAATGTCTTTGTTACATTGGCATTGGGTCGGCCTCATACCTGGCCACATACGGACATAGCCACAGGCAGAACTTCAGTTCATTTCAGGGCCGAAGCAGGATGCTTTGTTGCAAACAGATAAGCAGCACCACAACCTCTCGCTGAGAACCGGGAAGATTCAGGAATAAAAACCTCGAAACCCCCACTTCTTGAAGCTGTCAATATTATTAAAGCTTTGAGCAGAGCTCCTGTCGCAGAATCCTTCTCTTGCCTCTCTGTTTTAAAGACAAGTATGCGTCTATGTGCAGAGGCGGGTAGTACTTAGTAACATTTACTCAAGTACATTTATTTGAGTAACTTTTTGAATTATGTACTTCTTGCAGTAACTGTAACACAGTACATTTTACTCCTACTTGAATTCTATTTTATCTAAGTATCTGTACTCTTACTTGAATTTAAAAAAATGCTTAGTACTTTTTTAAATTAGTAACTATTTGGGGCTGTACTTTTTACTTCTAATTAAGTACCGTACCGGTAACATCATTTTGTTGTTAGTAACATTACTCTTACTTTTGGCTCGTCTACCCACAACTGCCTATGTGTCAAAAAAAGCCAAAGACATTACCAGGTCAATGGTAAACATAGTTGTAATGTTTTTAATCACACACCCTGGTATCGGCAAAGTACTCTGTATCGGTGAGTATTCAGACCTAAGTATCGGTTTCAGATCGGAACGTGAAAAAACGGTATCGGAACAACACTAATATCATCATGCATAGACTACAGAACCGCTTGTAGGCTATAAATTTATAAATCTCTACTAAATCTACTATCTAGCACAGTTTTGATGATTGTTCCTGAAAATATTTATTATAGATATTGCACAACCCAGTAGCTGGGTCTGTGCAATAATATCCTCTATAGAAACACCTTTGTAAAAATGAGAAAAGCAGAAAAGGAGGGCTCGACAGCCCATATTTTAAAAATAATTCCAAAAAACTGTTGAGAATTAGAGCAAATCACTTGACCTTTGTCCATTTCACATGTGTTGGATCTCAATAATAAATTGACATCCAAATCCGAGATGGTCAAGAGAGAAGATTTTGGGAAATTGGGTGATTTGGCACGAAATGTCCCAGTTGTTGGTTAAAAAAGTAAATGAGGCCCCCTCCAATTGGAGCTCCAGGTGAACCCATCTCAGAGTGATTGACAATTATACTACTGCAAATTGCTGCAAATTGGACATGTTTTCTTTAAAAAAAAAAAAAAAAAAATCAGACAAATGACATTAAATGTAGCTAAAACTAATATATGGTAAAGTCAGAAAACAGGGTTTATGCATGTCAAATGAAATCTTATTTAATGCTTTTTTTAATGCCGTTTTTAAACAATTTAATGCCGCACGGAGCTTTAAGTGGAATATGACTTGGTTGCCATTGCGACATCAGTGCCACTCAAACTCCCCATTAGATGATTTATGTTAATATAATGATTAAATATTATCAATTATTTAAAAAAAAGAACAAAGTTTACAATGCCAACTATAATGAGGCACGAGAGACAGAGGGCAATAGGAAACATATTTTCAGCAGAGAATAAGGATGTTATGGACCAATAAAATATTGTCCAGATTAAAGGTCTCAATAAATCTTAATCTAATCTAATCTAATCCTATGGCCAGCTGCAGGGATCCATGTGTGAAAGACACGACGTGATTAGTGCAAGCTGAGCGAGCGACTTTGGTGCGGATCAGGGCGGGGGGGCAACACCTACACGTCTACAGGTGGATTAGCAGCAACTCTGGTGTGGATCAGGTCGGGGGGGGGAACACCTACATGTCTACAGGTGGATTAGCAGCGTATGGTGGAGTTCACGTGAGGTGTTCATACCACAAATTAGGAGGAGCGACTAAAGCATGTCGTTGTAACCGGTCTGCACGAGCCGTTAGACCCACAGTCTGAACTATGATTTGGACCTCCAGAACATGCTGATGTCAGGTAAACTCTAATTCAGACAAACTTAAACATGTTTGATAATAGGCTCCTTGGCCTCAACAGAAATTACGCCTTTTGTATTCTACAATTAGAAAACTGTGGTTACCAGTCTTAATATTTTGACCCAGCCACCATATTTTTTTATTTTGGCCATAATAAAGATTAAATGTTAGTATAGAGGTTAG
>JAGFBZ010000330.1:32500-90755 GCA_018398805.1 Hirundichthys speculiger | reverse complement strand
AACTATTAGCCCCTACACACTATAGTTTAGACTAACTGTAGCTATAACTATTAGCCCCTACACACACTATAGTTTAGACTAACTGTAGCTATAAACTATTAGCCCTACACACTATAGTTTAGACTAACTGTAGCTATAACTATTAGCCCCTACACACTATAGTTTAGACTAACTGTAGCTATAACTATTAGCCAACTACAACTATAGTTAGACTAACTGTAGCTATACTATTAGCCCCTACACACTATAGATAGACTAACTGTAGCTATAACTATTAGCCCCTACACACTATAGTTTAGACTAACTGTAGCTATAAACTATTAGCCCCTACACACTATAGTTTAGACTAACTGTAGCTATAACTATTAGACACTACTTAGCTATACTATTAGCCCCTACACACTATAGTTTAGACTAACTGTAGCTATAACTATTAGCCCCTACACACTATAGTTTAGACTAACTGTAGGCTTTACTGAACAGAATTTTTTTCAATTTAGTTTTAAAAATGGAGGTGGTATCAGCCTCCTGAACCCAAACTGGTAGCTGGTTCCATAAAAAAGGTGCCTGGTAGCAGAAGGCCCGTCCTCCAAACCTACTTTTAGATATTCTAGGAACGACGAGTAATCCTGCACTCTGAGAGCAGAGAGCTCTATTAGGAGCATAACATGCTATCAGGTCTTGTAAATAGCGTGGAGCTAGGCCATTAAGGGCCTTATATGTGAGAAGCAGAATTTTAAACTCAATTCTAAATTTCACGGGAAGCCAATGGAGGGAGGCTAACACGGGAGAGATGTGATCTCGCTTACGGATTCCTGTCAGCACCCTCGCTGCTGCGTTCTGGATCAATTGAAGGCTATTTAGCGAGCTTTTCGGACATCCTGCTAACACGCATTACAAGTAATCCAGTCTAGAAGCTAACAAACGCGTGGATTAATTTTTCGGCATCACCCTGGGAGAGGATGCTCCTAATCTTGGCAATATTTCGGAGATGAAAAAAAGGCAGTCTTGCAAACCTGATTAATATGCTGCTTAAATGACATATCCTGATCAAAAATGACTCCAAGGTTTTTCACAGCTGTGCTGGAAGCCAGCGTAAACCCAGCTAATCCGTTCCTCAGGTGTTTGGGACCAAAGACAATAACCTCTGTTTTATCTGAATTTACAAGCAAAAAGTTAGAGGACATCCAGGACTTAATGTCATTAAGACACCCTTGAAGTTTAGCCAAAGGTTCTGTTTCCTCTGGTTTCATAGATAAGTACAGCTGCATATCATCAGCGTAGCAATGAAAGTTTATGCCATGGCTCTGGATAATTTTTTCCCAAGGGCAGCATGTATAAAGTGAAAAGGATTGGTCCCAGAAACTGAACCCTGTGGGACGCCATAGTAGACCCTAGTCCGTGTGTAGAAGAAAACGTCATTAACATGGTATGAACTGGAACCTGTCAGATAGGTATGATTTAAACCAGCCTGATGCTGTCCCTTTAATTCCAACAGTGTGCTCTAATCTATGCAGCAAAAGGCCGTGATCAACGGTATCAAAAGCAGCACTGAGGTCCAGCAGAACAAGGACAGAAACTAATCCATTGTCTGAGGCCATGAGGAGGTCGTTGGAGACTCTAATCAGTGCAGTTTCTGTGCTATGATGAGTTCTAAACCCTGACTGAAAGACCTCAAATAGATCATTTCTATGCAGGTGTTCTCCTAACTGGCTAGCAACTATTTTTTCCAGAATTTTAGAGATAAATGGAAGGTTGGATATTGGTCTATAGTTTGCCAAGATGTCCGGGTCAAGGGATGGTTTCTTGAGCAAAGGTTTAATGACTGCAACTTTAAAAACCTGTGGCACATATCCTAATTGTAGAGATAGGTTAATCTGATCCAAAATTGATATACCAATAGAGGACATAACATCCTTGAACAGTCGAGTTGGGATGGGATCCAACAGACATGTAGATGGTTTAGCTTTACTGATAGTTGAGGTCAACTCAGAGAGGCCCACAGGAGAAAAACAGTCCAGAGTCAAATCAGAAACGGAAGAAATCAACGAAGCTGCAGGGACGTCCACAGCCGTCGACAGCTGGGCCTGGCCGATCTCATCTCTAATTTTGATTATTTTCCCACTAAAAAAGCTCATAAAGTCTTCACTACTGAGAGTAGCAGGAATGCATGGACCAACAGAGTTGTGACTCTTTGTCAGCCTGGCTACAGTGCTGAACAGAAAACGTGGGTTATGTTTGTTCTCTTCTATTAGCGAAGAATAATAAGATGTTCTAGCTCTGCGTAGGGCTCTTTTGTAGACTATTAAACTATCTCTCCAGGCATGATGGGAATCCACAGATTTACAGGAGTACCACCTCCTTTCCATTTTACGTGCATTCTGCTTCAGCATGCAAATATGTGAATTATACCAGGGAGCTGAGCTCCTAAGGTAAGAAACCCTCTTCCTCAGAGGAGCGACAGCATCCAGGGCTGAATGTAACATATCGGCAGTATTGTTAACAAGGTGATCAATGTCTGCCGGAGTAAGATTCAGGTCGGTGCCCTCAGCTATTCTATCATATTCCACCATAGGGAGATGAGAGAGAATGACCTTAAAATTATTCACAGCATCCTCAGAAAGGCATCTGCTGTAATGACATGTTTCATTTTCTGTTTTAATGCCACAAATGCTGAACTCAAATGTAACTAAAAATAGATCAGAAAGAAGAGAATTCAGCGGCGACACTAACAGGTGATGAGTATCTATACCATAGGTGAGAACCAGATCCAGGATATGATTAAAGCAGTGAGTCGGCTCTTTCACTTTTTGTGAGACACCAAATGAATCTAAGAGAGATGTAAAGGCTAATTTAAAGCTGTCACTGTCAACATCCATGTGGATGTTAAAGTCACCCACTATGATGACTTTGTCTGAGCTGAGCACTAAACCAGCTAAAAAATCAGAGAACTCAGACAGAAACTCCAGATAAGCACCAGCAGGTGGCCGGTACACCACTACCAACAAGACTGACTTTTCTGACCTCCAATTTGGAAAAGTTAGACTAAGCGTGAGGCTTTCGAATGTTTTATGATTACATTTGGGTGTGCCAAACAGCCATAGTCAACATGGGACAACCGGATACAACCGTTCATGCAGAGCACAAGCGGCAGAGTCTAAGCATAAATAAAGCCTCTGGTCTGAAGCTTTCAAGCTTTGGAAATGTTTTGTTTGATAGAATCTCTTTGGGATTATGTTTGTTTCACACGTTCATTTGATTGTCTGTAAACAAACTGTTTGTATCTCAATGTCTGGGTTTAGTTTTGGACCATGTGCTGTCCAGGAAGTCACTTTGTGCAAGCTCAGTCACCTTGTTTGTCCTGCAGCTCTTTGTCATCGTTACAAGAGTGTAGTCTCTTCTGAACTATACATAGACACATTTTTGCAGGTCGCCGTGAAGTAATATGGCAGTAAACCAGTGTTCCTGTTCTATCATTTGCCTGTATCAGTCTTTAGCATGATGTACTTTGTGCATAAAAGAGTAGAGGGACTGGTACCTGCACTGAGGTCATTTTTGAAGAGCCATCTCACCTTTCAGTGTTATACATCACAAGGTTGTACAAGTTCAGCTTCTTTTTCGTTACATACATCTTTGAATATAAATTGCTAACATAGCCCAGGGAGTAAATTAGCTTCAAAAGCTAAGGAGCAACTCAAAGCTTTCCAGTCTCTTACAGGCAGTTTTTTGGGGCGATCAATTGCATGCATATGCCACACACAGGCTTAAATTTACATGAATGCTCAACAGTGCAGCAGCTGTAGCCATACAAATACTGGACATACTTAATTGATAGAACCAGTAAAATAATAAATATGGCTAAGTAAATTGTCTGTTGTTGAACATTCATTGTGTGGAAGGTAAAAGTCAGGGAGATTATCTCAATAATAATTAATAATAACACAAAAGACCTCCATTGTCGTGAGTATGTGTTTGCAGTCCTGTATGTTTCCCTCTCGTCTCCTGTATTACTATTAGTTATGTTTTTGCAGTTTGACTTTTTTGTGTTTTTTTGATCATTTTGGACATTTGTGTTTTCTTGGTAATAAACCTCTGCTTTTTTTAGATCTCCAGCGCTTTGGTCCTCTTTAGTAGCTGCAAAACATGACAGACTGGACCCACAGAGAACAGGGGAAAATGACAGGACTTAAATAAACAGAGGAACAAACGAGAGGCAGGTGCAGGGAATCAAGGTAACGAGAGGGAGGAAGCAAAGCAGAAAACAATAGAGACAAGACAGACCTTCAAAGTAAAACAGGAACCAACAAAGACAGGGAGAGACGCCAACTTGACAGACACAGACAGGGCTGCCATGGTGACCAGACCATAACAGATATGGTAATGCGAAGCCGAGAACAACTGACATAGAAACTAACAGCCGTGTCGTGGGTGCGACCGTTGTGAGCTTGGAGGTCTGCTTTATGAGCTGCAATTTATTATGTTATTTATTTATATTATTTATTTGTCAGTGTGGCAAACTAAAAGGCTGTATTGAGAATATTCTGCAGCAATATATTATATTCTAATATAATATTCTGTTTGTATTTACCCAATTTATTTAGTATATCTAGATCACATTACTGATACTGCAAGCTGTGCATCTTCAATTTTCAACAAAGGACAGTGCAATATATATATTCTAATACTAGCAATTAATAACAATTAAACAAGCTTACTTTGTAAATCAATTAAAACATTATGAAATGAAGACAAAAGCTTTATTACTCAATCGTTAAAACTAATCCCTAAAAAGGTTAACGATAATGCAGAATGGTTTATGCTATGCTGCAGTACACGTACTATAGTTAACAGGCGCTCACCAGCACTTATTTCTTCTCCTACTAAGACATTATACCCTGAGGTCTGAAATGACACGAAACGTAATTAATGCAAGTCATAATGACTGATTACCATTTAAAATCAAAATGCACCACAGGTGACACAGAGCTTACAGTTAATTGAAAGAACGTGATGATTTCAATTAGTATATTTAGGGTCAATATTCCTAAAAAATCTAGAGTGTGGAAAAGATGGTGGTGAAACCAGTTAGGGGACTGCCAGGCCTTTATTAATTTTAAATGACTTTTAAAACCCCATTATCTCCTCTTTCTTTCTTTTTTACTTTTCATTATTCTATATACACACACACACGAACACATATACATACATACATATGTATATGTCTGTGTGTATGTATATACAGTCATGGAAAAAATTATTAGACCACCCTTGTTTTCTTCAGTTTCTTGTTCATTTTAATGTTTGGTACAACTAAAGGTACATTTTTTTGGACAAACATAACGATAACCACAAAGATTGCTCATAAGAGTTTTATTTAAGAGCTGATATCTTACCATTTTCCATGGTTTTCTTGATTATAACCTAAATCACTTAAGTTTTTACATCAATAGCTATGGCGTTGTACTGCCAAAAACACTGCTTTTATGCATTCAGTGTTTTCTTTTCTGTCTGTTTCAGTCACATGATGACGTTTAGTGGTACCAGGTATTAAAATGAACAAGAAACTGAAGAAAAAATGGTGGTCTAATAATTTTTTCCATGACTGTATATATATATACACACAGACATATACATATGTATATATGTATATGGCACACACACACACACACACATATATATATATATATATATATATGTGTGTGTGTGTGTGTGTGTGCCATATACATATATACATACGTATGTATTTATATGGCACACACATATATTCCCCTTTTTTAAATAAAATAAATTAAGATAAAAAAAATTCAGTTAAAAGCTAAACTTAAAAGGAAGGTATTGAGCCTCTTTTTAAAAACATTAACAGTCTCTGCAGCCCTGATGTTTGTCTTGCAGGCTGTTCCAAAGACGAGGGCCGTAGTAATGGAAAGAAGCCTCGCCGTTTTAGTTTTAGTTTTAGTTCTTAGTTTCCGAACAACTAAAAGGCCGGAACCAGAAGACCTCAGGGTCTGCGAGGGTTCGTAATTTAAAAGAAGGTCAGATAAATACGAAGGCCCAAGACCATTATGACATTTATAAACAACTAAAAGAACCTTAAAATCATGTAGCAGCTCCCTGATCTGCAAAATCTTATCAAATATGATAATTGTTGGGGTTTTAGGTACTTTAGCTGTAAAAAAAAAATGTAATTTTTTGAAAGTGATGTGCTAATATTATTGATTAGAGAGAGAGAGACATGTGATGTTATAGTGTTATTACATGCGATGAAATGGACGGACCTGTCCTCATGGACGGACCTGTCCATGAGGACAGATGGAGAGCAGCCAGATGTCTGATTCCCTGATGAAGCCAATCAAACACTCTCACAGAAACGATGAAGTAAACAATGACACAAGTTATTGATTAGACGCTCAAATGACCAATTATAGACTCAAAATCAATAAAAGGTCTGATTCAATCCCACTGAGACCAGGAGCTGAACTCAACTGGCCCAGCACCAGTGTCACCAGTATCACCAGTGTCACCACTGGAACCAGTCATTTCAAAAACTGACATTTCTAAGGAATCTGGTTGTTACCAGGTCTTAAATGAGATAAATTAAACCATTTATGAAGAGTAAGACATGATATACAGTATTAGACTGAGCCTTTATTGATTTAAATAAAACTAAAACTAAATTCAGAAGCAGGTTTTATTAAACCTGAATCCTCCCATCCTGGTTCAAAAGAATTGAAAAGGATCAGTTGCAGCAAGCTGATCAAATACATTGATAAAACCTGATCATTTTCAGGTGTGGAGACCTCGTTGAAACCAGAACCTTTCAGGTTTGTGTTAAGACAATGCAAAGAGGGAAAGACATCAGCAATGGTCTTAGAGAAGCAATTCATGGAGCACATAAATCTAGGATGGGTTTTAAAACCATTTCTTTACTATTTGGAGTTTAATGTTCTTGTTATGGGATGTAGTTTAGGAAACGGAATAAAAACGCCCCCTCTGGACACCTTGAGTTACTTCTGCATGTTTCACCACGGCGTTATTCTAGCATAATATCAATCCTGAAGATACGCATCGGAATTATAGCTAATTAACACAGTCCTTAACGCAGGAGCAGCAACAGTGTCCAACTTAGCAACAGTAACTAGGGGAAAGTGGGAGGGGGCGGGGCTTACCGAAGGGTCAATTCACGTCTATAGACATCAGTGGCAGTGAATGAGTGTTAATGATGTCACCAACTGCAGAACCATTGACTTCAGTTATATTCTGTTTCAATAAAACATTAAAAAATTCAGTAAAAAATAAATCCTGGACTTTAACCCTTTTGCTCGAGTCGGTAGCGTGATCCTCCATTTTACATTAAATCCAGGTTGCTTACTGTTTACTCAGGTGGGGGCTCCATCTAGTGGCGCAGATGTGTAACTACAAGAGAAAAGTGTCTTCCATTTTAAGACGAAATCCATTTTTGAGAATATGATTTCTAGCATAAAATATCGTACTATATTCGCCTAATACAGTAGTAACATATTATAAATATATCTGAAGTCTTTGATTAGGATTGAATAAGATTATTTTAGTTTGTGATATTTGCTTGGGGGCATGATCTGGGTCTCTGAAAAGTGCCAAGAGACAACTTGCATTGAGGAGATGCTATACAAATAAAATTGAATTGAATTAAACCTGTGGCCCTGTGATTTATATTTGACAGGGATTTCTCACTAGAGTAACTATTTGCATTGTATTTTAACAAACAAATAACAAAATAAATGTTTCATATATGAAAATTTGAGAATTACCTTCTGCCGCTACTAGATGGCGACATAGACCGTTCTTTAAAAGTAAACTAAATGTCTGACAACTGTTTTTTTTTTTCTTTAAAAAAAATGAAGTCTTTAAGGTAGAGGTCTTCACGGGTCCACTTTCATGGACCCGAACCCGAATGGACCCGTGAAACTTCGACCCGAAACCGACCCGAGCTATTATCATAAGTCAGGGGGTCCAAACCCGAATGGACCCGCAATATTTGAACCGGGAATCGACCCGACCGGAGTCTTTAGTTTCCGACCACGAACTGAACCGAGTTACCCGAATAGAACCGAGACAATAGCCATAGTTGCTCCTGTTAAAGTTGTCTAGCGTTGAATAAAACTTGATTTTCTTACCTAAAGTTGTCTTCTTCTACCGGTTCAGTTGCTACATAGGCTACGTGATGGAAACAACAATAAATCAACTTTGTTATTTTCTTTGTGGATACAGATGCTATTGGTAGCAACAGCTAACGCTAATAGACTACACCGGTCAGGACGTGTGGGCTATTAGCATTAGCAGATGCTATTGGTAGCAACTGCTAACGCTAATAGCCTTCACCAGTCAGGACGTGTGGGCTATTAGCATTAGCAGATGCTATTGGTAGCAACTGCTAACGCTAATAGCCTTCACCAGTCAGGACGTGTGGGCTATTAGCATTAGCAGATGCTATTGGTAGCAACTGCTAACGCTAATAGCCTTCACCGGTCAGGACGTGTCTTGAACATGTTCTCTCATCCAGCGTTGTCATGTTGGTGATCCGTTGTGCTTTACAGCTGCCGGGCAAACCGCTAATAACACGCTAATAACACGCTAATAACACGCTACGGCAACACGATTGTTTCATGACAAACACGCCACGTTAATGAATGATTAATTAAACTGCCCCGAGTCCTGACATTAGCTGCCACCGCCAATAACCGACCGGACCCGAGACTAACTGGACCGATTCAGACCCGAACCAGGAGTCACGTCTTTTGAATGGACCCGAGACCCAATTCGGGTCGGGTCGGAACCTCGGGTTGTCGGGTTGTTCCGAAGACCTCTAGTGTTCTGTGATCTCTCCTCCACAGCAAACATCTGAATGAGATCATGCCACAGCTGTACCACAGCTGTACAGACTGACGTGTCTGGCCGTGACTATTCCCACAATCCACCACAACTGCTGACCAGACATCCTCTGACCTCAACAGAATAAAAACGTCTGACAGTAATACAGTGATGCGTAATCCAGAGGTGGAGCCGTTTGTGCACGTCGACATGTGACCAGGTGGACGCACATTTATGCGCTCTTTTATGCGCCGACATGCGGGTTGCGCTTTCCACAAACTCAGTATCTTGCGATCGTGGGTTTAGGGTAGCAGGTGGTCTGACCACCCGCTACCCTAAACCCGTGATTGGGTTTCTGGAGCAGAGGGACCTTGGACCACTGCAGGATTTTAAACCATTGCGTCTCAGTGTATCACCAATAGTTTTCTTGGTGACTGTGGTCCCAGCTGCCTTGAGATCATTAACCAGCTCCTCCCGTGTAGTTCTGGCTGATCTCTAACCTTTCTCATGATCATTGAGACCCCACCAGGTGATATCTTCCATGGAGCCCCCAGCCCAGGTTGATTAACAGTCATGTTGTTCTTCTTCTACTTCTGAATAATTGCTCCATCAGTTGTCACCTTCTCATTCAGCTTCTGATGGTTTTGTAGCCCATTCCAGCCTTGTGGAGTTCAACAACTTTGTCCCTGACATCTTCTGACAGCTCTTTAGTCTTGATGGTGGAGATGGTGGAGTATTACTGAGTCTGTGGGCAGGTGGCTTTTTATACAGGTGACTATCTGGAACAGGTGTCTCTCATGCAGGTAATTACTTCAGTGAGATTAGGAGTATACCAGTGGCCTGTGGGAATCAACACTGGTCAAGGTTGGTCGGGGATCAATTACTTATTTCCCTCAATGACTTGCAAATTAATTTTTATTTTTCATTTCGTGTAATTTTCTAATTTTTATTCATTATTCTTTTACAACTGTTAAAATAAATCTGCCATAAAAATCTGAGACTGTTCATTTATTTCTTAGCATGACAACTGCCAAAATCAGCGGGGGATCAAATACTTATTTCCCCTAACCCCTAACCCCTAACCCTTACTCTAACCCCAACCCTTACCCAAGCAGAGTCTCACTCTGATGTTCATGTAACTCTGTGACAACTCTCCCTGTACATGGACTTGTAGTAAAGCTTTGTGGTCTCAGCTTGGATGTCTCATGTGTTTGATAGATCCACAAGAAAACAGGTTTTAGGCTTCAGTTCACCAGAGATGTGACTGGAGGAGCTCCTGGTGTAACCAGTTTGGTTGTCAGAGTAGATGGAGGACCCAAATGTAGAAGACAGAGGCAGAATAAGCAAACAATGAGTTTTATTTAATAAAAATTCAAAGGCACTACTACAGCAGGATGTAAAAAAAAAAAAAAAAGAAACTAAAATGCCTGGACACAGAGTTGAGGTGAACAAACTGGATAACAGGTGAGAATGACAGGAAACACCCCAGATGGACTGGCAAAGGGAGGAAGAATTAATATAAACACAGACAAGATGACAAGACACAGGTGGCAAAAGTCAAGGAAGATGCAGGAGGTAGAGGAAGGTCAGATAAAACACAACACAGAGGTATCAAATAAATACAAATAAATACAAGGAAAACATGACTAGCACAAATCATAAACCCTGATATTTACATTAGAATTAAAAGTGGCGGTGTAGTGGATTTTTGGACAATTATGAACTCGTAGTTGTCTAAAACTTCATGATTGTTTTTCAGTCAGTTCCCAGCATCCTCTGTTTTGGATTACTAAGGAAGTACTTTTTTAACTGCCAGGTTTTGATTTCTTAATTTAAACCATAGAGTACCATAAAACAATACAGTTTAAAATGACAATAAACCACATGCATTTAAATAACTCGTAGCACAATAAATCCAGTTAATCCATAGCCAGTGTTTAAAATCAGTGACAGAAAAAAGGCACACACTAGTGTAGTTTCATTTCAAAATTAAACTGATCCACGCTCACGTTTCATCTCTGTATCAGAAAACACATCAGCAGGCGTAACCTTTCACATTTACAATTTAAAATAAAACTGCACTAATGTTGATGTAATAGTTTGTAGTTAAAACAGCAGCAAAGACTCTTAATCTGAAAGCAACCAGGAAGTTGCTTCTCCAGGCAAACAGATAAAACAGCATCAAAACTAATATCAAAGCGCTTTGCCTGGAACGTGCAACAAGTTGGTCATACATACTTCATACATACTTCATACATACTTCATACATACTTCATACATGTTCACAGACGCACATACTAAAGCTGACAGCCTTCAGTGAGGACACGGTCATACGTGTGCATGAACATGGAGGATCGCTGCGTCGTTCACGTTCAGTTTAAACTGCAAAAAAACAATAACAAAAACAAGAATTAGCAGAATATTTTTAATCATAAATACAAACTGAAGAATACACACCAAAGAAATTACTACTATGTTGTTTTTTAACTTTAGCCGCCAGTCTGAACTGAGTACTCGCATGTGTACAAGTACTCAATGTGCACTAATAACAGATAATGACGATATGTTGATGTGTATTTTGAATTTCTGCAGAAGTATGAGAGAAAACATAATCACATTACCACAGACGTCTGAGTGATTTAAGAGAAGTAACTTAATCAAGTGAGACAAATATGACATTTGGTCTTTCTAATATCTGATTATCTATTTCCATATGTATGATGTTCAGTCTTCAATTTCTGCTCACAAAATATTTGATCATTTATTTCTGTCCATACAATGTTTGGAAATTTATTTCCACCCCATGACATTTGGTTCTATATTTCTGTCCAGAAGACTTTTGGTCTTTTATTCTTGTCTCTATGACATTGAGTCCTTACATTTCTGTCCATATGACGTTCACTAATTTATTTCCATCCATACAATGTTCTGTGATTTATTCCTGACTATAGAAGTTCCAGTTCTTTCATTTCTGTCCACACATCATTCAGTCTTTAATTTCTGCCCATATGACATCTCATCATTCATCTTTCTGGTGTTCTTCTTCTGTTTGTACAAATATGCCGTATAAAACTATAACATATATAAAACTATAAGGCACCCCATTCTTGGTTCTGAAGAGACTTTCGTATCATTTTGTTCTGAATATTGGGTGGTTTTAGTTTTCACACATGTTATCTAAAGGTCGACCTGTATGAGTTTTTTTTGCAGATGATACTGATTATTAGAAAATATGATCGATCAGCCAGCTAGTCAGTCTACTGGTGTGTAAAGTCCATTTTTGTCTCATTACCTCTTTGGTCTCCTCTAGGACTCTCTGAGCTTCCTTCACTCGTTCTGAAAGTTCTCCAGCTTCTTCGTCTCCTCTGGTGTCCCCTCCTCTGCACATCTCTCATCTTTGATTTTGAAGCTTCCTCGTCTGCGGTGAAACAGAAAAGTTCAGACACTTTTTCCTGGAACTACAGTGAAGTACCTGAATACTTTGTTCCAGGAGGTCACCTGTTCAAATCCTGGTTCTAATCTGGTTCTGAACTTGAGCAGAGCGACAGTTGTGTTAGATGAACTAAATAGAATAATATGATCACTTGTCTGTTTATTCTTTCCGCTTTGTATTTTAATGTTTTCGAGCATAAAATTAAAAAAAAAAAAAAAAAAACTGAAGAATTTGCTAAATCTGTTGTCTCATGATGAATTTTTTAAGAATTATTTAGTTTGAGTTAAACATTTTCCAGATTTTTTCCTCCAAGTTTCCTGAAACATTTATAAAACAGCTTTTGTTTGCAGTGATGAGGGATGAAGGGATGAAGGGATGAAGGGATGAAGGGATGAGGGATGAAGGGATGAAGGGATGAAGGGATGAGGGAAGGGATGAAGGAATGAGGGATGAAGGGATGAAGGGATGAGGGATGGGATGAAGGGATGAAGGGATGAGGGATGAAGGGATGAAGGGATGAAGGGAAGAAGGGATGAAGGATGAAGGGATGAGGGATGAAGGGATGAAGGGATGAGGGATGAAGGGATGAAGGGATGAGGGAATGAAGGGATGAAGGGAGAAGGGATGAGGGAGAGGGATGAGGGATGGGATGGAAGGATGGGATGCTGAAGGGATGAAGGGAAGAAGGGATGAAGGGATGAGGGATGAAGGGATGAAGGGATGAAGGGAAGAAGGGATGAAGGGATGAAGGGATGAGGGATGATGAGGGATGAGGGATGAAGGGATGAGGGATGAAGGGATGAGGGAGGGATGAAGGGATGAAGGATGAAGGGAAGGATGCTTCACATGTGAGCGTTAACAGCGCTGCGTCCGGACCGGTACCTCCAGTTCTTGTAGAAACAGTAGATGGTTCCTACGGCAACCACGACGCACAACAGTCCTACTAACACACCAACAACGAGGCTGGTCTGGTCCTGAGTGTCCCCTGGAGACAGACGGAGGGACAGAAACCAGTTCAGAAGGACCAACAGACACAAACATCAGCAAACATCTGGAACAGCTGGACCTGGCTGTGATACAGATACAAACACTCAGCTTGTCTTCTGTAGATCACTAATTCATGTTAGAAAACCTGGTGACACAATCGATTTTAAAAACATGGGAGACCACAGACATGAGGACAGTCTCCACCAGTTTTTAATATCTTAATCATAGATATTAATTAATCCAGAGATCTGGACAACCCTTCTGAGACATCTGACACCCTAACCCTAACCCCTAACCCTAAACCTTCTGAGACATCTGCAGGTGTTTTTCAGAGCTCTGGTGGTCACCGGTGCCGATTCTGATCCACCCCTGGTTAAAACAAAAACCCTAACCCCTAAACCCTAACCCTAAACCCTAACCCCTAACTCTAACCCTACCCCCTAACCCTAACCCTACCCCCTAACCCCTAACCCTACCCCCTAACCCTACCCTACCCGAGATTGAACAACCGGAATCACCCTGGGGAGGCGCCTCGAGGCTCGGCAATTGGTTTTATCTCTCTCCCCCACATTTTTAACCCATATGCGCAAAAAGTCACAAACCTGTGGCAGGCCTTGAAACCAGAAACTAAAAATGCAATATATGCTATTAGGTGTGGGGCCTGCCATAGGTTGTATGTGGGGGAGACTAGAAATACAATAGAAGACATGATCAAACAACATTTAAATATTATGAATAATGGAAGTGGCAGTAGTGTCCTTTATAAACATTTTAAACTCCATGGCCAACACAATGTTTTAGCATGGGCCTGGAGAGTAATGCTGGTTGGACCGTGGGGGAGGAGGCGGAGCGGCGGAAAGGAGGTGGATCCATCTGCTACAAAACTATGGACCACTACGGGCCTGAATGAAAAATACGGCTGATGGATTGCCTCCTCTTAACACAAAATAGTTTTATTCATTCACTAGAATGTACTCTCCCTGTTTCCGGGGGCCCCCCACTAAACTATCATGAACTTTTTGGAGGCGCCCATCTAGTCACTGTTTTTTAGTTTAAGGTTTGATTTTTTTATTTATTTATTTATTTATTTATATATTTATTGCATATCCAACAGGATCAGGTTAATGCAACCCCTCAAACTTTTATATGACCTTGTGTTAAATTTATTATGTTTTTATTTTTGTTTAGGTTTTATGCATGTTGTGTTTTGATTCTTTAACCTACAGGGGATGTATTACTTGTATTGTTTTTTTAAGTAAAGTTTTATCTATAGCACTTATCACAGTGGCTGGATGGGACTCCCTCTACCAAAAGAAAGATCCATTTTACCAGGGTGCATTTATTGATTTTTACCATTAGTCTGGATGAGGTTTACGATTTTAATTATTTTAAAGGTTTTTCCTATGGATATGTGGATCCCCTTTTTTTTCCCCAACTGAATCTAGAAATGTTCTTGCATGTTATTTTGTATTTTAAATGAATGATTTTACATTTTCTGCATGTTTTTGTATATCTTTTTGTCCTCTTTCTTTTATTATTATTATTAATAGCACTTATTTATCTTTTAGCACTTATTTTTGAGATTTATAATTATAATAAATATATTAATTTTAAACTTAATTGATTCAGAGGTTGGGAAACCAATATCTTAAGGATATTTTATTAAATTTAATTGCTACTTATTCGAAACCCCACTCCACCACCCTGGTGTTATGGATCTTGGGGCCCCTGGTCATGGGAATTTTTTAGCAAAAATATATATCCCTGCTGGCGATCATGCTCCTTTGGCCGGAATGTATGATATCCATTTTAAATATATATTTATTTTACCTTATGACATTGTCCCGAGAGCCCGTGCTTTCGGAGATCTCCTCGGGGATCTGCGCTTTCCCTTTACTAACCTAACCCCTAACCCCTAACCCTAAAACCCTAAACCCTAACCCTAACCCCTAACCCTAACCCTAACCCCTAACCCCTAACCCTAACCCCTAAACCCAACCTAACCCTAAAACCCTAACCTAACCTAACCCAACCCTACCCCCAACCTAACCCTAACCCCTAACCCTAACCCCTAACCCTAACCCCTAACCCCTAACCCTAACCCCTAACCCTAACCCCCTAACCCTAACCCCTAACCCCTAACCCTAACAGCCTGGTAGATGATTGGAACACATTCCCTTTACTTCAGTTAGCAGGAGCTAGCTACTTTCTGAATGATCAACTCATTATCTCGTTTGTCCTTCTGAACGGAGTCCAGAACAACCAGGAACAGTAACAGTGATAGTAACAGAAATAAAAAACTGAAATAAGATCTTGGAGTTCAATTTGACTTGTTTTCACATGACAGTTTTAGCTTCACGTTTCTGGCAAAGAACACATCACATGACATCTTACCTTGTCTTTGTCCATCATCTGGAGGTACTGAAATCAAACAAAAATAAATTAGAACTAAGTACAGAACCAGATAGTTGTCTTACACACAGTTCAGATGATAAAAGAAGGCAGTGCTCTAAAATGAGGTTAGGGTTAGAACTCAGTCTTTCTGAGTTCTTGGACCTTTACATGCTTCCATTAGCTACTATTATCAGGCACCGTGGCATTAACTCTTATTTCTATGCAGATGATATTCAGCTGTATCTATTCATGAAGCCAGATAAGAGCCTGTGAGTTATTTTGACCAGGATTTTACTTTTCCTCACTTTCAAAACTTGTCTTAAATTACTCAGTGTTTGGGTTATCTGCCTGTCATTCTAAGAGATGCACAATCATTAAAAATAAATAAAGTTTTGAAAGAGCAGTTGTACCAGCAGCTTTCAGAGGTTGTTTTCAAAAACAACTTTCTGCTTCCACAAGCGTTAACGGACCAGTCTGTAATGTAAAGTGCAGATCAACTAAGCCCATGTAGATGTTAATATGAAACCTTCAAACCAGTTTAACTTTGTCCGCCTTTGTAATAATGTAACCAAAAAAAAAAAACATAACAGGAAAATCCAATCTCAGTGATGAAAAAAATTAGTCTAAACATTTGTAATTTCAAGTCTGGACAACAGAAATTCTTTGTCACTAAAGTGTCCTAAAATGACCGTGAACAGCCTCCAGCTAATTAGCGTTAGGCTAATTAACCTTCCCCTCATTAGCTTCCTGTTAAATCCAGGGTAGGATTCATAATTCCTCTCGTCACAGATAAAACCCTTAAAGGCCTAACTGTTCTTACTTAAAGATCATTATTATTACAACAGAAGTCTTGACTCTTAAACTACAGGCTTGTGTATATAAAGATGCATTTTAGTTTGTAAAGGGAAAACTTCATGGGAATCAGTGCGGTATTGAATTTACCAAAAATACTGATGGTCTTGACGTCTTCTCCGTGTTTGTTGCTGACGGTGCAGCTGATGCTCAGATTGGTTGAGGGCGTAACCGTGATGGTCTGGATGACCCTGCCGTTGATGGACGGGACGTTTTTCTGAAGACAAACCCAGAAGACACTTTCAGAAGCTGCACATGTAGCAGGAACACAAGGACCCAACCCTAACCCCAACCCCAACCCTAACCCCCCCAAAAACCCCTAAACCCTAACCCCAACCCTAACCCTAACCCCTAACCCCAACCCCGAACCCAACCCTAACCCCTACCCAACCCTAACCCCTAACCCTAAACCTAACCCCAACCCCAAACCCCTAACCCAACCCCGAACCCTAACCCTAACCCCAACCCTAACCCCAAACCCCTAACCCCTAAACCCAAACTCCCTAAACCCAACCCCTAACCCCTAACCCTAACCCCTAACCCCTAACCCCTAACCCTAACCCCTAACCCCGAACCCTAACCCTAACCCTAACCCTAACCCTTACCCCGAACCCGAACCCTTACCCTAACTCCAACCTCCTAACTCCTAACCTAACCCCGAACCCAAACCTAACACCCTAACCCTAACCCAACCCCAACCCCTAACCCCAACCCCTAACCCCTACCCCCCCCTAACCCTAACCCAACCCCTAACCCCTAACCCCTAACCCTAAACCCCTAACCCCCTAACCCCCTAACCCTAACCCTTAACCCCAACTCCTCATCCCTGAACCCCTAACCCTAACCCCAACCCCTAATGCCTAACCCCTAACCCCTAACCCTAACCCTAACTCAACGAACAGAACATCTAAATGGGACAGCGGTCCCGAGGACCCAGACTAAAGAAGACCTGAAACCTTTCATGTCCTCTGTCCTCTACATTTGCTGCTGTTCTGATCCACACTCACAGCAGTGGCGTTGATGCTCCAGTGGAACCGGGGTTCTGGTGCTGCCTCGGCCTCACAGGTCAGAACTCTGAGTTCTGGATCATCAGCGCCTCTGTGTTCTGTCAGTCTGGTGATCAGAGGCTTTCCTGAGAGGAAACACATGATTCCTTAGTTCAGTAACATTTCTGACCAATAAATACTCAGATCACAATATCTACAAGGTAGCTGTAGAAGATCAACACCTGTTCTACTCAGGTGTGTGCCCAGAGTGTAGAAGATCAACACCTGTTCTACTCAGGTGTGTGCCCAGAGTGTAGAAGATCAACACCTGTTCTACTCTCAGGTGCCCAGTGTGCCCAGAGTGTAGAAGATCAACACCTGTTCTACTCAGGTGTGTGCCCAGAGTGTAGAAGATCACACCTGTTCTACTCAAGTAAGATCAAACACCTGTTCTATCAGGTGTGTGCCAGAGTGTAGAAGATCAACACTGTTCTACTCAGGTGTGTGCCCAGAGTGTAGAAGATCAAAACACTGTTCTACTCAGGTGTGTGCCCAGAGTGTAGAAGATCAACCTGTTTACTCAGGTGTGTGCCAGAGTGTAGAAGATCAACACTGTTCTACTGTACAGCAGGTGTGCCAGAGTGTAGAAGATCAACACCTGTTCTACTCAGGTGTGTGCCCAGAGTGTAGAAAGATCAACACCTGTTCTACTCAGGTGTGTGCCCAGAGTGTAGAAGATCAACACCTGTTCTACTCAGGTGTGTGCCCAGAGTGTAGAAGATCAACACCTGTTCTACTCAGGTGTGTGCCCAGAGTGTAGAAGATCAACACCTGTTCTACTCAGGTGTGTGCCCAGAGTGTAGAAGATCAACACCTGTTCTACTCAGGTGTGTGCCCAGAGTGTAGAAGATCAACACCTGTTCTACTCAGGTGTGTGTGCCCAGAGTGCCCAGAGTGAAGATCAACACCTGTTCTACTCAGGTGTGTGCCCAGAGTGTAGAAGATCAACACCTGTTCTACTCAGGTGTGTGCCCAGAGTGTAGAAGATCAACACCTGTTCTACTCAGGTGTGTGCCCAGAGTGTAGAAGATCAACACCTGTTCTACTCAGGTGTGTGCCCAGAGTGTAGAAGATCAATACCTGTTTTACTCAGGTGTGTGCCCAGAGTGTAGAAGATCAACACCTGTTCTACTCAGGTGTGTGCCCAGAGTGTAGAAGATCAACACCTGTTCTACTCAGGTGTGTGCCCAGAGTGTAGAAGATCAATACCTGTTTTACTCAGGTGTGTGCCCAGAGTGTAGAAGATCAACACCTGTTCTACTCAGGTGTGTGCCCAGAGTGTAGAAGATCAACACCTGTTCTACTCAGGGTGTGTGCCCAGAGTGTAGAAGATCAAACCTGTTTACTCAGGTGTGTGCCCAGAGTGTAGAAGATCAACACCTGTTCTACTCAGGTGTGTGCCCAGAGTGTAGAAGATCAACACCTGTTCTACTCAGGTGTGTGCCCAGAGTGTAGAAGATCAACACCTGTTCTACTCAGGTGTGTGCCCAGAGTGTAGAAGATCAACACCTGTTCTACTCAGGTGTGTGCCCAGAGTGTAGAAGATCAACACCTGTTCTACTCAGGTGTGTGCCCAGAGTGTAGAAGATCAATACCTGTTTTACTCAGGTGTGTGCCCAGAGTGTAGAAGATCAACACCTGTTCTACTCAGGTGTGTGCCCAGAGTGTAGAAGATCAACACCTGTTCTACTCAGGTGTGTGCCCAGAGTGTAGACGATCAACACCTGTTCTACTCAGGTGTGTGCCCAGAGTGTAGAAGATCAACACCTGTTCTACTCAGGTGTGTGCCCAGAGTGTAGAAGATCAACACCTGTTCTACTCAGGTGTGTGCCCAGAGTGTAGAAGATCAAACACCTGTTCTACTCAGGTGTGTGTGCCCAGAGTGTAGAGATCAACACCTGTTCTACTCAGGTGTGCCCAGAGTGTAGAAGATCAACACCTGTTCTACTCAGGTGTGTGCCAGAGTGTAGAAGATCAACACCTGTTCTACTCAGGTGTGTGCCCAGAGTGTAGAAGATCAACACCTGTTCTACTCAGGTGTGTGCCCAGAGTGTAGAAGGTCAACACCTGTTCTACTCAGGTGTGTGCCCAGAGTGTAGAAGATCAACACTGTTCTACTCAGGTGTGTGCCCAGGTAGAAGGTCAACACCTGTTCTACTCAGGTGTGTGCCCAGAGTGTAGAAGATCAACACCTGTTCTACTCAGGTGTGTGCCCAGAGGTCCACTGCGCTGAGAACAGTCGGTATGTCAAAGGTTTCACAGGATCAGGATTTCATTAGATTTGTGTTCATGCTCGTAATGAAGCAGAGATGTTAATGAAACTTACCTCATCAGTGTTGCTAGGAGACCACAGCGGGAATGTTTAACAGGGTATATACACCAATCTTTGAGTCAAATTTACTACCATTTAATACCTTTTTTTTTTTTACTACCTTCAGATTTTTTTTACAACCACCACGACACCACGGGTCTGGTCTGCTCGTGCAGCTGCGGTGGTGTGGTCGTTGGTATAGCACTAGCACTAGCGCTAGTGCTATACCAACGACAAAACCTGAGCACATTAGCACTAGCACTAGCACTAGTGCTATACCAACGACAAAATCTGAGCACATTAGCACTAGCACTAGTGCTATACCAATGACAAAACCTGAGCACATTAGCACTAGCACTAGCACTAGTGCTATACCAACGACAAAACCTGAGCACATTAGCACTAGTGCTATGCCAACAACAAACTTTGAGCACATTAGCACTAGCACTAGTGCTATACCAACGACAAAACCTGAGCACATTAGCACTAGAACTAGCGCTAGTGCTATACCAATGACAAAACCTGAGCACATTAGCACTAGCACTAGCACTAGTGCTATACCAACGACAAAACCTGAGCACATTAGCACTAGTGCTATACCAACGACAAAATTTGAGCACATTAGCACTAGCACTAGTGCTATACCAACAACAAAACCTGAGCACATTAGCACTATAACTAGCGCTATTGCTATACCAACGACAAAACCTGAGCACATTAGCACTAGCACTAGTGCTATACCAACGACAAAACCTGCGCACATTAGCACTAGCACTAGCATTAGTGCTATACCAACAACAAAACCTGAGCACATTAGCACTAGTGCTATACCAACAACAAAACCTGAGCACATTAGCACTAGCACTAGTGCTATACCAACAACAAAACCTGAGTACATTAGCACTAGCACTAGCGCTATACCAACGACAAAACCTAAGCACATTAGCACTAGTGCTATACCAACAACAAAACCTGAGCACATTAGCACTAGCACTAGCGCTATACCAACGACAAAACCTGAGCACATAAGCACTAGTGCTATACCAACAACAAAACCTGAGCACATTAGCACTAGCACTAGCACTAGTGCTATACCAACAACAAAACCTGAGCACATTAGCACTAGCGCTATACCAACGACAAAACCTAAGCACATTAGCACTAGTGCTATACCAACAACAAAACCTGAGCACATTAGCACTATAACTAGCGCTAGTGCTAGAGCTAGCTGTCGAGGTGATTGACTGTTGCTGCCCATGACCGGGCATTCCCCTCACGTGTTTCTCCGACTTCATGTGCGACCTGAGCGCATTAGCCCCAATCCAGTTAAAATGAATTATTTTGAGGCATACTTTAGTACGCCTGCCGGTCGTTCCCGACGACAGGCCTTATCCGAGCCTGAAAGCTTGGATCCCGGAGCCAGGATTGGGAAAACTAACATTTCCCCATTTCTAAACTTTTAGCCACCCGCTAGAACTGGAAAAGATACTGGTTCACTAGCACTGCTTTCCGTCTCCACTTGGACTTAGCTAGGCAGCACGATTTCAGATTTCTATCGACCAATGAATACAATGCATTGATATGACGTCAATATCAAGTTCATATCACACATTCGTTTCTTAAGTAGCGGCGTAAGCAAAAAAAGGATTTATTTATTTTATTTTGCCTATTTCATCAAAATGAAACCAGTCATTGCCCAAAAGAAAAAAAATAATACCTATTCTTTAAAAATAAAACCTTTTGACTAAATTTATCACTTTTTAAGGCCATTAAATTTTGCGTTTTTGATTTATCACTTTTTAATACTTTTTAAAACCCCGCGGACACCCTGTTCAAGTAATTTTTTAGTTAGCCAAACAAAGATGGCGGCCCTCGTCCTGGTCTTGTTTCAGAGAGGAGCTTCAACAAACTCCCAGTCAAAAAGCTAACTTAGCGTCAATAAGCTAACTTAGAGTCAACAAGCTAACTTAGAGTCAACAAGCTAACTTAGAGTCAACAAGCTAACTTAGAGTCAAAAAGCTAACTTAGAGTCAAAAAGCTAACTTAGAGTCAACAAACTGAGGTACGAAACTACGAGTTAATTCAATCAACTCTGAGTATGTCGACTCCCAGTTTATGTGGCAAAACAAATCATCAATGGAAATCCGATACCTTGATTCGCCATGGCAACGCCAGGTAAAACAGAAGAGATCCTCCTACTCTGCTACTTTTATTTTAGTCATATGGCAGAAACATAAGATGCCAGAAGCGGTTGATGTGACATCAACAAATCTTTATTTTACTTGATTTATTCAAATACACCAAGTAATTGTTGAGATATACTCATTTCTAATCATATATGTCATTCTAGAGCAGGAATCTGAACAATAGGCATGCTTATTAAGAGATTATAATTTTATTTTTTATTTTATTTTTTTCATTTAAACCAGTGATTCCCAAAGTGTGGGCCGCGGCCCCCTGGTGGGCCGTCGCGGTACTGCAGGTGGGCCGTGAGAGGTCATTAAAATTAAACAAATGTGTTTTAAATCCTCCATCTTTTTAAAATATGTTTTTAATTACTGTAAAAATATTAATGGCATGATTAAAAAACATTAAGAAGTAATAAAACAAACCAGTTAAGTGTTATTCTACTGTCATCTTAACTTAATATGACAAGTGTCACCTTATTTGTTGTCCCCTCACACTAATATCGGATCATGGTTCCTGTATGTTGATCACAGTTGTGATTAAAGGTTTCGGTGTGCTGGAGAGATTTTTACATTTTAAATTGGTTTTCTGAAGTTTGGGAAATGCTGGTTTAAACATATTGGTGGGTTTTAAGGTTTGATAACAGGTCAAGACTGTTGAAAATAGCACCATCACTGGTGCACAATCTGCTCTGAAACTGCTGTCAGTGATGATCTCAGAAGTCTGATCTTTTACATATTTGCTTCTTGGCTCACAGATTTAAAAAACAAAACAAACAAACAAACAAAAAAAAAATCAGCCTTCCATTTCTCAAGAACAGATTCGGTCTGAAGTTTCAGTCTCAGTTCAGTCAAGACTTTAAATCACATACAGAGATACTTTAATAAAACATCTTCACAATGTGACTCAGAAAAACAAAAACACATCTGACAGTTCACCAAGTTCCTCTCCAAACATTTAATCTAAACCTGGAGCTCTTGTCCCCACCTGATCTCTGACGACACCAGGGTTTGGGTTTCTGACAGTTCAGGGTTCTGCCAGTAGAGGGAAGCAGAGATGTTTCACAAACTCACTACATGACCTCCAGCGAGCAAGATGAGGGTCCTGGCTGAATTTATTTATATTTATTTTTACGTTACCAAGGAGATTTATTCTGGTCCAGGCTAAGAACCAGGATTTCTTTATCTTGCTGCTTAATTCATCAAGAAAGTATATAAGGTACAACAAAATAAACAAAAAAATGAAGAAATGTGGTTATTATGGTAATTCGTGAAAATTGAATTAAAGCTTGAGGAGTTAAGGAAGTTTCACAATGCCAGATGTTTTAAATTAGACATCAAAACTAAGTTTCAGGCTTCTGATATAAACTAAATGAATCTAACAGCACTGAAGTTTGGTAACTGGAGTTGTGGATATCCAGAATATCCAGAACTTTCATATTTTTGAGGTCATGTTGCTCCACCAAACAACACATATTGCCCTGAAAACCTTCAGACTAGTGCTGGGCAATATGATGATATATATCGTGGGGACAATATAAAAGTGTATATCGTTTCATTTCTCTTCTATCGTTTCTATCGTTTCTAACCTAATTTTATCAATTATTACAGCAAATATGTAATTAAATAACCTGCAACGATAAATTTGATAGAATCATATCTACTTCTACAAAGTAGCCTTTTATGTTTGCACTTTTATTCAATGGTTAATGCCTTAAACAGAGTTCTCTTCAACCCTGATGTTTACTTTAGACACTTTATATTGGTTTGCAAACTTTGCACTACAAGGTTACAGATTTCAGAAAGTTGAAAAATAATTTGTGTTTATTTTTTATAGCTGAACTTCAGTGCAAAAATGTGTTTTTCCTCTCAGAAACTGTTGTGCACTTTAAAAAATGTGAAAGCTACTGTACCTCTGTACCTACCTGTTTATGCTGCACTAAAATGTATGTTTGTGACAGTTCAGCTAAATGTCCTTTCAAAATAAAGTTGAAAAGTAAGCAATGAAATTTTTGTCAAACTTTTCAGAGAATAACTGAAAACATACTTTATTATGGTATATCGTGATATATATCGTTATCGTGATATAAAATAGTCCATATCGTGATATATGATTTTTTCCATATCGCCCAGCACTACTTCAGACATTTTAAAATTTTAAATGTATACCTCTTCATTATTTCATTGTTGTCACTAGATCACAAGTGTGAATGAATTTAAATAAAAGCTCTTACTTTACTGACCAGTACGTGGCAGCAAAAAGAACATTTCCAGTTTAATATTCTCAAAGATATTTGACCAAATTCAGAATAGTTTCTGACGTTCTTGCTCGATGTTTTGCTGCTGATAAAAGTCACCTGCTGGGCGGACTGATTCAGTTTGACTGTAAGAAGCGTTTGACAGTCGTGTAACAGAATAATCCAGGATTAATTTAGTAGAATATGTCAAGCCCGGCTTTCTCAGTAATCCTGGATCTCTTAATTCCACTTTAGTGCAACAGGCTCCAGGTGCTACAAATCTTAACCGCCATGTTTTACCATCCAGCCAATCGCTAAAGCTACATTTCAGCCTCTCATATATACTGGCCAGTTTTCACAAACTCAAAACATTTCTATGTGTGTGTAAATAAGTTTTTAAAATGTTCACATCTCCTGAAAGGCCCTGGCTTATTCAGTGAGGAGGAAAAGAGTACCTGGAGGTTTGGAGGTGGAGGCTAGACCTGCTGGACCACTTAAACCTCCCACAACATACCAGCACAGAAACTGGTGTGAGACTAGAGAATTTCCCGATCCAGCATTTTGAACTTCCGATACCGATATTTATTTGTACTTCCGATCCGATACCGATATCTGCCGATACCGATACCGGCCTATCTGAGCATGTATTAAAGTTTTAAGTCATTTAACCAACTTACTTTGTTGTCAGACTCATGCTGAATAGGATTTTACTCCTGATAATAACTAGCCAGCTGAATTAGGTGCATTTGAATAATACACATTGGTTGGTAACGAGAAACGGACCTATTTATTCAACAAATCAACACAAAATAGACAAAATGATAAATAACAAACAGAAATGGCATCAGTAAACCACGGCTTTACAAGCCATAAGTGCAGATAATATTGTTAATTGTATTAAGCAAACACAACCTGAGTTTAACCGTTTGTCGCTAGTCGCTTTTTACAGATTAAGCCGCTAGGGGGGGTCTGGAAAGTCGCTAGATATAGCGACAAAGTCGCTAAGTTGGCAACACTGATTGGGAGGGAGATGCTCGTGTGCTGAAGGTGTGCTGGAAAATGCGGACCGGATATTAGGGAAACCTGGAATGGGTTATCTGAATAATGCGCTGCGCGGTGCGCTGGAAAACCCGGAACGGACTTTAGAAAAAAAATGGATTGGGAGTCTGGATCGGCATTTTTAGGGCTTGCCGATCCGATACCGATCCGCATTTTTTGCTCATATCGGCGGCCGATCCGATCCGAATATCGGATCGGGACACCTCTATGTGAGACTAACGTCCAGGAGGTTCTTCCTGACTTACAGCATGTATGCTAACCATAGTTGACCATCACTGCAGCAACAAACACCGAAGGACATCTGAAGCCTTACTGCACATTCAACTGTGCACTTTTCTAATGATATTTGTTTCAGACGTTATGTGAGCCTCATCAAATCAGTTTTTCATTCAGAAGCTAACTAGTAAGCTTTTGGTATGACCAGTTAAAAGCTAGAGATGGTTGCCATCTCAAACTGGATAATAAAACACAGTTGTATTTAAAATTCTACACACAGCAGTTTTTGAAACAGTATAAACGGGGAACCGGACAGCAGATGGATAAGTGAATAATTAAGTTTAAAAACTGGGCAAGAATGAGTGAAATCCAGGTCTCTTAATATGAAACGGTGGTACCATGGTACCACCAGTACCATGGTACCACCAGTACCATGGTACCACCAGTACCATG
Organism: Hirundichthys speculiger; assembly: GCA_018398805.1. NCBI lineage: Eukaryota > Metazoa > Chordata > Actinopteri > Beloniformes > Exocoetidae > Hirundichthys > Hirundichthys speculiger. Next base: position 64,734 of record JAGFBZ010000330.1, on the reverse strand, counting down.
GTACCACCAGTACCATGGTACTGGTGGTACCATGGTACTGATGGTATCATGATACGCTTCATCAGTGAGAGTTTTTAAGCAGAGCCTTGGAGACGTCGACTAAACTAGTTAGACTTTAGAAAACAAAATCTGCAGCTCCTCCATGAGCAGAGCTGCTGTTGTCAAAGTTACTTAAGTTAAAAGGTGCTTCAAGAACAAGTGGAAATCCTTCAGAGCATCAAAGATACCTCAAAGATCCATTTTAATCTAACAAAATCAACCTCTGGATGATACAAAGACAAAACATGACCGGAGCGATTTTACTGCACTAACAGGAAAATATGTTTTATTTTCTTTGTGTCGTCTGTCTCGAAGGTTTTCAGTCCAGGTGAATTCTGTACGCGTCAGTGAAGTATAATAATAATGGGTCCGATTCACCTGGTTCACAGGAACGGACATGTCTCAGTGTTTTTGATCCTTTAAAGAGAAAAGCCATCATCAACACTGACGTCCACTCACCTTCTACGACGAGTTCAAAGCTTTGCTGCCGCCTGATGCCAGGTACAGAAACGTCACAGGTGTACACTCCCGCATCAGCAAACGTTACTGCGTTCAGCTTCGGCTCCACCACCGTATTTCCATCCTAAAAAAACAAACCACAATGAGAAACTCTGATATAAAAGTATCCAGCTGTTCTCACACCTGTAAACCCTCAGTGATCCGCCACCGTCGTTACCTTCGTCCATGCGACTGTAGCTTCACCTGAACTGTTCCTGTCCACGGTGATAGTCAGGTTTTCTCCAACCATCTTCAGGATTCTCCCAGAAGGACTGAGGTCCAGGTCCAGGTCTGAGAAATCAGCACACCTGAAGTTCAGAGTCCTGCTGTCTGACCTTCATCAACAGGTGGTTAGGATACCACCTGTGCTGATTAGGATACCACCTGTGCTGGTTTGGTTACCACCTGTGCTGATTAGGATACCACCTGTGCTGGATTAGGATACCACCTGTGCTGGTTAGGATACCACCTGTGCTGGTTAGGATACCACCTGTGCTGGTTTGGTTACCACCTGTGCTGGTTAGGATACCACCTGTGCTGGTTAGGATAAAACCACCTGTGTGGTTTAGGTCAAACCCTGTGCTGGGAAGTCAGACTTTATAACCACTGTGCTAAGGTTAGGAATACCACCTAATAAGTGCTGGCTATATTTTAGGGAATAGGATAACCAGCGTAACCAAACCAGCACAGGGGACTGTTGCGAGTCGAAATTCCAAATTTTATAAGTCAAGGCTGATAAAACCAGGATAGAATAAAGGATATCAAAGTCAGACTTTACAGTCCAGAATTGGAATAAAAAAGTCAGATTTTAATAAAAGACTTTATAAATTCCAAATTTATAATTTTAGGGAATAAGGCTATATTAAAATCTATATTTTAGGGAATAAAGTCAGACTTTATAAATTCCAGGCTATATTTTAGGGAATAAAGTCAGACTTTATATAAAATAAGGCTATATTTTAGGGAATAAAGTCAGACTTTTAAATTCCAAATTATATTTTAGGGAATAAAGTCAGACTATAATTTTTAGGGGAATAAAGTCAGACGTTATAAATTTCCAAATTTATAAATAAGGCTTATAAATTCCAAATTTAAATAAAATAAAGTCAGGCCTTTATAAAATAAATATTTTAGGGAATAAAGTCAGACTTTATAAATTCCAAATTTATATTTTAAATAAAGTCAGACTTATAAATTATTTTAGGGGAATAAAGTCAGACTTTATAAATTCCAAATTTATAAAATAAGGCTATATTTTAGGGAATAAAGTCAGACTTTTATAAATTCCAAATTTATAAAATAAGGCTATATTTAGGGAATAAAGTCAGGACTTTATAAATTCCAAATTTATAAAAAATAAAGGCTATATTTTAGGGAATAAAGTCAGACTTTATAAATTCCAAATTTATATAAATAAGGCTATATTTTAGGGAATAAAGTCAGACTTTTATAAATTCCAAATTTATTTATAAAATAAGGCTATATTTTTAGGGAATAAAGTCAGACTTTATAAATTCCTTTTTAATAAAAATTTATAAAATCCAAAGCTATATTTTAAATAAAAGGCTATATTTTAGGGAATAAAGTCAGACTTTATAAATTCCAAATTTATATAAAATAAAGGCTATATTTTAGGAATAAAGTCAGACTTTATAAATTCCATAAATTTATAAAGTCAGACTTTAAGGCTAAATATTTTAGGGAATAAAGTCAGACTTTATAAATTCCAAATTTATCAAAAATGTTTTAAAATAAGGCTATATTTTAGGGAATAAAGTCAGACTTTATAAATTCCAAATTTATAAATAAAAGAATAAATCAGGACTAGATTAATTATAAAGGGAGGGAATAAAGTCAGACAGTTTATAAATTCAACCAAATTTATACTAAACGGGAATAGGAAGGCTAATCCCCCCATTCACAGGTAACTAGGGTAACTGGAATAACCCAGTCAGACTTTATAAATTCCAAAGGTCTTATAAAATAAGGCTATATTTTAGGGAATAAAGTCGACTTTATAAATTCCAAATTATAAATAAAATAGGTAAAAGTCAGAATAAAGTCAGACTTTATAATTCCAAATTTATAAAATAAGGCTATATTTTAGGGAATATTTTTGAAATACACATTTCTACATAGGTACATAGGTTTCTCTGCCTTTGAAGCCTCTTATTCTTTTTTTAATGTTGATAATCTAACTCAGGGGTGGGAAACCTGCGGTTCTGGAGCTGCATGAGGCTCTTTAGCTCCTCTTTAGCTCCTCTTTAGCTCCTCTTTAGCTCCTCTGCAGCGGCTTCCTGTCGCTTTGGGGAAATAAATCATCAGAAGGTGATTCTGGCTCATGTGGTGCCATGTAGGTTTCTCGCCAGCAGGGGGCAGAATGAGTAGTTTAGTGCAAAAATACCACCAGGTTCCTGTAACAAGTAAGTCGTATGTTTCATTCTGAGAAAGAAAAAAAAAAAAAGGTGAGCGTGCGTTCTGTGACTAATGCCGGACATCTTTGATTACCGCCGTAAAAAATAAAATAAACCAGGTCGTTGTGCTTTAGTGGTGTTATACACAAATACAGCGATATTGGAAACCTCTCCAAACCCGACAAACCTGTCTTTGACACATGAATGTCACTCCGACTCTGATATGATCATGAAGACGTTTTTATTTGGAGTCCTGTTAATCTTTGATCCACAAACTGATCTGAGCAGGTTTTCTCCAGCTGAACTACATCAGATCAAATATCACTAACCCAAACCCTCACAGAAGTTCTGCAGTGATGTTCAGAAACAGGAATTAAACAGGTGAGAACACCCTCATTTAATACGTTATTAGTTTTTCTCAAATAAATGTTAGTTTTAGAACCTAAATCTAAGCCGATGTAGTTGTGTTTTATGTTCAGGATGGTTAATTGTTGTACGCTGAGAAGAAAACAAGAGGATGAAACACACTTAAAAATGGACTTAAGTCATAATTAAATACAAACTGGCCTATTTCTATGTTTACTATTTATTTTTTTAAGTTTTTAGGCTCCAGCTCTACATTTCATTTATTTCAAAGTGGGCTACTTTTTATTTGATTAATGTTTTACAAATAAGGGACTGACTCAAATAGACCGGCATGGTTCTTTGTTTTATTTCAAGAGTCTCCAGTGTTTTTTTCTCCTCTTTCAAAAGATTTAAGATTAAATATATTTACTTCCATTTCAACAAGTTGATCAGAATCTGTCTTGGTTCTGTACAACAGCACCAAATATACAGTCTTTATAAGAGTTTAAGGTTTTTCTTTGTTATAACAGGTAAAAACAGCAATAAAATGTCAACAGTTTTCTGTTTGTTGTTCTATAATTTCATAAATGTAAAAAAAATATAGCTCTTTAACAGCGGATGACAAGGAAAAATTTGGAAATGAAAATTTAATTAGTATCTTGTATGACCTCCTTTTGCATTAAAAACTTTAAAAACTGCCATACATACTGGGAATAAGCTTTTATACAATATAACAATACATAAAGCTTCATACAGCGTGTTATCTTCATTTTAAGCGTCAAATAAGTTTTGTGGCTCCAGATGAATTTTATTAAGGAGAGAGGGAACACACCCACATTGGTTCAGCTACCAAATGTTAGCTATTTTAGCTTGGTTGGCTCAATCTATGATGCTAACTGATGTTCCCTTATGTTCTGATTCTGACTGGTTCAGCTACCAAATGTTAGCTATTTTAGCTTGGTTGGCTCAATCTATGATGCTAACTGATGTTCCCTTATGTTCTGATTCTGACTGGTTCAGCTACCAAATGTTAGCTATTTTAGCTTGGTTGGCTCAATCTATGATGCTAACTGATGTTCCCTTATGTTCTGATTCTGACTGGATCCAGACGTCCTCATTCATGTAGACTCTTGAAACAACAGCAGAACTGAGGGCTGCCAGACCTGAAATTAAAACTGGTGCAGCTCAGCTGGAAATCCCAGTCATCCCAGTTAGCAGATTTACGCCAGTAGGCCTGTATGACCAGCAGATGACTGGACCGGCCCAGGTCTCGTTTCAGCTCTGGCAGAACTTGTTTTACATGTCAACGGCTGGTAGTACAGAACTTAACTTAAAAGTATGATGAAATGATATTTTTTTTTTTTTTTTAACCTTTATTTATCCAGGCAAGCAAATTAAGAACAAAATTCTCTATTTTCAACAGCAGCCTGACAGCCTGACTGATATGAGGCGAAAGTGACTCACCAGAACCCTTGAACCCGTCCAGAAAAAAACTAAAACAGCTTACAGCAGTCTCTTAGCACAGTTACATTACCACCATAACAAACCTTATCTTTAAAATAAGAATGACTTGTTAATCTCTATGACTGCTTTACCAAACGTTTTATTTATTGCTCAATCAATCATGAACACATGAAAACTGGCTACATGACTGTTTAAGACCATTTTAAACTCTTTGGGTCAGGAAAAGTGGAATACGGGCTCTTTAATGCTCAGATTTGATATGGCATCACTGTGACTACTTTAGTTACGTTTGTGATGACTGACTCATAAATAAACTAAAGTAACTCAGACTCACCTGGATGTGGAAGAAGAAGGAGGTGGGCGGAGGGTTGCCATCACCCCGACACTTCAGTGTTACATTGTCACCCTCAATGATGGTTGTCCTGGATAGAATCTGCAGGGTCACGTTCTCCGATGGATCTGATGGGTTCAGATGAAGATTAAAGGATTATAATAGAATTATAATAAGTTTTAATTTACAGAAACCATCCGATAACTCTTCTTCAGCTCGTCTGGAAGCTCTTCTCCAGGTGAGGCTCCTGTCTTTATAAAACTGGTGCTACAAAAGTCAGTGTCCCTGCTTTAATCATGTGTCTTTTGTGTTAAAACATTATGAAAATCATGTGATCATAGTTGGCCTTTTTATAAGACGAATACAACCTCAGTCAAACAAAGTTTATTTACCGTGCCATTAACTATTTACCAACTACCTACTAAGTGATGCTTCAACAGCTGGTAGCTCCACCTTCTTCACCGATAACTGGAAGTGCTGGTGTCGTGTATGACTTCAGTCATATACGACACCAGCACTTCCAGTTATCGGTGAAGAAGGTGGTGGTGGTGGTGCTGGTGTCGTGTATGACTATAAACTTTGCTTATGCACAAATCTCTTAAGTTTTCACCGCAGTATTTCAGTCAGTTGAGCCTTTGTCTTGTGTCACTGCAGTGCCTCGCTACTTTTTTAGCGGTTTTTAAACATATTTTAAACACATTATTTAGGCTCAGGGAGCCTTGGCTCCAGTTCGTGGATTTTGATTTTGGCGTTAACCGTGAAAACTAAGGGATCACTGTACTGTAATAAGGATGAAAATTCACCGCTGGGCCGCCCGGTGGCGCAGTGGTTAGGGCAGGCGGCCCACGTGCAGAAGCTACAGTCCTCAACGCAGTGGTCACGGGTTCGATTCCGGGCCCGTGCAACCCTTTCCTCCCCGTTCTCTCTCTTTCCCCCTTCCTGTCTATCTTCACTGTCAATAAAGGCCAGAAAAATCTTAAAAAAGAAAATTCACCGCTAACAGTACGACATCTGGGCTGCATAAACAATGTTTCACAGTAACATGTCCTGGATTACGCTGAGCACCTTTGCTTCTTCCGCTCCTCCTCATATCTGTCTGTTATTATTGTTTGAAATCTGGGCAAAGAGACAGTCGGGAATACGCTCCTATTGAAACATGACACCGCATTGCTGAAATTCCAGATTTGTCCTGGTCAGCGCTTCAAGCTCATCCATCTTGTTAGCAACAGATCTCACGTTCCCTATAATGAAGGAGGGAAGAGTTGGTTTAAACCCCCCCCCCCCCCCTCTGCTTTGCTTCTGCTCTGCATCCGCAATGTCCTCTCTTCAACTCATGGGGGGTTTGGGGTCTCAGTCTGGGTATTGATTCTTGATACTTCAATCAGCTGCTTCTGATTGTAAACTATTGCTATGGTTACTCAGGTGGTAAAAAATGAAAAAGTACTTAAGAAAAATCCATCATGCAGCACAGCATCCAAACTGGAATGAAAAAGAGTTCAAAACCAATGTCATCGATGAAGATGTTTTTCAAAAATTCAAAAATATGGAGCTACTGTAAACAGCTGCCACCATGTACAGCGCCATTCTAGGATCAGCGCCATTCTAGAATCAGCCCCATTCTAGAATCAGCGCCATTCTAGGATCAGCGCCATTCTAGAATCAGCTCTATTCTAGAATCAGCGCCATTCTAGAATCAGCTCTATCCTAGAATCAGCGCCATTCTAGAATCAGCTCTATTCTAGAATCAGCGCCATTCTAGAATCAGCTCTATTCTAGAATCAGCTCTATTCTAGAATCAGCTCTATTCTAGAATCAGCGCCATTCTAGAATCAGCGCCATTCTAGAATCTTGTGTAATGCTTTATGGAAGCACAGACTGGGAAGGAACATTGCTCCCTCATGGATTTCTGTGAATGCACAGCTGGAGAGTTGATGAAGAGAAGCTCTCTGGTCTTTATGGAAAGATCTCTGACTGCAGGGCGTCCAGGTCCGGTGGCTGAGAAACAACCCCTCATCATCATCCCTCCACCGCCGTGCTTCACAGTGGTCGAGGTCTGAGGTGTTCCTGCTGAAATGCTGTTCGCTTTTCTCCAAATGTGGTTTGTTTAGATCCAGTTTTGTGGAAAAGCTTCCTGCTGACAATCCTTCCAAACTAACCGTACTAGGGATGGGCATTTGGGGAGAATTAATGATTACTAATCGATTAATCATTAACATTTTTATATTGAAAACTATCACAATTATTCTCGATATCGGCGTGACGTTTGAGTTGAGTTGAGTTTAACTTTATTGTCCACTATGGAAATTTGTTTTAGACATCAAGTACATCAAGTTTGTTTTCCCCTTTGGCCTGGTTGCTATGGCCTGGTTGCTATGGCCTGGTTGCTATGGCCTGGTTGCTATGGCCTGGTTGCTATGTCCTGGTTGCTATGGCCTGGTTGCTATGGCCTGGTTGCTATGGCCCGCGCATGCCCAGATGTGTTCAGTGGTCCTGATGTTCCTGGTCGAGAATAACGTGACATTTCCTGTTTCTTTTCTTTAAAAAAACAACGATAATAAAACAAGAGATATCGAGGAGACTACTTAACAAGGACAATTTATATCAAGGCGCCAGTATTACAGGCTTTTTGTTTCTTAAAAAGATGCGCTTGTTGTGTGCTCGATGTGCGCTGCAGCTCCTTCTGGTCCGTGCTAACACCGAGTTGAGGCTAGGCTAGGCTAGGCTAGGCTAGGCTAGGCTGATGATGAACCGCCTCCACCGTCCTTTACAAGGCTTGGATTCGTGTTGTTCAAGTGATACATCATTGTCGTTGTCGATTAATTGTATTTGTAATTAGCATTGCAGTGATTGCAGTACACTTGGTCATTTTCTAAACTAAAATGGTTCCCACGCCACACTTCACCACGACCGCTTCATGATTAGGACGACGACCTACAGAAGCTCGCATGTAACAACTGAGTCCAGCCAGGGTAGGGTGATGGTGAAATGTTGCCCCCTGGTGGCAAATTTCTATCGGTGGCACAGAGAAATGCATCGCATTGTTTGAGGACGTGCACTGATAACCTACATTCAGATTGTTTAAAAAAAAAACAAAAAACATTCGAATTCATCGACGAAAATGAATGTCTTCGACCAAATTCTTAATGATCAATCATCAATTAATCGATTAATTATGCCCATCCCTAAACCATACTAGTTAATTGTACTTTAACATTTAACATGCTCAGTCAAGCTGACAGACTTTATTTCATATTAATTAATTTATTTATTCTTTGACCTAATTTGCTGGGACGTCCACTCCTGGGAAGATTGACAAATGTCTTGAGTGTTTTCCACTTGTAAAAAATATTTCTTACTGTTGAACATTGAATTTCAAATAGTTTGAAAAAAAAAGTTTTATAACCTTTCCAGATTGAAGTGCAGCAATAGTTGCTTTTCTAAGACCACTGCTGATGTCTAATGCAGTTTTTTTTTTATTTAAAAAAATAAAACAGTTTTTTTTCTTTTTATGCAAAAAAAAAAAAAAAAAAAACTAGGATTAAAAGAGTGGGCACTAACTTTTGCAGATGACTGTATCTATGAAACAAATCTACATCCTTCTTGGACTTCTTCCTTCTGTCCAGCTTTAGGCCGTACAGACTAATCCAACTACGACTCTGGTAATAAACGCAGTAAAAAACCGTTTTCATCCGTCTGACTGTCTGCTGTGTTGTAGAGACACAAAAACATTTAGAGTGATGAGATTAGATTACTGATGTTTACAACACAATAACAGTCAGAGTTAGGGTTACAAAGGGGCAGAAACTTTCCAATGGGAAGTAAAGATGGGGAATTTAGGAAACTAACCCATGAGAATTAACTATAAATGGAAATTATGGTAATTAATTGGAATTTGTGTTAACTTGAAAAACACAAACATGAACAGAATTATTTTTGCGTTGCTTGTTTTGAGTCCAGGAGAAACTTGGCTGTATGTTGCTGCATCTTTGTGTCATTTTAACATTATTTACAGATGCTCCGCCATTTTTCTGCATTAGCTGAGGGGAAATGTATCTGCACATCAGACGGTGAACAAGGCACTGGTCTGTACAATAACATCTTCTAAAACTTCTAAAACATCTTCTAAAATTGTAATGACATGCATAATTAGCAAAGCAACTAGAATATTTTGAGATGTTTAAAATAATTTACCATTAATGCTGAAGAAGAGATTAACATTTTAATCAGGATGCTAAATTTCACTGTAACCTAAGTTCTCGTGTGACAGCAGAAAAAAACATCATCATCATCGTCACCATGATAGCTAATCTCTTAAACTGTCAGATAACTGGGGTTAGTTATCTTCCTTTAGCTACTACGTAAATACATTTATTATCTGTTAAACATCATGAAGGAATGCACAGGGTAGATATACGACAGAACTCACATTAAATGTAATGGTTCGATTATACTTCCTACTACATTGATGTTCTGTTATAGGCTAACCCGTAACTTTTTTAAAATTAAAAATCCATTCACATTAATTCCCATACATTTATTTTAAATCTCATGGAAAATCCCTGGATGATTTTCAACTCCAGTGAGTGAATTAGCGATTATTAGTGTTCATTAGTGTTCTGATGCAGGTCTCAGTCAGCATCTTTGTTCGGTAGTTTAAGCTTTTATTAATTAACACTGCTGATGAAATAAGGATCAGATGTCTTCGCTGAAGTGGAAAGTGTTCTGGTTTGGGAGGAGCCTCAAGTCCCACAAGCAGCAAATCAGAGTAAAGAACTGACAGGCGCCACCTGCTGGATTCATAAGAGATAACAAACTCAAAAGTTTACTCATTTGAATCTCACTTATCTCGCCATGCCTTGTTCTTTCTAGAATCAGACATTTAAAAAAGCAGTTTTGTCAAATCAAATGTGTTTTTTCAACTAACCTTTCCCTCATTCATGGTTCAAAGCTTTTCTAAAACCCTCTGCCTTATTTACATTTGGTCTCCGCTGGTTAATGTAAGTCAGTGTACGTGTGTTGGAGCCTGTTGGTGGCGTTTTATTTTAAATTTTTTCCATTTGTTTTTCCCTTCCTGCAAACTCCCAAATAGTCTACAACCACTACGACTACTCTCATTAACTTGAACGGTCATGGTTCAAAGCGGCTAGCGTGGCGATTCTGTTCCACATCCTGTGGGACTCGAGCTTTAGCGGGGTTGGAAACCACCGTGGACCACTGGGACATCAGATCCTTTAAGCAGAAGGGTTAGGGTTAGGGTTCACTAGGGTTAGGGTTAGGGTTCTAGGGTTGACGGGTTAGGGTTAGGGTTAGGGTTCACTCCACTCACAGTGAACAGGAAAAAGATCCAAGTCTATCTCCTGATTGGACAGCTCGTACGTGGACACGCACGTGAAGACTGCGTTTGCGTCCTCCTTTGAGGCGGCGTACTGGAGGGTGGAGGAGGTGGTGGACAGACCAGTGGCTGGATCCAGCTTCAAACTGGGGGATTTCACAACAGCTGGAAATGCAAACAAAAAACACCCACACGTTCAGCATTTTCAAAAGTCAAATATAAATATGCTGTAGTTAATTTTTTAATTTTATTTTATTTTATTTAACCATTATTTATACAGGTAAGACACATTGAGATCATGATCTCATTTCAAGTGTGACCTGTTCAATAATAAATCAAAAAAATAAAATACATATAAAACAATCAATATAGTTATAAAAAAATAAAATAAAATAATAAAAACAAAAAACATAAAATAATAAATAAAATAATAATATGCTATAATCTATAACAGCCATTCCCAAACTTCAGAATACCAAGGCCCAATTTGAAATGGGAAAAATCGCCGCGGCCCACCCAAACCTTTAATTACAACATAAAGGACTAGACGCTATGTTCTGATATTAATGTAAGGGGTCAACAAATAAGGTGACACTTGTTATTAAGTTAAGATTTCAGTAAAATAACACTTAACTGGCTTATTTTAACACTTAATGTTTTTTTTAATCATGTCATGAATACTTTACAGTAGTTAAAAACATATTTTAAAAAGATCGAAAATTTAAAACGTATGTTTAATTTCAATGACCTCTTACGGCCCACCTGCAGTACTACGACGGACCACCAGGGGGCCGCGGCCCACACTTTGGGAATCACTGATCTATAATATTTGCTCTGGGTCTCTGAAAAGTGCCTAGAGACAATTTGTATTTTAGCAGACACAGATAAAGTTGAATTGAACTGAACTGGAAATAAGGGGTCCATTACCGGTAAATACTGCCCGTAATTAATTACAAAGTTGGCCAACAGGGGGCGCTGGTGGTCAGTCTGTGATTGTGTTGTGTCTGAAGTCACCTTTCCCATCAGCCTCCAGGAGTTTTCCATCCTTTTTCCAGGTGATGTTGGCTGCAGGGTTAGCATCTATGGCTATGCAGGTTCCCACCTAAAGTAAATATAGCAGAAGAAACAGCTAAACAAAGGTATGAACGAGGAAAACAGAACTTTCTAGAACTTTTACAACATATCACTGCAATTGTGCATCAACTGCATTCAGACTCAAATCAGAGTCCTCAGAAATGTACTTTATTCAATGAAATGTGTCATAAGGATTTGATATAAGAGAAAGATTCAGTTCAATATTACTTTTGTGCAAAATGCTACTTCCTAGATGGCCTCAATTCATCTTATACGTGTGTCATATTTAGAAGAAAGTAAACATACACGGAGAAAACTTCCTTATTATTATTATTCACTTTACTTTTACTGATTTCTCATGTAGTTGTGAGAAAATTGCACTACAGCTCTACAGGGACTATAAAAGACACATTAAGGAGATAATGGGAACAATTTTCCACTTCAGTCATCTGGTTAGAGGGTATAGTAGAGAAGTTAGGGGTATAGTAATGTTTTACGCTCAGTTTCCAGCAGGGGCAGAGTGGTGAAGATCGCTCTCTGTGGCTGTGAGTGGGGGATTGGGCTGCTAGCCTGCTGCTAGCCTGCTGCTAGCCTGCTGCTAGCATGCAGACCTGCAGCTGTAGATGTAACATGTATGGAAAGGGCCAGCAGACGTGGGCAGTCAGTTCACCTGTGCGCTCCACAGTCTGATAAAATCATGACATGCTCAAATAGTTTTGACTTTGCATCCCTGGGAAAAAAACTACAACACATACAACCATCCATGCAGTATCCCGCATTCACCCGCTGATCACATAGTTATGTCACGCCGACTCTGTTGGACCCTTAAACATTCGCAGACCTGCACTTAAGTCTATAACATTAGCAAAGACAGTTTGTGTCATGGCCTGGTCGCCATGGCAACCCTGTGTGGCGTCTCTCCCTGTCTGTAGTGGTTCCTGTTTTACTTTGAAAGGTCTGTCTGGTCTCCGTTGTTTTCTGCTTTGCTTCCTCACTCTCGTTACCTTGATTCCCCTTGATTCCCCGCACCTGCCTCTCGTCGCCTTGATTCCCCGCACCTGCCTCTCGTCGCCTTGATTCCCGCACCTGCCTCTCGTCGCGTTGACTCCCCGCACCTGCCTCTCGTCGCTTGACTCCCCGCACCGCCTACCTGCCTATCGCCTTCCTGCCTTCGTCGCCTGACTCCCCGCACCTGCCTCTCGTCGCCTTGATTCCCCGCACCTGCCTCTCGTCACCTTGATTCCCCGCACCTGCCTCTCGTCACCTTGATTCCCCGCACCTGCCTCTCGTCACCTTGATTCCCCGCACCTGCCTCTCGTCACCTTGATTCCCCGCACCTGCCTCTCGTCACCTTGATTCCCCGCACCTGCCTCTCGTCACCTTGATTCCCCGCACCTGTCTCTCGTCACGTTGATTCCCCGCACCTGTCTCTCGTTACGTTGATTCCTTGCACCTGCCTCTCGTCAGCTTGATTCCCCTGCACCTGCCTCTCGTCACCTTGATTCCCTGCACCTGCCTCTCATCACCTTGATTCCCTGCACCTGTCTCTTGTCAACTTGATTCCCTGCACCTGTCTCTCGTCTGATCCCTTGTGTATTTAAGTCTTGTCCCCTGTCCTCCGTGGGTCCATTAGTCGTGCGATGTGTGTTGCAGTCTTGCTTGTTTCCCTCTTGTCATCCCCCTGGACGAAGTTAAGTTTATCTTTTGGATTTTGGATTTTTGTGTTTTTTTTTGTTAATAAACCTTTTGCTTTTTGTTTTTGGAACTCTGCTACTGGTCCGTCCTTCTGTCCAGTGGAAACCATGACAGTTTGTCTGTCACACTCTCGACTGGTGCAGTTGGCCTTTCATTTGTAAATCAATGTAACTTTTTCTGATTTCACTGTAAACTGCTTTGGACAAAAAACACTCCAAAGAATTAGGATACAAACATGTAATCAATGTTACTAATTTAGCCATTATTTAAACAGAGAAGAAGTGCTGTAAGGGCTAGTAAACTTTATCACAAGTATTATGTATTTTAAATGTAATGACAACAATTTCACAAATTAAACATGTATGCTTAGAGATGCTTCAAATGTTTTTTAAAAACTGCGCACTGTAACAGCTGTGTCACCTGGACTCAGATGAACCATTCTTCATGTTTCTTAAGATGATAAAGATTAATGTACTACAACTTAATACAGAAACAGCGATTATTATCTCCACCAAGGAGGTTATGTTTTTGCTGGCATTTATCTGTTTGTTTTGTTTGTCTGTCTGTGTTCAAGATAACTCAAAAAGTTATGGATGGATTTTGATGAAATTTTCAGGAGTTGTCAGAAATGTGAAAAGGAAGAACTGATTTCATTTTGGCTGTGATCTGGAAGAATCCTGGATTCTGGATCACTTTCAAATTTTCGATAACATTGCGGTCAATGGGGCCAAAAACTTTGTTTTCTCAACATCTCCGTTAATTATTGCCCAAAACTCGTGAAATTAGACTCAGGGATCGACAATGGGAAGCTCTATCAAATTTAAAGGCTGATCCAGATCTGATCCAGAACACTGATTTTATCACAATCTCTATAAAAACATTGAGGTTGTTTAATTTCAATATCTTGACTTTGGAAACAAATATTGCATGAAATATTTATAGCAATATTATTCATTTTTGTGTGCATCCCAAAATAAAGGAAGATATGGTACTTTTTTTTAAACATTCCCATATTGTCAGTGCTTTATGTACGACTAATATTTATGGTGTAAATCACTATATGGGGGAATTGTGCTTGGAGGAGGTCGGCGCTCTGCGAGTGCTTTTCTAGTTCATACTTTAATTATTCATTTTCCTGCATTTTAATTGTAGATGGTACCAAAAGCATTAAGGAACAATGTTAAGGAGGTACAGAAGCAAAACTCTGAACTAAAAGCTGATTTAGCTGTGTGATATCGACTCAACAGCAGATGGAAGCTGATGAGCTACTGTGGGTTTTCTAAAGCCAGATTTATTCTTTATTCTTATCTCGAGGGAAGGAAAAGCAAAAGGTCACCAGCAGCAAAACTCAAGTCTGAATCAGATAAGCTCTGAGAGCATTGCTTTCTTAACCCTAACCAACAGCTTGGTTTTGTTTCCTGACCTGCTGTGACTCACCGTAAAAACAAATGCAGCAGCAGTTATGTAGCACCACAGGCTTTTATTAGCAGTTTCACAATGTTTATTCTTGTCAAATAACAATAGGCTTTNTTGGAATTTGTGTTAACTTGAAAAACACAAACATGAATTATTTTTGCGTTGCTTGTTTTGAGTCCAGGAGAAACTTGGCTGTATGTTGCTGCATCTTTGTGTCATTTTAACATTATTTACAGATGCTCCGCCATTTTTCTGCATTAGCTGAGGGGAAATGTATCTGCACATCAGACGGTGAACAAGGCACTGGTCTGTACAATAACATCTTCTAAAACTTCTAAAACACTCTTCTAAAATGTAATTGACATGCATAATTAGCAAAGCAACTAGAATATTTTGAGATGTTTAAAATAATTTACCATTAATGCTGAAGAAGAGATTAACATTTTAATCAGGATGCTAAATTTCACTGTAACCTAAGTTCTCGTGTGACAGCAGAAAAAAACATCATCATCATCGTCACCATGATAGCTAATCTCTTAAACTGTCAGATAACTGGGGTTAGTTATCTTCCTTTAGCTACTACGTAAATACATTTATTATCTGTTAAACATCATGAAGGAATGCACAGGGTAGATATACGACAGAACTCACATTAAATGTAATGGTTCGAAAAATACTTCCTACTACATTGATGTTCCTGTTATAGGCTAACCCGTAACTTTTTTAAAATTAAAAATCCATTCACATTAATTCCCATACATTTATTTTAAATCTCATGGAAAATCCCTGGATGATTTTCAACTCCAGTGAGTGAATTAGCGATTATTAGTGTTCATTAGTGTTCTGATGCAGGTCTCAGTCAGCATCTTTGTTCGGTAGTTTAAGCTTTTATTAATTAACACTGCTGATGAAATAAGGATCAGATGTCTTCGGCTGAAGTGGAAAGTGTTCTGGTTTGGGAGGAGCCTCAAGTCCCACAAGCAGCAAATCAGAGTAAAGAACTGACAGGCGCCACCTGCTGGATTCATAAGAGATAACAAACTCAAAAGTTTACTCATTTGAATCTCACTTATCTCGCCATGCCTTGTTCTTTCTAGAATCAGACATTTAAAAAAGCAGTTTTGTCAAATCAAATGTGTTTTTTCAACTAACCTTTCCCTCATTCATGGTTCAAAGCTTTTCTAAAACCCTCTGCCTTATTTACATTTGGTCTCCGCTGGTTAATGTAAAGTCAGTGTACGTGTTGGAGCCTGTTGGTGGCGTTTTATTTTAAATTTTTTCCATTTGTTTTTCCCTTCCTGCAAACTCCCAAATAGTCTACAACCACTACGACTACTCTCATTAACTTGAACGGTCATGGTTCAAAGCGGCTAGCGTGGCGATTCTGTTCCACATCCTGTGGGACTCGAGCTTTAGCGGGGTTGGAAACCACCGTGGACCACTGGGACATCAGATCCTTTAAGCAGAAGGGTTAGGGTTAGGGTTCACTAGGGTTAGGGTTAGGGTTCACTCCACTCACAGTGAACAGGAAAAAGATCCAAGTCTATCTCCTGATTGGACAGCTCGTACGTGGACACGCACGTGAAGACTGCGTTTGCGTCCTCCTTTGAGGCGGCGTACTGGAGGGTGGAGGAGGTGGTGGACAGACCAGTGGCTGGATCCAGCTTCAAACTGGGGGATTTCACAACAGCTGGAAATGCAAACAAAAAACACCCACACGTTCAGCATTTTCAAAAGTCAAATATAATATGCTGTAGTTAATTTTTTATTTATTTTATTTTATTTAACCATTATTTATACAGGTAAGACACATTGAGATCATGATCTCATTTTCAAGTGTGACCTGTTCAATAATAAATCACAATAAAATACATATAAAACAATCAATATAGTTATAAAAAATAAAATAAAATAATAAAAACAAAAAACATAAAATAATAAATAAAATAATAATATGCTATAATCTATAACAGCCATTCCCAAACTTCAGAATACCAAGGCCCAATTTTGAAATGGGAAAAATCGCCGCGGCCCACCCAAACCTTTAATTACAACATAAAGGACTAGACGCTATGTTCTGATATTAATGTAAGGGGTCAACAATAAGGTGACACTTGTTATTAAGTTAAGATTTCAGTAAAATAACACTTAACTGGCTTATTTTAAAACACTTAATGTTTTTTTTTTAATCATGTCATGAATACTTTACAGTAGTTAAAAACATATTTTAAAAAGATCGAAAATTTAAAACGTATGTTTAATTTCAATGACCTCTTACGGCCCACCTGCAGTACTACGAACGGACCACCAGGGGGCCGCGGCCCACACTTTGGGAATCACTGATCTATAATATTTGCTCTGGGTCTCTGAAAAGTGCCTAGAGACAATTTGTATTTTAGCAGACACAGATAAAGATAAGTTGAATTGAACTGAACTGGAAATAAGGGGTCCATTACCGGTAAATACTGCCCGTAATTAATTACAAAGTTGGCCAACAGGGGGCGCTGGTGGTCAGTCTGTGATTGTGTTGTGTCTGAAGTCACCTTTCCCATCAGCCTCCAGGAGTTTTCCATCCTTTTTCCAGGTGATGTTGGCTGCAGGGTTAGCATCTATGGCTATGCAGGTTCCCACCTAAAGTAAATATAGCAGAAGAAACAGCTAAACAAAGGTATGAACGAGGAAAACAGAACTTTCTAGAACTTTTACAACATATCACTGCAATTGTGCATCAACTGCATTCAGACTCAAATCAGAGTCCTCAGAAATGTACTTTATTCAATGAAATGTGTCATAAGGATTTGATATAAGAGAAAGATTCAGTTCAATATTACTTTTGTGCAAAATGCTACTTCCTAGATGGCCTCAATTCATCTTATACGTGTGTCATATTTAGAAGAAAGTAAATACACACGGAGAAAACTTCCTATTATTATTATTCACTTTACTTTTACTGATTTCTCATGTAGTTGTGAGAAAAATTGCACTACAGCTCTACAGGGACTATAAAAGACACATTAAGGAGATAATGGGAACAATTTTCCACTTCAGTCATCTGGTTAGAGGGTATAGTAGAGAAGTTAGGGGTACAGTAATGTTTTACGCTCAGTCTCCAGCAGGGGCAGAGTGGTGAAGATCGCTCTCTGTGGCTGTGAGTGGGGGATTGGGCTGCTAGCCTGCTGCTAGCCTGCTGCTAGCCTGCTGCTAGCATGCAGACCTGCAGCTGTAGATGTAACATGTATGGAAAGGGCCAGCAGACGTGGGCAGTCAGTTCACCTGTGCGCTCCACAGTCTGATAAAATCATGACATGCTCAAATAGTTTTGACTTTGCATCCCTGGGAAAAAAACTACAACACAGACAACCATCCATGCAGTATCCCGCATTCACCCGCTGATCACATAGTTATGTCACGCCGACTCTGTTGGACCCTTAAACATTCGCAGACCTGCACTTAAGTCTATAACATTAGCAAAGACAGTTTGTGTCATGGCCTGGTCGCCATGGCAACCCTGTGTGGCGTCTCTCTCCCTGTCTGTAGTGGTTCCTGTTTTACTTTGAAAGGTCTGTCTGGTCTCCGTTGTTTTCTGCTTTGCTTCCTCACTCTCGTTACCTTGATTCCCCTTGATTCCCCGCACTCGTCTTGATTCCCGCACCTGCCTCTCGTCGCCTTGATTCCCCGCACCTGCCTCTCGTCGCGTTGACTCCCCGCACCTGCCTCTCGTCGCCTTGACTCCCCGCACCTGCCTACCTGCCTATCGTCGCCTTGACTCCCCGCACCTGCCTCTCGTCGCCTTGACTCCCCGCACCTGCTCTCGTCACCTTGATTCCCCGCACCTGCCTCTCGTCACCTTGATTCCCCGCACCTGCCTCTCGTCACCTTGATTCCCCGCCCTGCCTTGATTCCCCGCACCTGCCTCTCGTCACCTTGATTCCCCGCCTGCACCTCTCGTCACCTTGATTCCCCGCACCTGCCTCTCGTCACCTTGATTCCCCGCACCTGTCTCTCGTCACGTTGATTCCCCGCACCTGTCTCTCGTTACGTTGATTCCTTGCACCTGCCTCTCGTCAGCTTGATTCCCTGCACCTGCCTCTCGTCACCTTGATTCCCTGCACCTGCCTCTCATCACCTTGATTCCCTGCACCTGTCTCTTGTCAACTTGATTCCCTGCACCTGTCTCTCGTCTGATCCCTTGTGTATTTAAGTCTTGTCCCCTGTCCTCCGTGGGTCCATTAGTCGTGCGATGTGTGTTGCAGTCTTGCTTGTTTCCCTCTTGTCATCCCCCTGGACGAAGTTAAGTTTATCTTTTGGATTTTGGATTTTTGTGTTTTTTGTTAATAAACCTTTTGCTTTTTGGAACTCTGCTACTGGTCGTCCTTCTGTCCAGTGGAAACCATGACAGTTTGTCTGTCACACTCTCGACTGGTGCAGTTGGCCTTTCATTTGTAAATCAATGTAACTTTTTCTGATTTCACTGTAAACTGCTTTGGACAAAAAACACTCCAAAGAATTAGGATACAAACATGTAATCAATGTTACTAATTTAGCCATTATTTAAACAGAGAAGAAGTGCTGTAAGGGCTAGTAAACTTTATCACAAGTATTATGTATTTTAAATGTAATGACAACAATTTCACAAATTAAACATGTATGCTTAGAGATGCTTCAAATGTTTTTTAAAAACTGCGCACTGTAACAGCTGTGTCACCTGGACTCAGATGAACCATTCTTCATGTTTCTTAAGATGATAAAGATTAATGTACTACAACTTAATACAGAAACAGCGATTATTATCTCCACCAAGGAGGTTATGTTTTTGCTGGCATTTATCTGTTTGTTTGTTTGTCTGTCTGTGTTCAAGATAACTCAAAAAGTTATGGATGGATTTTAATGAAATTTTCAGGAGTTGTCAGAAATGTGAAAAGGAAGAACTGATTTCATTTTGGTTCTGATCCAGAAGACATCCTGGATTCTGGATCACTTTCAAATTTTCGATAACATTGCGGTCAATGGGGCCAAAAACTTTGTTTCTCAATATCTCCGTTAATTATTGCCCAAAACTCGTGAAATTAGACTCAGGGATCGACAATGGGAAGCTCTATCAAATTTAAAGGCTGATCCAGATCTGATCCAGAACACTGATTTTATCACAATCTCTATAAAAACATTGAGGTTGTTTAATTTCAATATCTTGACTTTGGAAACAAATATTGCATGAAATATTTATAGCAATATTATTCATTTTTGTGTGCATCCCAAAATAAAGGAAGATATGGTACTTTTTTTTAAACATTCCCATATTGTCAGTGCTTTATGTACGACTAATATTTATGGTGTAAATCACTATATGGGGGAATTGTGCTTGGAGGAGGTCGGCGCTCTCCGAGTGCTTTTCTAGTTCATACTTTAATTATTCATTTTCCTGCATTTTTAATTGTAGATGGTACCAAAAGCATTAAGGAACAATGTTAAGGAGGTACAGAAGCAAAACTCTGAACTAAAAGCTGATTTAGCTGTGTGATATCGACTCAACAGCAGATGGAAGCTGATGAGCTACTGTGGGTTTTCTAAAGCCAGATTTATTCTTTATTCTTATCTCGAGGGAAGGAAAAGCAAAAGGTCACCAGCAGCAAAACTCAAGTCTGAATCAGATAAGCTCTGAGAGCATTGCTTTCTTAACCCTAACCAACAGCTTGGTTTTGTTTCCTGACCTGCTGTGACTCACCGTAAAAACAAATGCAGCAGTTATGTAGCACCACAGGCTTTTATTAGCAGTTTCACAATGTTTATTCTTGTCAAATAACAATAGGCTTTTATAAGGAAACATTCCAGCATTCATGTTTTAAAGCTACATGAGAACATTCAGACTCCCAGACATTTATTCTGTGTGGTATCAGTGCTTGAAGTCACAGGTAAAACTGTGACATCTGAACAACTCTTTCTGGTTTAAAAAAATTATGTTTCAAGGGATGTAAATGCATAAATATATGCATAATTAGGGGTGTGGTCTTTTGACTGATGTCTGGTTATAGCTAAGAGTCACGCTCAGATGAGTTCTTGTTTAACTCCAATGTTACTAGTTTCAGATCTCATTTTGGTGGTGGTGAGATTGGATCAGAATGAAAAGTAACATTAATTAGCCTTATAGCTTATCAAGTGGTAAGTGCAACTAGAATAGCTAACTTGTAACTGAGCTGCAGCTGGCATGTTCTAGGCAGGGTTTCACCTATGTGCCTATTTCTGGAGTAACTAGGGTCGGGTGGAGTCAGATCCTACGAATATGGTGCTGCACAGCTGTTCCAAAAAAGAGTTTCATGTCAACTCTTTGGAAACCTCTGGATGACGTCACAGTTTGTCCAGTTCTTTTTATACAGTCTATGGGTGAGCATCAATATCCAGCATTTGTGGAGAAATAAAATGTCCTGACTTCATTTGTGGCAGCTAAAACCCCTAAAACACATTTAAGTGTTCACTGTGAAGAACATATGCTTTTTAAAATGTCCATCCATCCATCCGTCTTCTTCCGCTTATCCGAGGTCTGGTCGCGGGGGCATCAGCCGGAGTAAGGAAGCCCAGACCCCCCTCTCCCCGGCCACTTCTTCCAGCTCCTCTGGGGGGATCCTGAGGCGTTCCCAGGCCAGCCGAGAGACATAGTCCCTCCAGCGTGTCCTGGGTCTTCCCCAGGGTCTCCTCCCAGTGGGCCGTGCCCGGAACACCTCACCAGGGAGGCGCCCAGGAGGCATCCTAACCAGATGAACCACCTCATCTGGCTCCTCTCGATGCGGAGGAGCAGCGGTTCTACTCTGAGCCCCTCCCGGATGACCGAGCTTCTCACCCTATCTCTAAGGGAGAGCCCGGCCACCCTGCGAAGGAAGCTCATTTCAGCCGCTTGTATCCGCCATCTTGTTCTTTCGGTCACTACCCAAAGCTCATGACCATAGGTGAGGGTGGGAACGTAGATTGACCGGTAAATCGAGAGCTTCGCCTTCCGACTCAGCTCCTTCTTCACCACAACAGACCGGCGCAGCACCCGCATCACTGCAGATGCCGCACCGATCCGTCTGTCGATCTCCCGCTCCATCCTTCCCTCACTCGTGAACAAGATCCCGAGATACTTAAACTCCTCCACTTGGGGAAGGACCTCATCCCCAACCCGGAGAGGGCACTCCACCCTTTTCTGGCTGAGGACCATGGTCTCGGATTTGGAGGTGCTGATTCTCATCCCAGCCGCTTCACAACCGGCTGCGAATCGCTCCAGCGAGAGTTGTAGATCACGGCTCGATGAAGCCAACAGAACCACATCATCTGCAAATAGCAGAGACCCAATCCTGAGGCCACCGAACCGGATCCCCTCAACACCTCGACTGCGCCTAGAAATTCTGTCCATAAAAGTAATGAACAGAATCGGTGACAAAGGGAAGCCTTGGCGGAGTCCAACCCTCACTGGAAACGAATCCGACTTACTGCCGGCAATGCGAACCAAACTCTGGCACCGGTCGTACAGGGACCGGACAGCCCGTACAAGGGAGTCCGGCGCCCCATACTCCCGAAGTCTTTAAAATGTATAAAAATAAAACTGAACTGTTGTGTAGTGGAAGGGGCGCTATGGAGGGGAGATAATTTTTGCGCACCTTTCCTAATGTTTTTGCTTGTTTCAGTTAGTCAGGTTCATTCATCTCATGTCTTCATGGTCCTCCTTGCTTTGTGCACTGGTGCCCAGTCATGTTGGAGAGGAAGGGACCAGCTCCAAACTGGTCCCACAAAGTTGGGATCATGGAATCATCCAGAACGTCTCTGCTGAAGCATCCAGAGCTCCTTTAACTGGAACTAAGGGTCCAAGCCCAGCTCCTGAAAAACACCTCCCCCCCCATAAGCCCCCCCCCCTCCACCAAACTCTACACTGGGATCAATGCAGTCAGACCAGTACCGTTCTCCTGGAAACCACCAAACCCAGACTCTTCCATCAGATCACCAGATGCAGAAGTGGGTTTGGGTCTAGAGTCCAGTGGTGGCTGCTTTAACCCTAACCCCTAACCCCCAACCCCTAACCCACTGATGTCTGGATGGATGCAGCTGCGTCACCATGGAAACCCATCCATGAAGCTCTCTGCTCTGTTGTTGAGCTGATCTGAAGGACTCATGAAGTTTGGAGGTTTGTAGTGATCGACTCTGGCCCCGCCCCCTCAGTTTACCTGTCCTACCACTTCATGGCTGAGTTGTTGTCGTTCCCAAACACTTCCATTTCCTGATAATCCAGCTGACAGGTGACTGTGGAATATTTAGGAGGAAACTTCACAACTGGATTTGTTTCTCAGGTGTTTCTCAGGTGTCATCCTGTCACAGTTCCACCTGGAGTTCACTGAGCTCCTGAGAGACCCATTCTTTCACTAGTGTTTGTACAAACAGTCTGCATGACTAGGTGGTTAAATTTACACACCTGTGGCCATGGAAGTGACTGGAACACCTGACTCTGATAACTTGGGTGGCAGTATAGTGTACTTGTCTTAAGAGATTCAGTTCATTTTATCTTCATAAAACTACAACCAGTTCTCCACAGTGACAGAGGACCTAATTCACAAAATCCAGATTTGGACATAGATCTTCACGCTACAAAAAACCTATTTCAGATTCACAAATGCCATGTAAAACCTCGATCTGATCATCAGAACGTATGATATGCACATTCATGAATGCCAATCAATGCTCCCTGATCATTAATCAGCATCCATCCCAGCTCAGGGATCAATACAGGGGTGCACCCTCGTCCTGGGGGGCTACGTATGAACATGGATACATCCCAGCCAGATTTTTACTGATGCAACAAAAGAGGTGATATTAACTGAGAGGAGCAAAGAAAAAAAAATGTTTTGAAAATGTATTCAGATTTTAAAAATTAAATATGTTGATAACAAACAGCGCCAGTCAAAGGTTTGGACATGTGTCCCTGTATTTACTGTATGCAGTTTAATACTCATTTAAAAAAAAATCAGTAAAGACAATCAAAGCTGTGGTTGTCAGGATTTACTGTATAAACTGCCAGAGTTTAATAGAGCCGTCCATGTGCTGATTAAAGCCTCAATAAACTTAAGCAACGTTGAAGGAATATATCAAAATTTGTCCACAACCATGTGAGAGGCTGATAAATCCGTACAGGAAACCACAACTGAAACTACTGCTGGTAAATATGCTTGGCTGTTTAATCTTTACTTTTTCACACTGTTTCTGCCTCTTCACGTATTTATTAAAACAAACAAACAAACAAACAACCTCAGTGAAACAGCGTAATATCTTGTTGGTCATCTAAGGTTAAATTTACCATATTTTCAGACCTGGTAAGGACCTGATTATCAGAATCAGAATCAATCAGAATCAAATTTATTGTCGCCACTGAGCCAGCGCAGCAGAATTTGACTTCCCAGTTCACCGTCCAAGATACAAACCAACCACAACATGTGGACAGGAGTCAACGGTGATGGACTAGAGCGCTTCAATTTAACAGAGGAAATATGACCACATAGGGATGGGGGGGAGAGGATAAAAAACAGTGTGTCTCACACCACATGTCCTTGATCAGAGGTACATGTTTGGGATTCACAAAAAAAACCTCAGCACAGGCATAACAAGCTTAATACAAGACAAGACATCATATCAGGAAAAAGGTCCCAGCCAAGGCCCGTGCACCGGAACCGGTGGTCACGCAGGTGGTGCGTAGTGCAATCAGTCCGCTCCACGTGTGGGGGTACCACCAGGATCCAGCGAGGACGTTGAGAGTGAGGTGGAAAGGCATGGAGGATGGGGATGTGGTGGGGGGAGCTACTCGGATAAGACCTCGGTGAGATTCTTTTACAGTTCGGCCTTGGCCAAGGCCGCTCAGGGGAGCCAGATTCAGATAAGAGAGATTGTTTTCGGTCAGACTGACAGTGAATTTTTTGCCTGCCTTAAGTCCTTTGCTGGTTCTCTCTCTCGTGGGAAATCATCCGAAAGTCTGTTATTCGTGTCCATTCCCTCAGTGATTGCATGTATGACCCCAAGTTGTTATCCACCTTCCCTGGATGATGCATCTGAAGCTGTCGGAGACCTGTCACGGTGATGGACCGTGAATCACGTCCAGCTGATCCATCTCGTCTCTTTTTACAGTCTCGGCACTCACAGCACGACTGACCTCCACGCACACGGAGGCCATCCAGGGACCGGAATAGCAGCATCCGTGCGCTTAATTTTCCGATACATCAGGTATCCGCCAACGCCAGGAATCCGATGATCATAAATCCAAATATGTAGACCTGTCCAGCGTCCGTCAATGAACAGAGGAGCCTGGGCAGCTCAAGCGCCACTTCGCCCATGGATCTTGAACTAACCCCGCTGGCTCTGTACCATCTGGACTGAAGGCTCACCTATCGATTCCCTCCTTGTAGAAAAATTTGATCAATTGCATTGAGACCAGCTAACCAGATCCATGGTTAATTTAGATATTCAGATTTAATCCGTATGATGGCTCAAAAACACACAGACAGGACAAAGAGCGCGGATCAGATAGAGGAGGAGCTCGCAGAGACCGTCCGGTGAGGAGGAAGAGAAAATTATTATCTCGTTATTACCTGTCCAAATGGAGTGTAGCTGTCACAGGTGATGGACTGGAGTGACCTTCCAGTTGACTGGATGGAGACTGTCCGGTGATGGACTGGAGGCCTGTCCAGGTGATGGACCTGTCCATGGGTGACCTGTCCAGGTGATGGACCGGTGACCTGTCCAGGTGATGACCGGTGACCTGTCCAGTGATTGGTCCCTGGTGACCTGTCCAGGTGATGGACTGGAGGACCTGTCCAGGTGGTGATGTGATGGAGGACCTGTCTGTCCAGGTGATGGACTGGAGACCTGTCCAGGTGATGGACTGGAGACCTGTCCAGGGTGATGGACCTGTCCTGGTGGACCTGTCCAGGTGATGGACCTGTGACCTGTCCAGGTGATGGACCGGACCTGTCCTGGTGACCTGTCCAGGTGATGGATGGACCTGTGGTGACCTGTCCAGGTGTGGATGGGACCTGTCCTGGAGACCTGTCCAGGTGATGGACCGGAGACCTGTCCAGGTGTGGATGGAGACCTGTCCGGGGATGGACGGGACCTGTCCAGGTGATGGGACCTGTCCTGGATCCAGGGATGGGACCGTCCAGGTGATGGACTGGAGACCTGTCCAGGTGATGGACTGGAGTGCCTGTCCAGGTGATGTGGACTGGAGGACCTGTCCAGGTGATGGACTGGAGACCTGTCCAGGTGATGGACTGGAGGCCTGTCCAGGTGATGGACCGGTGACCTGTCCAGTGATGGACTGGGACAGGTGATGACCGGTGACCCAGGACAGAGACCTGTGTGGACTGGAGGCCTGTCCAGGTGATGACTGGAGACTGTCCAGGTGATGGACGGAGAGGCCTGTCCAGGTGATGGACCGGTGACCTGTCCTGGACGGTGACCGTCCAGGTGATGGACTGGAGACCTGTCCAGGTGATGGCTGGAGCCTGTTGATGGACTGGAGACTGATGGATGTGACCTGTCCAGGTGATGGACTGGTGACCTGTAGGGCGATGGACTGGAGACCTGTCCAGGTGATGGACTGGAGGCCTGTCCAGTGATGGACTGGAGGCCGTCCAGGTGATGGACGGGACCTGTCCAGTGATGGACTGGAGCCTGTCCAGGTGATGGACCGGTGACCTGTCCAGGTGATGGACTGGTGACCTGTCCAGGTGATGGACCTGTCCGGTGAGTCCAGGTGATGGACCGGAGTCCTGTGATGGTGACCGACCTGTCCAGTGATGAGGATGGACCCTGTCCAGGTGATGGACCGGAGACCTGTCCAGGTGATGGACCGGGACCGGTGACCTGTCCAGGTGATGGACCGGTGACCTGACAGGTGAGGTGACTGGATGGATGGACCGGGACTGTCCAGTGTGACCGGTGATGGATGGACCTGTCCAGGTGATGGATGGTGACCTGTCCAGGTGATGGATGGAGACCTGTCCAGGTGATGGGACTGGAGGCCTGTCCTGTGAGGGATGGGACTGGAGACCTGTCCAGGTGATGGACTGGAGACCTGTCCAGGTGATGGACTGGTGACCTGTCCAGGGATGGACCTGGACTGTCCAGTGATGGACTGGAGACCTGTCCGGTGATGGACTGGAGGCCTGGGTCCAGGTGATGGACTGGAGCCTGTCAGGACTGAGTGTGGACTGGAGACCTGTCCAGGTGATGGATGGAGGACCTGTCCAGGTGATGGACTGGTGACCTGTCCTGATGGACGGAGACCTGTCCAGGTGATGGACTGGAGAGACCTGTCCAGGTGATGGATGGAGGCCTGTCCAGGTGATGGACCTGGTAGACCTGTCCAGGTGATGACTGGACCTGTCCAGTGACCTCCAGGGTGATGGACTGGAGACCTGTCCAGGTGATGGACTGAGGACCTGTCCAGGTGGACTGGAGGTGTATGGACTGGAGACCCTGTCCAGGTGATGGGACTGGAGGCCTGTCCATGTGATGGACCGGAGACCTGTCCAGGTGATGGACTGGAGACCTGTCCAGGTGATGGACTGGAGGCCTGTCCGGTGATAGACGGTGACCTTCCAGGTGATGGACTGGTGACCTGTCCAGGTGAGGACTGGAGACCTGTGTGGACTGGAGACCTGTCCAGGTGATGGACTGGAGAACTGTGTCCAGGTTGATGGACCGGAGACCTGTCCAGGTGATGGACCGGGACCTGTCCAGGTGATGGACCAGGGCCTGTCCAGTGTGATGGACCTGGACGTCCAGGTCCAGGTGATGGACTGGAGGACCTGTCCAGGTGATGGACTGGAGACCTGTGGACCAGGTGTGACTGGATGGATGACTGAGACCTGTCCAGGTGATGGACCTGGAGCCTGTCCAGGTGATGGACTGGAGACCTGTCCAGGTGGACTGGAGCCTGTCCTGGAGGACTGGAGACCTGTCCTGGTGATGGACCGGAGACCCTGTCCAGGTGGGACCTGGAGACCTGTCCAGGTGATGGACCGGAGACCTGTCCAGGTGATGGACTGGAGGCCTGTCCAGGTGATAGACCGGGACCTGTCCAGGTGATGGACTGGGACCTGTCCATGTGATGGACTGGAGACCTGTCCAGGATGATGGAGGACCAGTGTGGAGACCTGTCCAGTGTGGACTGGAACCTGTCCTGTGGCCGGAGACCTGTCCAGGTGATGGACCGGATCCCTGTCCGGGTTGGAGAACCTGTCCAGGTGATGGACTGATGGAGACCTGTCCAGGTGATGGACTGGAGGACCTGTCCCAGTGATGGTGATGGACCTTCCAGGTGAACTGGAGACCTGTCCAGGTGATGGACTGGGACCTGTCCATGGATGGACTGGAGACCTGTCCAGGTGATGGACTGGGACCTGTCCAGGTGATGGACTGGAGACCTGTCCAGGTGATGGACTGGAGACCTGTCCAGGTGATGGACTGGAGACCTGTCCAGTGATGGACCTGAGTCCAGGGATGGTGACCAGGTGATGGACTCTGTCCAGCGATGGACTGGAGACCTGTCCAGGGATGGATGAGCCTGTCCAGGTGATGGACTGGAGGCCTGTCCAGGTGATGGACTGGAGACCTGTCCAGGTGATGGACTGGAGACCTGTCCAGGTGATGGACTGGTGACCTGTCCAGGTGGACCCCTGCCCTTCGCCTGAAGAGAGCTGGGACAGACTCCAGCAGATCCCTGTGACCGTGAAGAGGATTAAACGGGTATGGATGGATGGATGGATGGATGGATGGATGGATGGATGGATGGATGGATGAACACAGCTGCATGGATCACTTTCTCTTTGAGAAACAGTTTTTGGGTTTGACAGTGGAGAGAAAATGAAAAAACTCATCTCAAAGCGACGCTAAGCTGAGTTTGCTGCAGTCGCCACCTGCTAACACGAGGACTAGCCTGCATGCTAGCTTAATGGTTCACCAACAGTGGATCGTCTGTGACCTTCTTTAGAGCAGGAAACAGTCAAGTTGTAACGTCCTGGGAAGGAAACCAGTCTCTGTACCAGTATGGGAGTGGGTGAGACGCCCCATCGTGGAGGAGTTGATTCCACCCAGTTATTTAAAACATGGGCAAATGAGCAGGAAAGAAAAAACAAACAAGCTTGGCAGGCTTGATTGTTACTCCAAGTAAGTTGTGTTAGCGTCACTCATGCTTACCTACTGACATTACATTACATTACATTACATTACATTACATTACATTACATTCATTTCTGGTCAAATCCTTTCCTCCTTGTTTCTCAAAAACCACTCAAAACACCATGGCCCTAATTAGACATTTACATAATTTCACCTTATGGAGGTACATAAAGGTTCACCCCTTAAAATCGTCATGGATGTGAAATCTAGATATGGAGACCAAAACTGTTTTTGTACCAGGTTTAAATATCTTTGTTACTGCTATAAAGTTGGACATTTTTATATGGAGGTCAACTGACATCGACCCACTTTTGGAGTCAGGAGGAATGTTCTGGCACTTATGGTCCAACAGGAGAGGACACATCCCTGAAGATCCAACCAAGTGTTAGAAACATTTTCTTTACAGCCTCTGAGCCGAAGAGTCCAACTGGCCTGACTTATTCCACAACGCCCAAGTGACCCAGAAAGACCCAGAAAGACCCAGAAAGATCCAGAAAGACCCAGAAAGACCCAGAAAGACCCAGAAAGACCCGGAAAGGCCCAGAAAGGCCCAGAAAGTCCCAGAAACACCCAGAAAGACCCAGAAAGGCCCAGAAAGACCCAGAAAGGCCCAGAAACACCCAGAAACACCCAGAAAGGCCCAGAAAGACCCAGAAAGACCCAGTAAGACCCAGAAAGACCCAGAAAGACCCAGAAAGGCCCAGAAAGACCCAGAAAGAAACCCAGAAAGACCCAGAAAGATCCAGAAAGATCCAAAGAAAGAAGATCCAGAAAGACCCAGAAAAGGCCCAGAAAGACCCAGAAAGACCCAGAAAGACCAGAAAGAGGCCCAGAAAGCCCAGAAAGACCCAGAAAGATCCAGAAAGCCCAGAAAGACCCAGAAAGGCCCAGAAAGACCCAGAAAGGCCCAGAAACCCAGAAAGCCCAGAACCCAGAAAACCCAGAAAGACCCAGAAAGACCCAGAAAGATCCAGAAAGACCCAGAAACCCAGAAAGGCCCAGAAAGACCCAGAAAGGCCCAGAAAGGCCCAGAAAGGCCCAGAAAGACCCAGAAAGGCCCAGAAAGACCCAGAAAGATCCAGAAAGACCCAGAAAGGCCCAGAAAGGCCCCCAAAAAACCCAGAAAGCCAGAAAGGCCCAGAACAGAAAGTCCAGAAAGATCCAGAAAGGCCCAGAAAGATCCAGAAAGACCCAGAAAGGCCCAAAAGAAAGACCCAGAAAGACCCAGAAGACCCAGAAAGACCCAGAAGACCCAAAAGACAAAAAGGCCCAGAAAGACCCAGAAAGACCCAGAAAGACCCAGAAAGACCCAGAAAGACCCAAATACCCGAAAGACCCAGAAAGACCCAGAAAGGCCCAGAAAGACCCAGAAAGCCCAGAAAACCCAGAAAAGACCAGAAAGACCCAGAAAGATCCAGAAAGACCCCAAAGCCCAGGAAAGGCCCAGAAAGGCCCAGAAAGGCCCAGAAAGACCCAGAAAGGCCCAGAAAGGCCCAGAAAGACCCAGAAAGACCCAGAAAGATCCAGAAGAAAGATCCAGAAAGATCCAGAAAGGCCCAGAAAGATCCAGAAAGATCCAGAAAAGGCCCAGAAAGGCCCAGAAAGACCCAGAAAGAAAGCCCAGAAAGACCCAAAAAGGCCCAGAAAGACCCAGAAAGACCAGAAAAAAAAGGCCCAGAAAGACCCCAGAAAGACCCAGAAAAAGAAAGACCCAAAGAAAGACCCAGAAAGACCCAGAAAGACCCAGAAAGACCCAGAAAGACCCAGAAAGACCCAGAAAGGACCCAGAAAGGCCCAAAAGACCCAGAAAGACCCAGAAAGATCCCAGAAACCAGAAAGACCAAGGCCCAAAGGCCCAGAAAAGACCCAGAGAAAGAAAGACCCAGAAAGAAACCCAGAAAGACCCAGAAAGCCCAGAAAACCCAGAAAGGCCCAGAAAGACCAAAAAGGAAACAGAAAGACAGAAAGACCCAGAAAGACCCAGAAAGATCCAGAAAACCAGAAAGATACAAAGGCCCAGAAAGACCCAGAAAGATCCAGAAAGGCCCCAGAAGACCCAGAAAGCCCAGAAAGGCCCAGAAAGAAAGATCCAGAAAGGCCCAGAAAGGACCAGAAAGACCCAGAAGACCCAGAAAGGCCCAGAAAAGAAACCCCAGAAAGACCCAGAAAGACCCCAGAAGACCGAAAGACCAGAAAGACCAAAAGACCCAGAAAGATCCAGAAAGACCCAGAAAGAAAGGCCCAGAAAGGCCCAGGCCCAGAAAGACCCAGAAAGACCAGAAAGACCCAAAAAGGCCCAGAAAGACCCAGAAAGACCCAGAAAAGAAAGACCCAGAAAGATCCAGAAAGACCCAGAAAGAAAGGCCCAGGAAAGGCCCAAAAAGCCCAGAAAGACCCAGAAAGGCCCAGAAAGGCCCAGAAAGACCAGAAAAAGACCCAGAAAGACCCAGAAAGGACCCAGAAAGGCAGAAGATCCAGAAAGATCCAAAAAGGCCCAGAAAGATCCAGAAAGGCCAGCAGAAAGACCCAGAAAGGCCCAAAAGGCCCAGAAAGACCCAGAAAGACCAAAAAAGGCCCAGAAAGCCAGAAAGACCCAGAAAGACCCAAAAAAGGCCCAGAAAGACCCAGAAAGAGAAAGACCCAGAAAGATCCAGAAAGACCCAGAAGCCAGAAAGCCCAGAAAGACCAGAAAGACCCAGAAAGGCCCAGAAAGACCCAAAAAGGCCCAGAAAGACCCAGAAAGATCCAGAAAGACCCAGAAAGGCCCAGAAAGGCCCAGAAAGACCCAGAAAGGCCCAGAAAGACCCAGAAAGGCCCAGAAAGACCCAGAAAGACCCAGAAAGATCCAGAAAGACCCAGAAAGGCCCAGAAAGGCCCAGAAAGACCCAGAAAGACCCAGACTGCCCGCTCTTTGGTGTAATGTGAGGTTCCTGCTGTACAGAACCCCGGAGCAAAAAGAGGCTCTTACTGTTGTTAGTTTGTCCTTCAGCAGAACTTCAGACTTGTCCAGAACTTGAACAGATGATGGTTCCTCTGCAAACACAAGACAACAGATTCAGCTTCTGAGATCTCACAGGTGATATTTAGAGAAATGTATCTGTCAACCATCCTCATTTACAGGCAGAAGCACGACTGTAAACTGACATGATTTCACCTTCCCCACGTGAACTTTAACCTGAAACCCTGCCGGGCCTCCAGAACCGGGCTCTTTACTGGTTTTATCTTTCAAAACCTGTTAGCGGCTGACACGTCTGCAGCTTTGAAGTGACACTGATTTAGAAGAATATTTTTATATAAAAAAAAAAGGTTCCAACACCTTTTTATGACAAAAAGATGTATTTGTTTCATGAGTAGCAGCTGATTATTGATTGACATCAATGACATGAACATTTAACCAAGATCGTTTTAAACGTAATATTTATAAAACATGGCTGGA
>JAGFBZ010000330.1:0-30000 GCA_018398805.1 Hirundichthys speculiger | reverse complement strand
GACGTTGTCAACAGAAATGTGATTTGTCAAACTGCTCTGTGGGTTGTTGTGACTGCTGTCATAGAATTGGTTCATGAATGTTGTTTCTGTTTGATAAACTGATTTGTTTTTAAAATCCAGTGATGAATACATACTTGACGCCCCCATTAACAAACTTGAATTATGAAATGAATTAATTGGAACA
Organism: Hirundichthys speculiger; assembly: GCA_018398805.1. Lineage (NCBI taxonomy): Eukaryota > Metazoa > Chordata > Actinopteri > Beloniformes > Exocoetidae > Hirundichthys > Hirundichthys speculiger. The sequence goes on along the minus strand of JAGFBZ010000330.1, from coordinate 29,816 downwards.
AATGCGATTTTTGAAGCTTACTGTGAACAAAGACGCGAACGGGGTACTCTTTGATGTTGGCGGGAGACACCACCATGCAGGTGAAGATCCTCTGGTCTCTGAGAGTCGCCTGACGGACCAACAGACTGTATGTGTCGTCGATGCCGACCCGCCGGGAATAACTGTCTGTCGCCTGAACTGTGACATCATTGCGACGGACATGTTTGACCAACAGATCAGCAGCAGTTTGGTCGTCTCTTACCTGCAACATGAGACCACACAGGACAGAGGAATAACGGATTATTCTGGAAATATGTCCTCAACTGATGTTAAGACTGCCTGAAAAACACGAAGAAACCTGGAAGATGAACCCACTGCTCATTCCTTTATTACTTTAAAAGGTCTCATATTATGTTTTCCCTGACTTTCAAAGGCCTTCACTGGTTACCTTTCTAAACCAATCAGACACATTACTGCCAGTCATGTGACATGGCAGGTAGCTCAGCGGGCTACCTGAGGAGGGCATCATGCTCCTGCAGTATCTGTTCTCTCTAAACCCCACTTTTCTGTCTCTTCACTTTCAATAATAAAGGCCACTACTAGGCAAATGTTGATACCGTCAAACTTCCCTCACATTTTACCGGGGTATACGGTATTCCCGCAACTATTAAGGCGAACAAACACCGCCGGCGGACGCCATGCGTCAAAACAGCCGCCCCCCATTATGTACCCCAGGTGCGCCACCGCGGGGCTTTACGCCGCCGCGGGGCTTTACGCCGCTGTCCTATTCCCAGCGTTGACGCACCTGAATAAAAAGGCGAGTTTACCTCGAAACAGCAGTTCAGTGCTTCAATATAAAGTTGGCTCAACTACAGTTGTTATTTATTTGTGTATTTCTATTTTTTCACTGTAGTTTTAACTGTTCCTTCTCTGCTGCCGAGGTGTGTTTGCTGAAACGCGCTTTATAGTAAAAGTGTCTGATGCCGGACGTTTCACTTCCTATAAACTCTTCAACATAAAAGTCCAACATTATTAGTTTAATTAAAAGCTTTTATTTTGAAGCAGCAAACTCAGGAAGTGTTGTTTTCATCGTCAGTACCTTAACAGGACGAGTCAAACCGAGATGAGCTGCGAGCGAACATGAATAAACGGTAAATAAAGCGGAACACAAAGCGATACAGGAGAGAAACTAAACTTTAAAACACATAAATCATTCATTGCATTTTTTTTATGACGGTATTGAAACTGAAACCGCTGCTATTTTTAAATACCGGAAGTATACGGTATTACCGTAATACCGCCCAAGCGTAGTCACTAGAGCCAAAAAATCTGAAAAAACTGAATCAAGTCTAAAGGAGGTGGGTCTGACCAAACAAGGGAATAGATGCATGGATTTGATCTGTGCTTGGAGTTTAGAAGATCAGTCTGCAGATGTAATTAAAGCAGAAAGCTGATTTGGATAAAAAATAAAAATCTTTGGAAGCTCAGTTTCAAAACTGTTATTTACCACTTAATCAGTCATGAAATGACAGCTAGACGACCTGAAAACTGGGTATATGACAGTTCATTTGAGATCAAGGTCAGTTTGAACCGTCGAAAGTCAAGAAAAGCAGAATATGTGACCTTTAAGTGCTGCGAGGAGGAACGATAACAAAGTAGTAAAAGCTTTACTGTCCCAACTTTTTTTGTGGATGGATGTATGGATGCATGGATGTATATTAACAAACAAAATGAAGATGACGAGAGGCAACATGCAATATCTTTGGTTCACACTGTCAGCAAAATAAAAAAGTGACAGGAAATGTAACAGTTTAGATTAGATTAGATTAGATAGAACTTTATTAATCCCTTGGGAGGTCTCCATCAGGGAAATTGTGGTTTAGTTTAGTTTAGTTTTCTCTACAGTCTCAAGTTTTTCTGATTTCAGCTGAGTCACTGACAGATCTGGCGGCGGGAACGTGACCCGGCTTATCGTCAGCAGTGGCGTTCAACAGAAACTTACATATTTCCACTTGATGAACATGATGTTTTTTGTGTCTGCAGTTACTCCGTTGCATGGCACCGTGATGGTCTGTCCATACCGGGCAGTGATGGTCTCTGTTCCCACATCTGCAACACAAAACACAGCAGTTCCCTTCAGACAGGTGCGATATTATCACTGGTCACACAGGTATGATCCAACGTTAAAGTATCATCTGTCCTATTGCATCACTGTTTGGAGCCAAGCCTCCCAGACAACAATGAAACCGATTCTATCACTATATAAACAGGCACTTAAAATACTGGACCAGAAACCAACAATGTGGCATCACTGTGTAATAGTAAAGAAATATAACCTCTTAAGCTTTGAGAATTTTATGAAGTTTTCTTTTCTTAAACTAATTTTTAAATGTGTAAATAACCTTGCTCCTGCTGTGCTTTGTCCTTTTGTAACAAAAATAAGCACAAGAAGGGTAGCAACCAGGGGAGCAGTGAATGGCAACTGTATAACAGAGGGTCGTAAAACCAGTTTTGGCAAATCTAGTTTCTCAGTACTTGGGACAAATTTCTGGAATGACTTGCCATCAGAAATAAAAAACACAGACTGAGCCTAAAATATTTAACAAAAAGGTAAAACAATTGCTTAAGGTAAACCAAACATGCAACCATCATGACGGGCAATAGACAACACACACACACCTTATACTACTTATATATACATGCTGTGTTATTTATCTTTTTGTTATACTATTTATATATACATGCTGTGTTATTTATCCTTCTGTTTTTCTGTGTTGTTTGTTATCTTATGGCATGATATTTTCATCCTATAAGCAAACACATTTTAAATAGCATATATCTGTATAACTTTTAGTTTAAAGTGATATTTTAGCTTAAAGTGACATTTTATTACATTATGTAGCCTGATCAGGGACTGGGGTTGCAAACTAGCCATCTGGCTACAAACCTCTTATGTACCCACATCTACAAGTTTTGTCATGGCTTTGCCATGTCTTGTTTGTAATAATGTGCACTGCATTGTCCCTGCCAAATAAACTACTAATAAAATAAATTTAAAAAAAAGTACTGTAGCTCTGAACCAGAAGTGGCGCAGCCCTTTATTCCCGACCAGCAACGACAAGCTTGTGTTTTACAGGAATCATTTAAATATATAGAAGCTGCGTGTTCACGACACCACGAGAATATTTGCATCCAGATACAAAGATGGAAACACTGGAAGTTTCAGCCACATTCTGCATTTATTATACCACTTTGTTTTAATGCATAAATATAAACAACAACTTCTGAGGGTGGGGGTGTGGCTTTTAATTCTTTTTCTTGTTATAAAACCCTTTGTGTTACATTGTCTTGATTGGTTGATAAAAAGCTGTTTCATCTGAGTGCAGCAAAGATCTGACACACTGCAAAAATTAATGGTCTTAATATAAGAAATAAATACTTGGTTTGAGCAGATACAGACTAAAAGTAAGTGAAATAATCTGCCAGTGCAGTGAGATAATCACACTTAGTAAGATTTCTTGAAATAAGAAAAATATCCTCAAAACAAGACTAGTAATCTTACACACTCTGTGCTTGCATAGTATATTACTCTCAAAACAAGATCAAAAAGACTTTTTAGCTAGATACACAATTGGAACACTTGGTTAGATTGTTGATTTTTGCAGTGCAGCTTTTATTTTACATTTTACATATCTCTGGTTGTCCTTGGATCAACAGGAAGTGATGTCGCGCCATGTTTGGCGCCGGTTGTGCTGCCCTCAGAGTTCTCAGTTCCTGAATCACATGAGCTCGGCCGGAGTGTCCAGAACCAGCTGACTCAGAGCAGATGACCACGGACAATAAAAAGCTGCTTCTTCATGTGAAAAACAGAAGCAGCAGCACATTTCTCACATCGGCCAGCCTGAATAGTGCAGCTTCAGATAAACCAGAGTCCAGCTTCTGGACCGGTACCAGACCCGCTTCATTCCAGAGGAGGGAATGCTTCCAGGCTCCAGATCGTCTGAGCAGCGACACGATGCCCATCATCCAGCCGGACGTGGACACAAGGTTCTGCTGTTACAGAGACAATGAAGTTGGGCACCATTCATCACCAAAGACCACCGAGTTACCGACGACACAGAGCCGGACACTGAGGCATCTGTTCTGTCTGAAATGACCCGGATTAATCAGCACATACCCGCCTCACCAGTCGACCCACTGATGCACCTCCAGTCCGTCAGCACAAACGGGTCTACAAGCAATGAAGGTACATCAGTGACTCAGGCTCAAACTATCAGCTAAAATAATGAAAAACTATAACATAACAACAAACGAAAGTAGTACATTTATAAAATAAACGATAAGTACAATAAAAGCCAAGATATCATGTTCAACCTGGACTTAAACAAGCCAGAACAGATGCTTTCAGCAAAGATTTAATATACTCAGAGATCTGGACAGCCTTATAATTTCTGTTCTTCAGTCTGGATCTGGACCAGAGCACCAGGCTGGTGGACCTCAGTGGCCTGGATGAGCTCTGAGGGGTACACTGGGGAGAAAACCAACAATAAAGCCTTAAACTGGATCCTTAAATGGACGGGAAGCTACTAAAGAGACGCCAGCACTGGTGTGATGTCATCAAAGGTATTCCCTCACCTGCCTTGACTCACATCTGAGCTTTATCTCCTCCCATTCCTCATCAATATGACATGGCTCCATCTTTGCAGCTAGAACAGCTTCAACTCTTCTGGGAAGGCTGTCCACCAGGTTTAGGAGTGTGTTTATGGGGATTTCTGTCCATTCTTCTAGAAGAACATTAGTGAGGTCAAACCCTGATGTTGGACCAGAAGGTCTGGTTCTGGTTCTGCTCTAATTCATCCCAAAGGTCTTCTATCAGGTTGAGGTCAGGACTCTGTTCATCCACCAGACTCTTCCATCCATGTCTTCATGGTCCTTGCTTTGTCCACTGGTGTCCAGTCATGTTGAAGAGGAAGGGACCAGCTCCAAACTGGTCCCACAAAGGTGGGATCATGGAATCATCCAGAACGTCTTGGTCTGCTGAAGCATTCAGAGCTCCTTTAACTGGAACTAAGGGTCCAAGCCCAGCTCCTGAAAAACACCCCCACACCATAACCCCCCCCCCTCCACCAAACTTTACACTGGGATCAATGCAGTCAGACCAGTACCGTTGTCAAATTCAAATTCAAATTCAATTCAAAATACTTTATTAATCCCCCAAGGGGGAAATTCAAGTTTCAGTACACCAGTTCTTCTGGTGTACTAGAGGAGCTGCTAGCGTCCAGCGCTCCTTTTCATGCCCGGTCCCGTGGTCCGAGTGCTAACTCCAGTTAACAGCGCTAACAACCGTTAAAACAGTTAACAGCCGTTAAAACAGTTAACAGCCGTTAAAACAGTTAACAACCGTTAAAACAGTTAACAACCGTTAGAACAGTTAACAGCCGTTAAAACAGTTAACAGCCGTTAAAACAGTTAACAACCGTTAGAACAGTTAACAGCCGTTAAAACAGTTAACAGCCGTTAAAACAGTTAACAGCCGTTAGAACCAGTATATCTCCATAATGATGACCAGTGAGATATCTCCAGGTCAGAGGAGGAAACACCGATGAACCAGACTGTCTCTTCTGGGAAGACTGAGCTCCTTCAGTCCGGCGAGCGACGGAGCCGACCGTCCCAGAGCCCGGTTCATCATGCGGACCGGACCAGGCCGTTGTCGTCTCCCCCGGCGGTGCTGGGCCCCACCAGGTCACCAGACGGCCCCTGCCAGGTCAGCTGACTCATCCGGCGTGTAGACAGTTGGACGGGGGCAGCATGCCGCCGCCGCCGCTACGTCGAGGGCCCGTCCCGGCTCCGTGACGCTGCAGCCCGGATCCAGTGGCGGTGGTTGCCGCGGGTAGCAGTTCAGGGCTACTTAGCTTAGCTTTCCCGAACCGGCCTCCAGCGACACCGTCCATGTCCACGGCGGCAGGTCTCCACCAGCCGCAAGAGGACCGATCCGCCCCCTGCAGACAGGATGTAGACATCCGACCACAGATCACCACAAACCGGCACAAACTGGAGCGTCCAGCGTCCAGCGTCCAGCGTCCAGCGTCCAGCGTCCAGCGTAGCAGGGACAAGTCCCGGAGCAGCAGCGAGAAGCGTCCATGCCAGGCATCGTCTGGGCAACGACGACTCCTGGAAACCACCAAACCCAGACTCTTCCATCAGATCACCAGATGCAGAAGTGGGTTTGGGTCTAGAGTCCAGTGGTCGCTGCTTTACTCCACTGATGTCTGGATGGATGCAGCTGCGTCACCATGGAAACCCATCCATGAAGCTCTCTGCTCTGTTGTTGAGCTGATCTGAAGGACACGTGAAGTCTGGAGGTCTGTAGTGATCGACTCTGGCCCCGCCCCCTCAGTTTACCTGTCCTACCACTTCATGGCTGAGTTACAGTCGTTCCCAAACGCTTCCATTTCCAGATAATCCAGCTGACAGTCGACTGTGGAATATTTAGGAGCGAGGAAATTTCACAACTGGATTTGTTTCACAGGTGACATCCTGTCACAGTTCCATGCTGGAACTACATGACTAGGTGCTTCATTTTATACACCTGTTGCCATGGAAGTGATTGGAACACCTGATTCTGATACTTTGGATGGGTGAGCAAATAATTTTGGCAATATAGTGTATATTCATGTCAAAAGATGAGCTGCTGCATTCTGGATTGTTTGGACGCAACACATCAGCTCTATTGTTCAGTGGGATACAGTAATCCAGGTAAACAAGCCTCTGAAGATCTTTGGTGGGAAGGGACATCTTCACTTTACCTGAGAAAAGCTGGTCTTAATGACAAAGCTGATGTTTTTATCAAACTTAAAATCAGAATAAACAATAACCCCTACATATTTAATGAACAAGGCTAAGGAGCTTCAGAGGTTGAACTGACCAAATACAACCATTTCTGTTTCATTCTTGTTCAGATTCCCAAAGTTTGTCTTCAGCCAGTTTAGCAGGGTTGAATAAACACATCACTGCTTCCATATGTGGGTGAGTAAATCTGAAAATCATCTTCAACAATGAGAGGCAAGCTCTGCTTTCTGCAGATGGTCCCCAGAGGAAGCTTATAATGCAAACATAAAGGGTTCCAAGATAAAGCTTTGATGCACCCCACCGCTGAACAGCACTGAACCAGGAAGACAGAGGAGCTCCTGTCTGACAAATATGACTGGAACCAGTTGAGGGTTGTACCATAAATGGCTACACACAAGTTAAGGTGAGATAATAGTGTTATAGGTGAGATAATAGTGTCATGTAAATGTTATAGATGTAAGATCCCCAAGGACAAGGACAGCAGAGCAACAAGATTCAGCGGCGGTCAAAAGCAGGTCTTCAAAAGCGTTTAGTGTTTGTTTGTGTGCTGTGACACAAAAAGCTAGAATATCTCAGAAATATCAGAGGGGATTCAAAGTCAGGGCAGCTGTTGGCCTATTGATGATGCTGACTTCATTTGGCAGATATGGACCAACCCAGAAGATAAGATCTGACAGATTAAAAACAACTGTTGAGGAGGAGGTTAGAGTGGATGGAGGACAGCATGAGACAATAACTTTATCTAATCTAAAAGAAGTAAAACACCATCTGTGAATATCTTCCAATTTTAAGAAGCATCTCTCATTAACTTCCTCTTATCTAGTGAGGGCAGCTCAGCAGGTCTTTCTGTGGGGAGTTTCCATGTTCTCCCCGTGCTTACGTGGGTTTCCTCCAGGTTCTAGAAGGTTCCTGGTTTGAACCTCAGCAGGTCTTTCTGTGGGGAGTTTACATGTTCTCCTGGTGCTAGCGTGGGTTTCCTCCAGGTTCTAGAAGGTTCCTGGTTTGAACCTCAGCAGGTCTTTCTGTGTGGAGTTTCCATGTTCTCCCCATGCTAGCATGGGTTTCCTCCAGGTTCTAGAAGGTTCCTGGTCTGAACCTCAGCAGGTCTTTCTGTGTGGAGTTTCCATGTTCTCCCCATGCTAGCGTGGGTTTCCTCCAGGTTCTAGAAGGTTCCTGGTCTGAACCTCAGCAGGTCTTTCTGTGGGGAGTTTCCATGTTCTCCAGGTGCTTACGTGGGTTTCCTCCAGGTTCTCCAGCTTCCTCCATCAGTCCAAAGACCTGCATGTCAGGTTACCTGGTGGATCTAAACTGCCTGTAGGAGTGATTCTGAGTGTTTGTTTGTCTACATGTGGCCCTGTGATGGACTGGCGACCTGTCCAGGTGATGGACTGGTGACCTGTCAAGGTGATGGACTGGTGACCTGTCCAGGTGATGGACTGGTGACCTGTCCAGGTGGACCCCTGCCTTTCACCTGAGGGGAGCTGGGATAGACTCCAGCAGATCCCCGTGACCCTACAGAGGATCAAGCGGGTATAGATGATGGATGGATGGACATTCTGGGTCTACACTGGGGCCTTTTCAGAGTTGGACATCCCCAGAAACACCCAGGAGGATCTTCTCCATGTGGAGGACAACTACTCTACAACAGGCTTCTCCTGGACTGAAGAACTTCTGACCCTGTCTCTAAGGGAGAGTCCAGCAACCTTGCAGAGTAGGCTTGGGCGGTATTACGGTAATACCGTATACTTCCGGTATTTAAAAATAGCGGCGGTATCAGTTTCAATACCGTCATAAAAAAATGCAATGAATGATTTCTGTGGTTTAAAGTTTAGTTTCTCTCCTGTATCGCTGTGTGTTCTGCTTTATTTTACCGTTTATTCGTGTTCGCTCGCATCTGATGTTGGTTTGACTCGTCCTGTTAAGGTACTGACGTTGAAAACAACACTTCCTGAGTTTGCTGCTTCAAAATAAAACACTTTACTATACTACTATACTATACTAACCCTAACCTCGGCAGCATTTCCTCGGCAGGAACAGTTAAAACTACAGTGAAAAGCAAGAAATACACAAATAAATAACAACTGTAGTTGAGCCAACTTTATATTGAAGCACTGAACTGCTGTTTGAGGTAAACTCGCCTTTTTTTTTTCAGGCGCATCAACGCTGGGAATAGGACAGCGGCGTAAAGCCCCGCGGCGGCGCACCTGGTGTACATAATGGGGGCGGCTGTTTTTACGCGCGGCGTCCGCCGGCAGTTTGTGTTAATTACTTAATAGTCGCGGGAATACCGTATACCCCGGTAAAATGTGCGGGAAGTTTGACGGTATCTAAATTTGGATACCGCCCAAGCCTACTGCAGAGGAAATAAATTTCAGCAACTTATATTCCCTGAATGAGCGAGTGAAATATATTAAATGCAGCCTTCACAGCCAAAAGAACCAACGGACACATCATCCAATCAGGACAAAAAAAAAAGATCGGTTTTACTTTTGTACACTCCTGTTGCTAACAGAAAAGGTCTGAGAAATGAAACATGATTCTGATTTGTCATAGAGACTTGGCTTTCCTTTAATATAGTGGAATCTAAATTGGGCTGCAGAAAATGAAGTAGTTCTTTGTTGTTGTTAGATTACCAGCTCAGTGAGTTTTTATCTTCTTTACACTGTTACCATCTGCAGAGGCTAGCGTTTGTAGCATGTAGCAGCTTGATGGCTGTGATAGTTTTGTATTCACCAACCTGCTGGAATTGTAATTAGTTTAGGAGGAAATGGTCTGAGTGAAGATGGACCTACAGCTCTGGGCTGAGGTTCTGTTGGTTCTGTCTGATATGGAGAAAGGAGACATAAAACAGCTGGTTCTTTATCTTGACAGTCTCTCTGTTGAGAGTAAAACGACTAGAACAGATAAGACGGCCACTTCTCTGCACTGAGGAGAGGACTTTCAACAACAGCTGGGTGTCAATAAGAGGATGGTCACATTTAAGCAAAAAAACTGCAGTCTGAAGTGAAGTCATCTCTGGAAACACCTTTATCACCGTGTGGTTTATAAATCAATCTCTTTAGGAACTAGCTTGAACACGCCCCCACGCTAACACTTCCACTCAGGTTTCAGTTCCACTCTGGACCCCACCCACCCTGTTTCTACAGCTCATCTTATCTTTGGCAGGAAAATGAGGAACAAATACCAGGTGACATCATGTTGAAGCCATCCAACAGTCCTGGGGGTGAGGGCTGAGGAAGACCGAGGGCTGAGGAAGACCGAGGGCTGAGGAAGACCGAGGGCCGAGGAAGACCGAGGGCTGAGGAAGACCGAGGGCTGAAGAAGAACCAGGGCTGAGGAAGACCGAGGGCCGAGGGCTGAGGAAGACCGAGGGCCGAGGAAGACCGAGGGCTGAGGAAGGCCGAGGGCTGAGGAAGACCGGGGGCTGAGGAAGACCGAGGGCTGAGGAAGACCGAGGGCTGAGGAAGGAGACGAGGGCTGAGGACCGAGAAGACCGAGGGCTGAGGAAGACGAGGGCGAGGGCGAGGAGGAGGAAGACCGAGGGCTGAGGAAGACCGAGGGCTGAGGAAGACCGAGGGCTGAGGAAGGGCTGAGGAAGACCGGGGGCTGAGGAAGACCGAGGGCTGAGGAAGGCCGAGGGCTGAGGAAGACCGAGGGCGTCTAACTGGGAGGGATTCTTCCCACTGAGGCTGCTTAACAGGGAAATATTAATCCTTACCAGTTCTTATCTGAATCTCTGAAAGAAAGTAGGGATGTCCCGATCACATTTTTTGGGTCCCGATCCGATCTTTTAATTTTGATGATCGGCCTATTTCCGATTTTTTCCGATCCAATTTCACTTTTTTTGAGTGGGCAAACAGAGTTTAATTTCCCATGCATTTTATTTCCTGTGTACATCAATAAATAGACCTGCATCCAAGCTGAGATTAATAGCTTTTATCATCTCATAAAATAAACAATAACTTATTTAAACACTCTTCTTTCTTTCTTTTTTGTTTGTGAGAATTATTATAAAACACATTTAGTTACAGAACAGTGACTGTTCAACAGTCTCAGTACCAAAGAACAAAGCTCTTCCATTTAAATAGCAGCAGGTGAACTTGGCTAGCAGTTTAAGGCAATGAAAACACTAGCAGAAGTCTTTGCAATCAATGAAATCACATCAGAATAACAATAACATAAAATATTAACTTAACTTCTTTCAAGACCCGCTGCACATGTTCGTGCACCTTTGTGTCCTTTGTCCTTCATGTAATGACGTGAACGAGGCTCGAGGTCATTAATGAGCCGGTTAAATGCCTTGTAAATGTGCTGGTCGTCCTCAGTAATACATTCTGCGATTAGCTCTGTGATTTTTCTGTATTTCTCTGAGTCTTTCGGGAGTTTGTCCTTTCTTTTAAAAGTTTCACAGAGTGTTTGCTGCTGAAGCTGCTGCCGTCGGCACCACGGCACCTGACAGAAGGCTGCGTGATCGGTGCTGCGTGCTTTTTTAAGTGTCTGATTAAATTGGTGGTGTTGTAAACTCTCTTCTTACTTAAACATCATGATATCTCAGCCTTCCACACGTTTCAAGTCGCAGTTGAAGCGTCGGTCTTTGTAATTTTATAGCGCTGCCACACTGCTGACATTTTTGCTAAAGTTTAGCCTGACGCCGCCGGTCTTAAAACTTTTAAGGTGGATACAAGACAGCGCTGCTGGGAAACCTCATTTCAGTACAAATTATTAAATGTATATAGTTTAAAGGGATCGGGACATCCCTAAAAGAAATCCAGTTGTTTTAGAAGCAAATAGAATTCATCAAGTCTATTATCAGCCGTAACAATACGTCAGAAGTCTGGAAAGACAAACAAAACCATATTTTATTTTACAGCTAATGGTGTTGAGGAAGGATCACAGTTCTTGTCTGTGACTTTAATACAAAAGAAAACACTGTGATCACTTACAGAGACTCATATTTCCATGTTTCTCGCCAGCTGGACTGGAAACCAGCAAACCTGTAGCTCCGCCTCTCTGTAGAGCTGAATATGAACTCAGTTTAAAATTAGTATATCTCAGAAACCACAAGGTGTAAATGAATAAATATGCTACCAAAATAAAGCTAACACAAGATTCATACATGAATCTTTGCATTCATGTAGTGAACTACTTCCAGAACCAATTAATTTAGAGGTACCACTGTATAAATATATGAATGCATACATAAATACGTACTTTTGCCTATGAATGAATGAATGAATGAATGAATGAACGAATAAACGAATAAATAAATAAATAAGATACATAATTGGACATGAAATGAATAATAAAAATATGTCTCACATGCTAATTTCCCAATGTTAACAACGTCAGTACGGGGTCAGCGTAAGGTCAACGTGACTGCCCAGTTAGCTTACGTCGTAATATCATTTTATTTCACAGATAGCAAAGAGAACTTTTAGCAGCATCATGGATGGTTTTCTAAAAAGAAAAGATCACAGAGGAGCCGACTTCTTCATCAAGCCTTCATCCACCAGCTCTGAATCTGCTCCATAGCTACCAAAGCTAGCTGCTAGCGATAAGGCTAAAAAGAGGCGATACAAGGATGATGGATGGAAGCAAGAACATCACGGATGAAGAGAAGCTTTCCTGCTGAGGCCTACTCTGGTGCAGTTATCCTGTTCAGGTTATTTTAACTAAATAAACGGGACGGATGCATTTACAGTCGGAGCTTTGGATTATATTTTACTCTGGGGTGTCGTGAGATTTTATTCACGTTTGAAAGGTGTCGTGACTGAAAGAAGGTTGAGAAAGGCTGGTCCAATCTGCAGATGCAATAAATGCTTACGAAAATGAATAAATAAATAAATCCAAAATAAAAATCTCTGGATGCTTCCAGTATGAATTTATTTATTGCTTAACCAATCATGCACCTTTTAAAACAGTTTAGCTTCTGAACGTTTTAAAATATTCATGACTCATGTGAGAAGAGCGTCTGTGACTGGATTGCATGTGATGAGCAGGTTTTTCAGGTGAATCAGTCTGTGACTTACAGCTTCACTATGTAGGGACGTGTCATAGTTCAGGTGTCATAGTTCTGATGTCATAGTTCAGGTGTCATAGTTCAGGTATCATAGTTCTGATGTACAAACCCGTGACGGGCCGGCAGCATCAGAAGGACCAGGAGTGGCCCAAAGGCCTGAAGAAAACAGTTCAGACTGGCGTCTGGTGAACATCTGCAGCTACTCATCCTGAGTCAACACTGTTGGTCAAGAGTTAATGTAGTCTAAATGTCTAAATGTGGGCCACGTTTGGACCTAACAATCTTCATCTGGCCATGTCAACAAGTAAAACACTATTCTTGATAGATTATTGGACTCATTCTGAAATTAATCAGAAGATCATCTGTTGTAAAAATGCAGGAAATTAGCCTTTTAGTTTATCCTGTCAAGTCTGTAAACCTGTCATGAAACGTAACCAGACACAACTGTTTTGTAAACAATTGACTACAATTGAAAACGAGATCATATTGGTGAAGATGCCGTGTATTAGTGGTGAATATTGGTTCTGTTTATAATCTCCCAGGTGCTGGAGTGGTTGGGGGTTTGACTCCTGACTCCTCAAAGTGAGATCAAGCTGCTGCCCTTTTCCATATTCAGTGTAACGTACCATTTACTCTCTGAAGGAAGAATCTACTCATAACAACCATTAAAGGAGTTCATGTCCAGCTTTGTTTCTGCACATATACTTTTGTTTTCAGTGAGTCTCCGGAGGTTCGTGCACTTTTCACCCATAGCAGATCTTATACAGGGTGGAGAGGACTAATTGGGATTAACGACCCACTCAGAGTCATATGACGTCAACCCACAGCTTGTTTCTCGCCTAAAACTAGAGATGGTGCCAATACTGATTATAATTCACCGATCAAAAAATTCAATTAAAATTCAAACCTTAAGGTTTTTACTCTTACAATCATTGTAAAGCATTGTTGTTTAATTTGAAGCTTATTTGAAGGTTTGGATGATGGAGATGTTTACTTTTTTCTTCAGCTGCCCCTGCAAATATTACATTTAAAAACAAGAAACAACAATTACTCCACACTGATATCGAAATCAGCTATGAGGGAGTACAGAAACTGATCAGAGCTAAATACCGTCTACCGTACCGTCTTCTTCCGCTTATCCGAGGTCGGGTCGCGGGGGCATCAGCCGGAGTAAGGAAGCCCAGACCCCCCTCTCCCCGGCCACTTCCTCCAGCTCCTCTGGGGGGATCCCAAGGCGTTCCCAGGCCAGCCGAGAGACATAGTCCCTCCAGCGTGTCCTGGGTCTTCCCCGGGGTCTCCTCCCAGTGGGCCGTGCCCGGAACACCTCACCAGGGAGGCGCCCAGGAGGCATCCTAACCAGATGAACCACCTCATCTGGCTCCTCTCGATGCGGAGGAGCAGCGGTTCTACTCTGAGCCCCTCCCGGATGACCGAGCTTCTCACCCTATCTCTAAGGGAGAGCCCGGCCACCCTGCGAAGGAAGCTCATTTCAGCCGCTTGTATCCGCGATCTTGTTCTTTCGGTCACTACCCAAAGCTCATGACCATAGGTGAGGGCGGGAACGTAGATCGACCGGTAAATCGAGAGCTTCGCCTTCCGACTCAGCTCCTTCTTCACCACAACAGACCGGCGCAGCACCCGCATCACTGCAGATGCCGCACCGATCCGTCTGTCGATCTCCCGCTCCATCCTTCCCTCACTCGTGAACAAGATCCCGAGATACTTAAACTCCTCCACTTGGGGAAGGACCTCATCCCCAACCCGGAGAAGGCACTCCACCCTTTTCCGGCTGAGGACCATGGTCTCGGATTTGGAGGTGCTGATTCTCATCCCAGCCGCTTCACAACCGGCTGCGAATCACTCCAGCGAGAGCTGTAGATCACGGCTCGATGAAGCCAACAAAACCACATCATCTGCAAATAGCAGAGACCCAATCCTGAGGCCACCGAACCGGATCCCCTCGACACCTTGACTGCGCCTAGAAATTCTGTCCATAAAAGTAATGAACAGAATCGGTGACAAAGGGCAGCCTTGGCGGAGTCCAACCCTCACTGGAAACGAATCCGACTTACTGCCGGCAATGCGGACCAAACTCTGGCACCGGTCGTACAGGGACCGGACAGCCCGTATAAGGGAGTCCGGCACCCCATACTCCCGAAGCACCCCCCACAGGAATCCCCGGGGAACACGGTCGAACGCCTTCTCCAAGTCCACAAAACACATGTAGACTGGTTGGGCGAACTCCCATGCCCCCTCCAAGACCCTGAAGAGGGTGTAGAGCTGGTCCACCGGTCCACCGTTCCACGGCCGGGACGAAAACCACACTGCTCCTCCTCAATCCGAGATTCAACTATCCGACGGACCCTCCTCTCCAGGACCCCTGAATAGACCTTCCCAGGGAGGCTGAGGAGTGTGATCCCCCTGTAGTTGGAACACACCCTCCGGTCCCCCTTTTTAAAGAGGGGGACCACCACCCCAGTCTGCCAATCCAGCGGTACTGTCCCCGACGTCCACGCGATGCTGCAGAGGCGTGTCAACCAAGACAGCCCCTCAGCATCCAGAGCCTTGAGGAACTCCGGGCGGATCTCATCCACACCCGGGGCCCTGCCACCGAGGAGCTTTTTAACCACCTCGGCAACCTCAGCCCCAGAGATAGGAGAGTCCACCCCTGAGTCCCCAGACTCTGCTTCCTCATTGGAAGACGTGTCAGCGGGATTGAGGAGGTCTTCGAAGTATTCCCTCCACCGATCCACAACGTCCCGAGTCGAGGTCAACAGCTCCCCATCCCCACCGTATACAGTGTTGATGGAGCACTGCTTCCCCCTCCTGAGACGCCGGATGGTGGACCAGAATCTCTTCGAAGCCGTTCGGAAGTCGTTCTCCATGGCCTCTCCAAACTCCTCCCATGTCCGAGTTTTTTGCCTCAGCAACCGCCAAAGCCGCGTCCCGCTTAGCCTGCCGATACCTGTCAGCTGCCTCCAGAGTCCCACATGCCAAAAAGGCCTTATAGGACTCCTTCTTCAGCTTGACGGCATCCCTCACTGCTGGTGTCCACCAACGAGTTCTGGGATTGCCGCCACGACAGGCACCAACGACCTTACGGCCACAGCTCCGGTCGGCCGCCTCAACAATGGAGGCCCGGAACATAGCCCACTCAGACTCAATGTCCCCTGCCTCCCTCGGAACATGATCGAAGTTCCGCCGGAGGTGTGAGTTAAAGCTCCTTCTGACAGGAGACTCTGCCAGACGTTCCCAGCAGACCCTCACAACACGTTTGGGCCTGCCAGGTCTGACCGGCATCCTCCCCCACCATCTGAGCCAAACCCACCACCAGGTGGTGATCAGTTGACAGCTCCGCCCCTCTCTTCGCCCGAGTGTCCAAGACATGCGGCCGCAAGTCCGACGATACGATTATGAAGTCGATCATCGAACTGCGACCTAGAGTGTCCTGGTGCCAAGTGCACATGTGGACACTCTTATGCTTGAACATGGTGTTCGTTATGGACAGTCCATGACGAGCACAGAAGTCCAACAACGAAAACACCACTCTGGTTCAGATCGGGGGGGGCCCTGCCTCCCAACCACACCCCTCCAGGTCTCACTGTCGTTGCCCACGTGAGCATTGAAGTCCCCCAGCAGAACGAGGGAGTCCCCAGATGGAACATCCTCCAATACTCCATCCAAGGACTCCAAAAAGGGTGGGTACTCTGAACTGCTATTTGGTGCGTAAGCACAAACAACAGTCAGGACCCGTCCCCCCACCCGGAGGCAGAGAGAGGCTACCCTCTCGTCCACCGGAGTAAACCCCAATGTACAGGCGCCAAGTCGGGGGGCAATAAGTATGCCCACCCCAGCTCGGCGCCTCTCACCCGGAGCAACTCCAGAGTGGAAAAGCGTCCAACCCCTCTCAAGGATACTGGTTCCAGAGCCCAAGCCGTGTGTTGAGGTGAGTCCAACTATATCTAGCTGGAACCGCTCGACCTCACACACCAGCTCAGGCTCCTTCCCCACCAGAGAGGTGACATTCCACGTCCCTAGAGCTAGCTTCTGCAGCCATGGATCGGACCGCCAGGGTCCCCGCATCCGGCCGCCGCCCAGCTCACTGCGCACCCGACCTCTATGGCCCCTCCTGCAGGTGGTGAGTCCACTGGAGTGGGGGCCCATGTTTCCCTTTCGGGCTGAGCCCGACCGGGCCCCATGGGCAAAGGCCCGGCCACCAGGCGCTCGTCTCCGAGCCCCACCTCCAGGCCTGGCTCCAGAGGGGGGGCCCCGGTGACCCGCGTCCGGGCAAGGGAAATCTTGGGCCTCGGTTCTTCTCCATCATAAAGGTCTTTATGAGCCACACTTTGTCTGGTCCCTCACCTAGAGACCTGTTTGCCATGGGTGACCCTTCCAGGGGCATAAAGCCCCCGACAACATAGCTCCTAGGATCACTGGGACACGCAAACCCCTCCACCACGATAAGGTGGTGACTCATGGAGGAGCAGAGCTAAATAATAATAATAATTAAAATTGGTGCATCTCTACCTCAAACATCACTAATTCAGTTTCGCTGGACAGAATTTAAGTTCCCACCTAAAACCAGTTCTTCAGAGATGAAGGTTCTTATTTCGGGTTTCTACATGTTCTCCTATGCACTCCAATAACTATTTATGTCTAATTTTATTTCTATTTAAATTTGTCTCCACGTTTAGATCAGAAACTATTTAATGTTCATCACTTCTTTTCTACCCTGGAGGCTCCTGTAGTCAATGAATTACAAAGAATGTATGAGCAGATAAATTCTCAACATACATGATCACATATGTGTATTATAAAACACGTCACGGACGTGTCTTGTATGTATAAAGTGTCCCAGTATGGAAGTATCATATGATGTGGCAGGTGGTGTAATAATGTTTGTTTTTTAGGAGAATAGCAAGGAAGAGGACACTAAATACACAATGATGTACAGAACAGAGATATTACACTGCAAATTATTTGGTTCTTACCAAGAAAAACAAAAAGTTACATTTAGAAGCGTTAGATATTTTTTCTTGTTTTAATAATTACTTCCTTATTTTAAGTCTCAGTATAATCTTATATCAAATAAAACTACTTTTTTGTCTCAAACAGGCAGGGAATCCTAAAATGAGACAATTAACACTTAAAATAAGATTTATTACATTTTTCCTCCTCCTCATCAAAATAAATCTTGTTTTAAGATTCTATAACAAACCATACCTTTCTTAAATCTAGAAACAAGTGTTCCTACAATCTTAATTTAAGAAATCTTACAAGTGAAATTATCTTGCTGCATGGACAGATTATTTTTCACTTGTTTTGAGAACCTTTTTCCTTCTTTGTAGTGTTTTTATCTTGTTTGAAGACGCCCTTTTTTGCGGTATATTCATTATTATTCAGAAATAACAGCCTCTCAACTGTGTTTGGTTTTAAATGATTCCTTCTTTTTGACACAACCTCATCTGCCTTTAAAACACCCTTTCACCTGGTACAGAAGATGATGATGAGCAAAATAAACGCAAGAACAAGATTATATAAATCGGGGTACAGTCATTTTGGCCTCTCCCAGTATTCCAAAGGGTTATTAGGAGTAATCAAATCAAAATGTTTCCACTCTGAGGAAATCCTCCTCTTCCAGGCTGGCTCCATCGACTTATCTATTCTTCTCTCCTCATTCTCCTAAATCTAAATCTAAACTTTCCAAACTATCAAACCTCCATCTAATCTCCGAACTGACCTCAACTCTCTATCAACAAGCTCCATCTTGAAAGGAGCCTGAGAGGTTTATATCGCTGTTGAAGTCTGAACCACTTCCTGAAGTAGTCATGTGGTCCAGCTGGACAGCGAGGCTTCGGATGTCATCATTTTTTGGCCCCGCCCCTAAATGAAGCAAGCCTTGATAGGCGCTTCGCGGAAACGCCCCCTCCAATACTGGACAAATGCCTCGAAGCCTCGGCACATCTCGTAAAATAGTAGTAAGTTTGTGCACAAACATCGTCAACAACCAAGCGGATGTTTCCGTTCACAGAACTGTTAGTTGCAAATACCTCTCCCCCAGTATCACTTCCTACTTTTGTATCTAACCATGACATCATCACTGACATCACCATCACTATGATGAGCTGACAGGAAGTTACCAGGGAAGTTGTCCTTCCTCATCTGAGGAGTATTTGGGGTGTTTTCAGTGGCTACTCCTCTAATTCTCCTAACGTTGACAAAAGTTCTGGATGTTTGCGTGAGTCAGAGCTCAAACCTGATGAGTGATGCACAAATGAGTCACAGCTATCAGCTGACCAATCAGAGACCTGTAGGAAGCTCTCTTAGTTCATTTCTGAATGACCTCAACACACAAAAATCCAGACAAACACACTTCTTCATCCTGAAAGGCTGAGTTTCCAAGCACACATAGCTGCAGGTGTTTACCGTCCCCAGCCTGCACGAGCAGGCGCTAACTAGCCTGGCTAGCCATCCAAGTTCTTTTAATCTTGAATACGGAGATTTAGTCTGGTTCTCCTTCTCTTAGAGGAACCGTCAGACCTTTCCAACACAGATACTCTCAGCAAAAGAACTACTGAGCTTCCAACAGACCACAACCTTTCAGACATTTTTTTCTGACTAAGTTTACAGAAGTTTCTTACGCAAGTTTCCACAGCTAACCTCATGAAGACATAGCACTATTCATCCTGTACAAACCAAAACCCCAACACGTAACGTTAACCCTCCCCACACGCAAAACCCCAACAACACACCTGTTCCTGCGCACATGTCACACACATGAACAAACTTCCCCGATCTTCTACGCTCTCATGCAGATCCAAGGGACTCTACTGAACATCAGATGAACCACACAGCTCATTTACATGTTTAAATAAAATCCCCCAGGACCCCGAGGTAGATATAGACCACACAGCTCACATAAACAGGGAACCCTGGTACTGGAACTGGAGAACTGGAGAGACCCCCCCCCCCCCCCCCCCCCCCCCCCCCCCCCCCCTCCCCAGCCAGAATATCCATAAGGGCCCCATCTGCGTTAAAGGTGGGCTACCTGAGTATAGGGTCAGGCTTCAGAAGGGCAGATGCCATGTTTCCATTATGGAGGCCGGTGTGGGTCAGAACATGGAGCCCATGAGGGTGACGTGAAGAAGAATGGGCTAAAGGGGAACATAAAGGTTCAGGAGAGCCCACTCAGGACCCATTTAACAGCCCCCCCCCCCCCCCTTTTTTTTTTAGCTCATATGGAGCCCACACATGCTAGCTGAACTCACCACATACTAGAGTAGGTATCAAGCAGCAGAGATTAGAGGATCTAACTGGAACCAGAAACAAGATTTGGCCACCTTAGGACTGGGCTTTGGTCCTCACAAGGACGACTGATGCAACCGAGGTCAGTGACGGTAGCAGAAAAAACCCTCGTGAAGTATAAAACAACATACACACACAGGTATACGTACAAAAAGCTGCTAGAGATAAACTGAAATTAAGGAGGAAGTACTGACAAAGCATCCGATTACAGAGTCATTCAACCATGTGAAGAGTCTGGCGTCATCGACAACAAAAACCCGTGACTCCTGAACCCACAAAACACACCTGAACGTCTCCAGACAAGGACAAAGGTTTGTTCTGGACCCTAGTTTTACCTGATCATTTAATTACTTCATGATACATCACAAAACACACCTGAACGTCTCCAGATAGTTTTACCTGATCATTTAATTACTTCATGATACATCACAAAACACACCTGAACGTCTCCAGACAAGGACAAAGGTTTGTTCTGGACCCTAGTTTTACCTGATCATTTAATTACTTCATGATACATCACAAAACACACCTGAACGTCTCCAGATAGTTTTACCTGATCATTTAATTACTTCATGATACATCACAAAACACACCTGAACGTCTCCAGACAAGGACAAAGGTTTGTTCTGGACCCTAGTTTTACCTGATCGTTTAATTACTTCATGATACATCACAAAACACACCTGAACGTCTCCAGACAAGGACAAAGGTTTGTTCTGGACCCTAGTTTTACCTGATCGTTTAATTACTTCATGATACATCACAAAACATCTAATGCTAATAATAACAGTGCTATTAAACTTCAATTATTTAGATTTTTTTTTTGTATATAATAAGTTAATTCTTAAGTTTATGTAATGGTAAAGGCAGCTAAAGACTGAAAAGGAGACAGTTTCAAAGAGGCTTCACAACTTAACTGCAGCCGTAAACATAAATAAATTAACATCAAAACATCAAATTATATCCACAACTGAAAAAAGTCCAAAACAATTTCTTCCTGATCTGGTTCCAGTTTCATCTGACAACTGGGACCAGTTCAAATCCGTTCAAATACCCACTTTAGAGGCCATAAAGCGCTTATGACAGCGGTTCAGAAACACACACACCTGTTGGTTTGGGTCAGCGGTTCAGAAACACACACACCTGTTGGTTTGGGTCAGCGGTTCAGAAACACACACACCTGTTGGTTTGGGTCAGTGGTTCAGAAACACACCTCATTAGAACCATCACCCTGACATTAAACCTGTCCTGGATCTGAATCTGGTTCTGGCCGCGGGGCGAAAGTGAAACCAACTCTAGAACAGACTCATTCATCTGCGACACACACAGAACCCAAACAGAACCCAAACAGAACCTAAACAGAACCCAGAGAATGTAGAAATGTGTCCCCCGTGTATAAATCTGACCCCGTCCTCGGGGACAGGTGCGTCCTCGGGGACACTCACCACCTGAACCTGCGCCACAGTCACATTCGGAGGAAGAAAGGTGGTCTTACCTGAGAAAACCGTCCCGCTCCATGAAACCAGAGCCAGAGCCAGAACTGCTGCCACGCGCATCCTCTCACAACTGCTGTCTCACCAGTAAATGACCAGAACCGGGAAAAACCACCGGCTACGTTCATCCGAGAGGAGAGGGAAGTCCCGAACAAACCCGAGACAAGAAGCAGAGCGGAGGAGCTATGATGACGTAGGACAGGGGGGAGGGGCGCTCACGTGACCGGAGGAAGTTCCTGAGGTTCCCGGGCTATGGTCCCGTCCGTCTGAGACCAGAGCGGGAATGACCAGAGCGGGAATGATCAGGGCGGGAATGACGCAGAAACACCGCGTGGTCACTAAAACAGGAAGAAATCAGGAAGTAGAGATGAGACGTTCATTTTCTTTCACTGTTACGTCATCAAGTCACCGGGATGAAGTCAGTTTGAAGTTGGATGCTCAAACTTTCCTTTTAACGGATCAACGGCTGCACTCCCTTAACAAAAAGAAGTTTATTCAAGTGTACTATGAGTATACTTATTTTTTACTAAAAATGAGGACGTATACTTGAAGGTGACTTTTTATAAACTAGTTTTTATTCACCTACTTAATAGTATTGTGAAGTATACTTGGCTTACACTTAAAAGTATAAACAAAAGTACTAAGACTTACACTTATACTTATTCTAACTTATACTTTAGTATAGTTTTTACATCTTTCTGCCACAAAGTAATAATACTTAGGATATTTTGTTCCAGGTGCACAAGGCCAAATCATTAACTCATGCTTAAAATGTAATGGATTTATTAATATGATATAATGCTAGAGTTAAAACTTTACAGTATCTAGTTTGTGTGTTGAATTGCATTATCTTTCCAAAAACGGAGAAACTTTTGACTTGACTTTATTGATCAGTCCCTTTCATAAGGGTTTGGTAATGGTGTTATGTACATGTACGCTGTTTGTTTTGATCATGTCAGGCCAGACATTAACAGATTCAGTTTTTTTAACAACATACAGAAAAGTACTTTGTACATTGATTTGTGAATCTTTACATACAGGCCTGTCTGATTTACTAAGTACTTCAACTAAAACACAACATAGTTTGCCACATGAACAAAAAGCAAGAGTTTGATGTGAACATGTTTGTTTAAAAATAACTAAGTCATTAATTAAACCAAATGTACCATCTTTCAAGCATGCAGCACTATTGTATCTCTTCTTTAATCTGTCATAGTTTTCACTGTGATACACAACTCCATCGACCAAAAAACGGTTGTAAGTCCAAAAACAGTTGCTTAGATTTCCACACAACTTTACAATGGCAGGCCAATATGACATTTTTATACTTGTTTGCACCAGGGGATGACCCAAACCTCTGACGTTTTCATTTAGGGTTTCACAATTTTTTATTTTCCTTTTACTAAAGTAAAGTTCTTCAACAAAAGATCGAACCTGTTCATGGTGTGGGTGGATTGTCTTCTGAGCCCTTTCTGCCAATTCTCTCCACAACAGAAATGTTTTGACTATTCAGGAGGCGACATACTGTGTTCCATGAAAATACTTCATGAGAGTACCAATATTGGATTCAGATGAGAAGGTCGATGTGGCCCATAATGGCCCCCATCGCTTGACACTTTGAGCAGTGTGGGTTAGCAAGTGGATATTAAAAGTCATGTTGTTTTTCCCATACAGTCTTTGGAACACAATACCAAATTTTTTTAGTGCTAGCTCTGCTATCAAGATGCTTTTGGTCGTTATGGTATCCTGCAGCAGTGTACAGTATATATGCCAAACACTAGTAGGAACAAACGGTTCCAACATCTTGCAGAGAGTATAAAGGTAGAGAATAGAAGAGGAGAAATCCTCGCCGCTCTGAAGCTTTCCAGAACTTCCTTTCAGTCAGTGACCTTAGTGCCTCAACTGGTGGTTTGATCTTCTTGTTAATAGTTTCCAGACCAGGTGACCCAGGTGCCCCAAGACTAATTACAGGACTAAAAGAAAAATGGGACACTTTTTTACAATTTTTTTCTTACAATATTTGGGGCGCTTTCCATTATATTGCATATTTTTATTTAAAAAATATTTTTTTCAGTACATTCCAGGTCCTGACATCCAGTGACTCCAAACCTAATCCAAATAGTGATAATAAAACAGGCTTCTCTCTTGATAGAATTGAAGTGGTTCATTTGTTTTACACTAATACTGAGTCAACATGTAGTTTTTTCTGCTCACTGCTTGTTTCACTGCTGGTGTTTTTTAGTCCTGTCTGACGAAATCAGGATTTAAGATATTAATAAAAGATGTTAGAAATTACTGCCAGAGAGGACTGAAGGACACGTTCACCCTTCACACTCCCACAAAAAAAAACTCTGCTATAAGATTAAATTGCATAAACATACTAGATGGTTTTACTAGATGATGGTACTAACCTGAATGTAAAGACATAAAAAAGGGAGAAAAAATTGGCCTCCGGGTACTCCGGGTTCTCCAGCTTCCTCCATCAGCCCAAACACCTGCATGTCAGGTTACCTGGTGGATCTAAACTGCCTGTAGGAGTGATTGTAAGTGTGTGTGGTTGTTTGTCTACATGTGGCCCTGTGATGGACTGGAAACCTGTCCAGGTGGACCCCTGCCTTTCACCTGAGGAGAGCTGGGATAGACTCCAGCAGATCCATGTGACCCTACAGAGGATTAAGCGGGTATATATGATGGAGCGGGTATAGATGATGGAGGGATGGATGGTGGTACCAACGTTCTGCTCAGGTTTGGAGTTCCTGGGTAAAATAATGGGGAATCTGTTGGAAAAAAAATCCATGAAAATAAAAAAGGTAAGATTTTCACCTGAAAATAATGATATAAAATAGAGAAATGCATTAAAGACGAGGTATGTCTTATTCCTCCCAGTCAGCACAGGTGTGGGGTCTCTGGGTCACATGTTTGATCCTGAGTGAACCAACCTGAAACTGACTTCACTCTGGTTTCAGGCGTGTTTAAAAATTGAGGAAGACATTATTTTACACTTATATCATCCCAGTGTCACTGATGAGTGTGTGAACCAGTTTCCATGTCTTCAGATTTACTAATTTGTAACAGATCAGTAAATCTGAACATTCCACCGTTATTTCCCTGCATCATTACGTTTTATGTCCTCAGTCTGGGGATTTCCCCCAGATTTGACTGACATTGTTTTTGTTTTCTGACCTCTGAAAACCCCCTGAGAAATTCAGAAGGGACTCTTGAATGCAAAATGTTCCCCTCTGGGGGATCTTTTCAACTATGAACTGCAACTGTCAGTGGAGTCTGTTATCCTGCATGGAAACCTCAGCTGTTAGCTGCTAAGGTCTAATTCCTGTTTCCTGTTTCCTGTCAGTGGTGGTGGTGAGGAAACTGCTTTGGGTTGTGGAACCATAGACATATATAGAGATAGACGCCACGTTGGCTGTTTGGAACGAGAAACGCGGCCGCCATCTTGGACCGGTCATTCTCTGGGATTATAACCGTACTAGTATTACCGTACGTCGAGTCGCAGCACAAGTGAGGGAACATGCCTGAACATTGTGTGGGATATTTCTGCTCCAACCATCAGAAGCAGGGCTCAGGAGATTACTTTCACAAGTAAGATGTAACATATTTTTCTGTCTAAAAGACGTCTAATAAATGTCTAATAAACGTCTAACGGTCCCTAGACGCCTGGGCTAAAATCGGTCCACCACTGGTCTAAATAAAAGTTTTAGACTAGCCGTTTCTAAATCTAAACTACATTGTACATTGATCAATGACTGTTAAAAATGTTTTAATCCAGCATTTGGCCACCATTTATACAATTTACTATTGTTTTATTTTGTATTTAATTATTAATGAATTGAATTGTACCGTATAGATTTGCGTTAATATAGACCGATTATAGACGGGCGAATTTCGTGTGTGAACTTAAACGAGACGTCTATTTCTCAGTGGGTTACTATAATATTGGTTGTATTTTGTTCATTGAATATTACCAGAGTTGAGAAGGAGCAAGGATCCTTTGTTACCGTAACGTTAATGAAACGACGCTAAGCTAATGGCAGTTAACAATGCTACAGTATGTTTATTGTTCACCCGGCTATGAACTGAGACTTGATAAGTCATATTCCATAACACTGACTTAGATTACAACTGACACAAGAATTGCTATTGTAGAAACATAATTATATTGCTATATGCTATTGCTATGTTTTTCAATGTCACTCTGTAGCCTATAGTGCATTATATTGTCTAATTAAAAACGCATGAAAATCAGTTCGTTTCGTGAGGTATGATCAAATACATTGACGGCACACCTGCCAAACAAATAACACTGAGCGGAGCGGGTGACCGGTCCAAGATGGCGGCCCCAAATCTCGTCAGCGCCAGTAGGGAGTAGCGTTCGATGCGGCGTCTATCTATATACGTCTATGTGTGGAACCAGTGATAGCTCCCATCTCTGACAGATGTTCAGGGGTTCCCCTCTCTACACAAGAGACAAGAGAGTGACTCAGTTCTGTAACAGATGTGAAGCTGATGACATCATCAGCTGATGATGTCATCATGGCTGTAAAAACCTAACTCATTCACTGCTACTGTGTTACGGACAGGTCCAGTCTGAGTTAGCCTTTGAACATGACAACATTGGATTTATAATAAAACACTCAAGATATGATCAAAGTGTAGACCTTCAACTTTATTTCAAACGTTTGAAAAATATGGTATTTACCAATTAGAAATTACAACCTTAAAAAAAAAAACAGTAACCCTCAATTTTCAGGGTATGAAAAGTATTTTGACATTTGTCTCCAAATGATGTTACTGAAAATATCAGTTCTGTCCATCCAATGTTTAATGTCTAGTTCTGTCTCCAGTTCTGTCTCCAGTTCTGCTTCATCCAAATCCTTTTCAGTCATGTCTCCATGTCTCCAGTTCTGTCTCAGTTCTGTCTTCAAGTTCTGTCTGTTCTGTTCTGTCCAGTTCTGTCCAGTTCTGTCTCCATGCTTCAGTTCTGTCTCAGTTCTGTCTCCAGTTCTGTCTGTTCTGTCCAGTTCTGTTGTCTCCAGTTCTGTCTCCAGTTCTGTTCTGTCTTCAGTCTGTTCTGTCTCCAGTTCTGTCTCCAGTTCTGTCTCCAGTTCTGTCTCCAGTTCTGTCTCCAGTTCAGTTCTGTCTCCAGTTCTGTCTCCAGTTCTGTCTTCAGTTCTGTCTCCAGTTCTGTCTCCATTTCTGTTCAGTGTCTCAGTTCTCTCCAGTCTTTCTGTCAGTTCGTCTCCAGTTCTCCAGTTCTGTCTTCAGTGTCTCCAGTTCTTCAGTTCTGTCTCCAGTTCTGTTCTCCAGTTCTTCTCAGTTCTGTTCAGTTCTGTCTCCATTCTGTCTCCAGTTCTGTCTCCAGTTCTGTCTCCAGTTCTGTTCCAGTTCTGTTCTCTCAGTTCTGTTCCAGTTCTGTCTCCAGTTCTGTCTTCAGTTTTCTCAGTTCTCCAGTTCTGTCTGTTCTGTTCAGTTCTGTCTCCAGTTCTGTCTCAGTTCTGTTCTGTCTTCAGTTCTTCTGTCTCCAGTTCTGTCTCCAGTTCTGTTCTTCCATTCTGTCTCCAGTCTTCTCAGTCTCCAGTTCTGTTCTTCTCCAGTTCTGTCTCCAGTTCTGTTCTGTCCAGTTCTCAGTCTTCCAGTTCTGTCTCCAGTTCAGTTCGTCTCCAGTGTCTCAGTTCTGTCTCCAGTTCTGTCTGGTTCTGTCTCCAGTTCTGTCTGTCTTCATTCTGTCTGTCTCCAGTTCTGTCTTCAGTTCTGTCTTCAGTTCTGTCTCCAGTTCTGTCTCCAGTTCTGTCTCCAGTTCTGTCTCCAGTCTCAGTTCTGTCTCCAGTCTGTCTCCAGTTCTGTCTCCAGTTCTGTCTCAGTTCTTCAGTTCTGTCTCAGTCTGTCTGTCTCAGTGTCTCAGTTCTGTCTCAGTTCTGTCTCCAGTTCTGTCTCCAGTTCTGTTCCAGTTCTGTCTCCATGTCTTCAGTGTCCAGTTCTGTTCCAGTTCTGTTCTGTCTTCAGTTCTGTCTGTCTCCAGTTCTGTCTCCGTTCTCTCAGTTCTGTCTCCAGTTCTCAGTTCTCCAGTTCTGTTCTTCAGTTCTGTCTCAGTTCTGTCTCCAGTTCTGTTCTTGTCTCTCCAGTCTCTGTCTGTCTTCAGTTCTGTCTCCAGTCTCCAGTTCTGTCTCCAGTTCTGTCTCCAGGTCTGTCTCAGTTCTGTCTCCAGTTCTGTCAGTTCTTCAGTCTTCTGTCTTCAGTTCTGTTCTGTCCAGTTCTGTCTTCAGTCTTCAGTTCTCAGTTCTGTTCAGTTCTGTCTCAGTTCTGTCTCCAGTTCTCTTCAGTTCTGTCTCCAGTTCTGTCTCCAGTTCTGTCTGTCTTCAGTTTCTGTCTCCAGTTCTTCTGTTCTGTTCAGTTCTGTCTCCAGTTCTTCTGTCTCCAGTTCTGTTCTCAGTGTCCATTCTGTCTCCAGTTCTCAGTTCTGTCTCCAGTTCTCCAGTTTCTGTCTCCAGTTCTGTCTCCAGTTCTCCAGTCTTCTGTCTCCAGTTCAGTTCTGTCTCCAGTTCTGTCTGTCTCAGTTCTGTCTTCAGTTCTGTCTCCAGTTCTGTCTCCAGTTCTGTCTGTCTCAGTTCTGTCTCCAGTTCTGTCTCCAGTGTCTGTTCCAGTTCTGTCTCCAGTTCTTCTCCAGTCTGTCTTCATTCTGTCTGTCCAGTTCTGTCTCCAGTTCTCAGTTCTGTCTCAGTCTGTCTGTTCTGTCTCAGTTCTGTTCTGTCTCCAGTTCTGTTCTGTCTCCAGTTCTGTCTCCAGTTCTCCAGTTCTGTTCCAGTTCTGTCTTCAGTTCTGTTCAGTTCTGTCTCCAGTTCTGTCTCCAGTTCTGTTCGTTCCAGTTCTGTCTCCAGTTCTCCAGTTCTGTTCTGTCTCAGTCTCTCCGTTCTTCTCAGTTCTGTCTCCAGTTCTTCAGTTCTGTCTCCAGTTCTGTCTCCATTTCTGTCTGTTCAGTTCTGTCTCCAGTTCTGTCTGTCTCCAGTTCTCAGTTCTGTTCTTCAGTTCTGTCTCAGTTCTGTCTCCAGTTCTTCAGTTCTGTCTCAGTTTCTGTTCTCCAGTTCTGTCTCTGTCTTCAGTTCTGTTCTGTCTCCAGTTCTGTCTCAGTCTCCAGTTCTGTCTGTTCAGTTCTGTTCAGTTCTGTCTCCAGTTCTCAGTCTCAGTTCTGTCTCCAGTTCTGTCTTCAGTTCTGTCTCCAGTCTTCTCCAGTTCTTCAGTTCTGTCTCAGTTCTGTCTCTGTCTTCAGTTCTTCTGTTCTGTCTCCAGTTCTGTTCTGTTCAGTCTCTTCTGTCTGTCTCAGTCTGTTCTCCAGTTCTGTTCTTCTCCAGTTCTGTCTGTCCAGTTCTGTCTTCAGTCTCCAGTTCTTCTTCAGTTCTGTTCCAGTTCTGTCTCCAGTTCTGTCTTCAGTTCTGTCTCCAGTGTCTCAGTCTTCAGTTCTGTCTCCAGTTCTGTCTCAGTTCTTCTTCATTCTGTTCTGTCTTCAGTTCTGTCTCCAGTTCTCCAGTTCTGTTCCAGTTCTGTCTTCCAGTTCTGTCTCCAGTTCTGTCAGTTCAGTTCTCTCCAGTTCTTCTGTTCTGTCTCCAGTTCTGTCTCCAGTTTCTGTCTGTCTCTCAGTTCTGTCTTCAGTTCTGTCTTCAGTTTTTGTTTTTGTGGCAGTGCCACCTAGTGATTGGAGGTTAGTATTGCAGACCCAGAGACTGCAGTCTCAGAACCTTTACTGTACATATTACAGGCCCACCCAGACTGACTGAAAGAACTGACTGAAAAAAAACAAAGAAAATGAAAGATGGACACAAATGTTTAGGAATGGATCCTCCTGGACAGTTTTAGCCTTTGGAGCTTTCTGTTAATCTTTTCACTTCTAGGAAGGAAGTTCCTCTTGAATTGTTTCATGCAGCTTGGAAAAATTGGACATTTGAACAAGTTGAACTTTTGAGATCATCCTACAGACATTAATTAAGCATAAATCATATTTTGCCTCAAATTAGGGTTAATCTGAATCCATAAAATTACAAGTCTATGCAGTAAATAAAGCAAACTAACATGCATATGATGGTGTGTAAAAATAATTGGTTGCTTCATGTAAAAAAAGTTATCAGCTGCTCTTTTCTTCTTCCATCAAATAGGCCTACTTTGAA
>JAGFBZ010000329.1:0-190045 GCA_018398805.1 Hirundichthys speculiger | reverse complement strand
ACGTCATGAATTAAGTAGTTAAAACCCGCACTGACCCAGGTACCAAATACACGACCCGCCACTGAATAATACTGTAAGAAACATTA
Source organism: Hirundichthys speculiger (assembly GCA_018398805.1). Lineage (NCBI taxonomy): Eukaryota > Metazoa > Chordata > Actinopteri > Beloniformes > Exocoetidae > Hirundichthys > Hirundichthys speculiger. Next base: position 189,959 of record JAGFBZ010000329.1, on the reverse strand, counting down.
AACCAGACCACGAGAATTTAGAGTAAATTTTAAACATTTTATTTTTTTCCCTACCACATTTTTTTCTCCCCCTTTTTTTTATTTTTATTTTTTTTTTATTTTTACATTTTTTGAGGTACTGCACCCCCCCGCCCCCGCCCCAGTACCCCTACTTCCTGCGGTACTGATTAGGAGCAATGATACTAAAAAGGAAACATTTTATATTATCAGGAAAAACTTCCCCCCGATGCCGTTAAGAAGTTAACGTTGACAGTAACATATCTTGCGCATAACTATCAAAATAAATTCCGACCTTTATGTCATCACTAATTTAATCAGAAAGGTAATAATTTACCTGCTATTACAGACGCTGATATCTGTTATAGCTGTAACACCTAAATAAAAAACAACACGGACACACTCATACACACACTGCATGTGTCATCATGCAGATCGTCGCTACCCACAACAATAACGGTTTCTACGAGTAAGACGATTTTTCACAACTGATGAACTTAAGAAAAACCTTTACAAACTAACCCCAACATGTCCAAGAAAAGTGTCTTTTGAGTTTAAAAAGAGTTTAATCCACGTCAGCATTTTGACAGCAAACACAGAGCTAAGAATGCTAAATTTAGCCTGCAAGAAAAACAAAGGTACTCTATCTGGGGAATTTAACAAATGATACCATACAGAAAGAGGATGAGTATCTTATTAAAGTGCTGCTGTCAGCCAGCAAAAAAACAATTACCAGAATGTGGTACAAAGTGGACTCTCCGACCGAGGGGCAGTGGATGTGCACTGCAGAGGAGATTTTAATAATGGAAAAAAATCACACACAACTGAGTCACAATTTGAAGACAAATGTAAAAAATGGACCATATTCAGAAGACAAGAAGAGGACACCACCATTTATATTGAACAATGAGGACATTGAAATAAGGACGCAAGTTAATTATGTAAGTATGATGTACTATGACAATGTAACTGTTTGACACTGTAATTGTTTGTAGAAAAATTTAATAAAAAAATAAGTTTAAAAAAAAAAAATTAAAAAAAAAAAGGAAATTGCAAAAAGCCCATCCGTGATGCTGGAAAAAAAGATTGCATGACAGAAAAAGAAAAATGGTTGAATTGAATTGAATGGTTCCTGTTTAAACGCTAGATGGCAGTAAAGGAGCGTCTAATGATGATAAAAAAAAAAAAAAAAAACCAAAACATTTAAATAGTATGAAAAGACAAAAACTTACTCTTCTTCCCCGATAGTTCATGTAATACGACAGAACAATATTTAATTTTACTTTTAAAAAGGTAGAAATAATGACGGTTACTCTAATAGTTTACTACACTAAAAACTCTCTTTTTCCAGTGTTCATCTGGAGGAGCCTCTCTGAGGAAACAGTTGGAGGCCAGAAACTACAACTATCATCTTTAAAAGGGAACACATGAATAATTGTTCTGATTAAAGTGTTTGTGAGCATTTGTACCAACCTTTAGAGCAGACATGCTCCTGGAGACTTCAGGACTGCTGAACCTCAGCAGCCTTAAAGCTCTCAGTGTCTCTGGACGTCCACACGCTGGAAAATAAAACTTCCATTAATCTCATCTGAACCGTCTGATAACGAACCGCAGAGATGTGATACTTTCAATCCAAGAATGAAGATTCACGAAACAGCAGCTGAAAGAAAGTCCATGAAGTTCTGGATCAATATGATCACAGATGTGCAAACATGAGTTGATCTACCTGTAAATCCAACGTTTTAGATTTAAAACACAAATGCACATGAAGCTCAGCTGATCTACTCTGATTCTCTCTGCGCTGGAGGAGTTAAGATGAAAGAAGGACGACACCTTGTTTATTTATTCCCCCAATTCAGAAAACTCACCTGAAATAATTAGAGCCCGCCCACTTTCTCCTCCTCTCCAGGTGAATCATGCGGCCCTGTACTGTAAACATCCACTGCATTTGATTGATTGTATTACACCACCTTACAGTGTTTATGCCGTAATAATGTTCTACAAGGCAGGTTTATCTGTAGAGCACTATTCATACACAAGGCAGTTCTTCTGGAAGAATGTTCCAGATTTTAAAGCATAAGACTGATATGCAGCTTCACCTTGTTTAGTCCTGACTGTGGTAACCAGGGACTGACTGGGAACCAGCAGGAGACCACTCCCTTAAGGTTGCTTCATATGTCTCTATGTCATAGGTTTACCAGCAGACCGGTAGAGTAAAGAATATAACAGCTTTACTGTAATAAAGTTCTACACAGTGGCGGAGCATGTCACAGCCGGGCCGGGCCCTTGAGGCCCAATAAAGCTTGTATAAACAAAACACAGACATTCCATGCATTTACATGAGAAGTTTAATTCCTCTTTAATTCAGAATTAAAGTTAAATCCGAATAAAAGTTACCATGTAAACACCTAATTCCATATGAAAATAGCTGCGGTTACATGATGTTTTTTAATTCGGAATTAATAATTAGGAATTAAATAATTCTGAATTAAACTATTTTCCTTCGAGTTTACATGGAAATAGTAATTCCGAATTGAGGTTTACATGGAAAACACGTTTGTTCGGCTTTATCCAACTCCGCTTTAGGTCTGGGGGTTGGGAAGGGTTCTGATTGGATGGGGGGGGCGGACATCTTTACATCTACCGGAAGAAAACAAACTTAGCTAACTCGATTAGCAACAACATTTCACCTATTTTTGACCTGGGTGGCGTCTCTATCTGTGAAACCTCCTTCATTTAACCTGGCCGCTTTGAAAAGCTCACAATTTTTATGTTTCCTGCCATCTGTTTTTTTAATTATTTCCAGTTCCTCCAAGCTATTTATTAAATAAATCGTCTCTGCTCTTGAACACCGTTTACTACTGCGTGCGGCCATCTTGAAACTTTGTTTTGAAAACAAGCCCAGCGCGGAATATAAGCGTCATCGCGACAGACGGGCAAGAGAACGAGCATGCGCAGAAAGACTTGAATTAATTTAAAGAGGAATGAGTGTAAAACATGACTGCGGAATTATTTAATGCGGAATTAAAATGGGAATAAACCAGCCACTTACTTCGGAATTAAGTTTAATTCGGAATTGACATTTTCATATGGAATTAAGTGTTTACATGGTAACTTTTATTTGGCTTTGACTTTAATTCTGAATTAAAGAGGAATTAAACTTCCCATGTAAACGCAGTGAATGTCAATTCCGAATTAAACTTAATTCCGAAGTAAGTGGCTGGTTTATTCTGCATAGCATAATTCCGCGGTCAATTCCGGTTAATTCCGGTCTTTCTGCGCATGCTAGTTCTCTTGCCCGTCTGTCACGATGACGCTAATATTCCGCGCTGGGCTTGTTTTCAAAACAAAGTTTCAAAATGGCGGCACGCAGTAAACGGTGTTCAAGAGCAGAGACGATTTATTTAATAAATAGCTTGGAGGAACTGGGAATAATTAAAAGAACAGATGGCAGGAAACATAAAAATTGTGAGCTTTTCAAAGTTGTAGCGGCTAGGTTAAATGAAGGAGGTTTCACAGATAGAGACGCCACCCAGGTCAAAAATAAGTGGAATGTTGTTGCTAATCGAGTTGTTGCTAAGTTTGTTTTCTTCTGGTAGACGTAAAGACGTCCGCCCCCCCCCATCCAATCAGAACCCTTCCCAACCCCCAGACCTAAAGCGGAATTGGATAAAGCCGAACAAACATGTTTTCCATGTAAACCTCAATTCGGAATTACTATTTCCATGTAAACTCGAAGGAAAATAGTTTAATTCGGAATTATTTCATTCGGAATTATTGATTCCGAACTAAAAAACATCATGTAACTGTGGCCAGTGTCACAGAGAGACAGTATCGCAGACAGAATTGACATTTCGGTAAGTTACTGTTGCTAGGTCAGACATTCTCGCTGCTCCTCCATTAGGGACAATGTTATTTTGCCATTTTTCCGATGCCTAGCAACCTTATTTACATTATACTATAATAACTCCATGGTGAAATATTGCTGCTGGGGACCTGCAACAGTGACTCGAGGTGTCCAGAATGTTTGGAGGGACATTTTTATTCCCTTTCCAAAATCAAAACAAACGCTGGAGAATGCAGCTGTGGGTTCAGTTGTGTTCGTCCACACAATCAACTGAACGTGGGGAAAGTTACAAAACACACCTACATTTACTCCAAGGTAAGTTAACTTTGTTTATTAGATGATTGATTTAACCACCATTTAGTAAAAGTAATATGATTTAGCAGCAGGTAGGGTGATGAGTGAAAACATCTCTCCGTTAGCATTCCGGCTAACTTGCTAGCCACCTATATAACCGGCTCTACCTCTCCATTATGCATCACTGTATTACTTGCATACATTTTTATTCTCTTAAGGACAGAGGATGTCTGTACAGCTGTGACACGATCTCATTCAGATGTTTGTTGTGGAGGAAACGAGGAGATTACAGACAGGGGCGCCGCTAGGGATTTTGGGCCCCATGAAAAGAATCTTTACCGGGCCCCCCCAACACAGCGGCGAAATCCATCCATCCATCCATCCATTAACTCCCGCTTGGTCCGGAATCGGGTCGCGGGGCAGCAGCTTCAGCTGAGAGGCCCAGACCTCCCTCCCCCTGGCGGAGTCCAACTCCCACCGAAAACAAATCCGACTTACAACCGGCAATGCGGACCAAGCTCCCACTCCATTTGTACAGGGACTGGACAGCCCGTAACAACGGGCCCAGCACCCCATACTCCTGGAGTACCCCCCACAGGACACCCTGAGGGACACGGTCAAATGCCTTCTCCAAGTCCACAAAACACATGTGGACTGGTTGAGCAAATTCCCATGTTCCCTCCAGGACCCTAGTGAGGGTCTAGAGCTGGTCCAGTGTTCCACGACCAGGATGGAACCCGCATTGTTCCTCCTGAATCCGGGATTCGACAATCGATCGGACTCTCTTCTCCAGCACCCCTGCATGGACCTGACCAGGGAGGCTGAGGAGTGTGATTCCCCTGTAATTGGAACACACCCTCCGGTCCCCCTTCTTAAAAAGGGGAACCACCACCCCGGTCTGCCAATCCAGAGGTACTGCCCCCGATTTCCATGCGATGTTGCAGAGACGTGTCAACCAAGACAGTCCTACAACATCCAGAGCCTTTAGGAAATCAGGGCAGATCTCGTCCACCCCCGGAGCCCGGCCACTGTGCAGCTTCTTAACTACCTCAGCGACCTCAGCTCCAGTAAAGGACGAGTCCACCCCCAAGTCCACAGGCTCAGCATCCTCAACGGAAGACATGTTGGTGGGATTGAGATGGTCCTCGAAGTATTCCTTCCACCGCCGAACGACATCTCCAGTTTGAGGTCAGCAGCACCCCCCATCCCCACTATACACAGTGTTGGTGAAGCACTGCTTTCCCCGCCTGAGCCGCCTGACGGTTTGCCAGAATCTCCGAGGAGCCGATCGAAAGTCTTTTTCCATGGCCTCACCGAACTCCTCCCACACCCGAGTTTTTGCCTCAGAGACCACCGAAGCCGCCGCCCGCTTGGCCTGCCTTTACCTGTCTGCTGATTCCGGAGTCCCACAAGCTAACCAAGCCCGGTAGGACTCCTTCTTCAGTCTGACGGCCTCTCTCACCCGAGGTGTCCACCACCGAGTTTGAGGATTGCCGCCACGACAGGCACCGAAGACCTTACGGCCACAGCTCCGGTCAGCCGCTTCAGCAATGGAGGCTCGGAACATGGACCATTCAGACTCAATGTCCCCCGCCTCCCCCGGGATATGATTGAAGCTCTGCCGGAGGTGTGAGTTGAAGATCTTTCTGACAGGTTCCTCTGCCAGACGTTCCCAGCAAACCCTCACTACACGTTCAGGCCTGCCAGGTCTGATCGGCATTCTCCCCCGCCATCTGATCCAACCCACCACCAGGTAGTGATCAGTTGACAGCTCAGCTCCTCTCTTCACCCGAGTGTCCAAAACATACGGCCGAAGATCAGATGATACGACTATAAAGTCGATCATCGATCTACGGCCAAGAGTGTCCTGATGCCACGTGCATTTATGGACACTCTTATGCTTGAACATGGTGTTTGTTATGAACAAACTGTGACGAGCACAGAAGTCCAACAACAGAACACCACTCTGGTTCAGATCAGAGAGGCCGTTCCTCCCAATCACGCCCTCCAGGTACCACTGTCATTGCCAACGTGAGCATTGAAGTCCCCCAGCAGGATAAAGGAGTCCCCATTAGGGGCGCTTTCCAGCACCCCCACCAAGGACCCCAAGAAGGCTGGGTACTCTGAACTGTCATTTGGCGCATAAGCGCAAATGACAGTCAGAGCCCGTTCCCTGACCCGAAGGCGCAGGGATGCTACCCTCTCATCCACTGGGGAAAACCCCAACGTACAGGCTCCGAGCTGGGGGGCTATAAGCAAGCCTACACCAGCCCATCGCCTCTCACCCCGGGCAACTCCAGAGTAGAATAAGGTCCAGCCTCTCTCGAGAAGATTGGTTCCAGAGCCCAGGCTGTGCGTCGAGGTGAGCCCGACTATATCTAGTCGGTACCTCTCAACCTCATGCACAAGTTCAGGCTCCTTCCCCGCCAGAGAGGTAACGTTCCATGTCCCAGTAACCAGTTTCGTCAGCAGCCGAGGGTCGGCACGCCAAGGCCCACGCTTTCGGCTGCCACCCATACCACAAAGCACCCGACTCCTATGACCCTCCCTGCGGGTGGTGGGCCCACGGGGAGGCGAACCCATGTAGCTCCTTCGGGCTGAGCCCGGCCGGGCCCCATGGGTGAAGGCCCGGCCACCAGGCGCTCCCGAACGAGCCCCTCCCCCAGGCCTGGCTCCAGGGTGGGGCCCCGGTGACCCTGATCCGGGCGAGGGACATCGAGCTCTTGATTTTTTCTTATTCATAAGAGTCGTATGAATCGCGCTTGGTCTGGCCCGTCCCCCAGGACCAGTTTGCCTTGGGTGACCCTACCAGGGGCAAATGCCCCCGACAACATAGCTCCTGGGATCATTCGGGCACACAAACCCCTCCACCACGTTAAGGTGGCTATTCAGGGAGGGGCGGCGAAATTTGTTGACGCTATTTTTGATCATCATTAGGGGCCTCTTTGGGCCCCCCTCAATCATGGGCCCCTATAATCCGTATCCTTTACCCCCCCTTTTCGGCGCCCCAGATTACAGAACACTATTGTGGAGTTTCCTAGAAGTCATCATACCTGTTCCTCTGGCTCAATGCTCATCCAATGATCCGTTCTGCTGCATGTTACATGTCATTACTCCACCATTACTGAGAGCTGTAAGTACCAGACAACATACTCATGTATTTTATATTAATTTTTAAAGATGTCAGAGAAATATATTTCCCCCCACTTATGACTCCATAGAGAATTTGATTTGATTTATTGAATATATATACCATTCAACAACATTAAATAAATTTTAGTATTAAATTCAGTGTGCTTCATCACAACAAACTCAATGGTTTGAGTATTAAAAATGGCTTTAAGAGAGCTATGCAAATCTAAACAATTATTATACAGCCTGTTATTGGAGCAAGTGCTTTTGTATATGAATTAAATTCCTCTCGAAAAATAGTGATTTGAACTTGAATAACAATACAAATGTAATTGCACTGTACAGTAAAATTGAAAACAGATGTTTTCTGGTATTTTTTTTACAGTAGAATTCTGGCAACCACAGCTGCCATATTTTTTTTTAAAATACATAGTCCGAAGATGTAAAAAACACTATTTCTGTGTTAAATATAGAGTCCAGTGATGTAGAAAACAATGTATTTCTTTGTTAGATATAGAGTCTGTACATGTGAAAATAAATGTATACCAGTGTTATATATACGGTCTATACGTGTATTTTTCAATGACAATTACTTTGATTTTTTACAGTATTATACTGATACTATCTCCAGTTTATATCTGTAAAATTAACAGCACCATTCCGTAAATTAATGAACATTTTTATTTTATTTTTTACAGTGAAATTCTGGCAACTAGAGCTGCCAGCATTTTACTGTAAAAAACAGTGAATTTCTGTGTTAAATATACAGTCTAAATGTGTAAAAATAAATGTATTTAAATGTTAAATATGCAGTCCGAAGATGTAAAAAACACTATTTCTGTGTTAAATAAACAGTCCAGTGATGAAGAAAACAATGTATTTCTCTGTTATATATAGAGTCTGTACATGTGAAAATAAATGTTAGCAGTTAGCAGTCAAATGTCCATTTTGTGAATTAATTTTTTTAACAAACTAAAATAGATGATTTTTTTCACTGTTCAGCTCAGGTGTATCTCTATTTTCTGTCCTCTCTACCTCCTTTTCTCTTTCTCTTGGGCTTCTTCAGGATATGTTAAAATGACTTTTTTTATGAATTATCCTGCTTTTTCGTTTTATAGGAGGTGATAATTCATCTTTCTGTTTACAGAAGACTAAATTAATTATCAGTCTGTATACCTGTAATGGTGCCACACACACAAACACACACACATACTCACACGCGCATCTGTGCCGGACCATTTACGGGTCAGTGTTACTCATGAGTACGATTACTCATAATCGTACGTGGGTTTTTCCCCCTTTAGTGTTGTTTAACGATTCCCCGGAGGACACGTGGGTCTCCCTGACAACACGAAAACAAAATAAAGAAAATAAAAGAGAACAAAAAATAAGCAACTGCAAAGAAGTATGTTTTTGTCCTACTTATGTCTGAGCTTTTCTGACGTCATTATTTTTTAAATGATTCATCAGGGTTTTTTCAGCGCGATAGATCGATTTAACTTTTTTCTTTTTTTTTGGTTTAGTTTTTTGTCAGCTGCCTCCAGAGCTGACAGTGAACCAGGGGTGCAGATAGGATTTTTAAACTGGGGGGACTGAGCTGTCACCATACAAGCAAAAAAAAAAATCATGAATAAATTAAATTAAAAATTTAAAAAAAAAAAAAAAAAAAAAATTAAATTAAAAAGGAAGAGTGCAGATAAAATCCTTTCAGTTGTCACGTTTACATCTGAACACCTTGTTTAGTCCTGACTGGGAACCAGTAGGAGACCACTCCCTGAGGTTGCTTCATGTGTCTGGGAAACAGACATGTGAAGCATGGAATAGATGGAATTTGGGGCCAGACAATGAAGAGACTTGTTCACCAGCAGACCTGCAGAGTAAAGAATATAGCAGCTCTACAGTAATAAAGTTATACACAGCGGCGGAGCATGTCACGGCCGGGCCGGGCCCTTAAGAAACAATAAAGCTTGTTTTACAACAGGCAATCAATGTCACCTGAGATTGACAGTATTGCAGACAATCACAAAGGAGAGAAAGGAGGCCTCTGATTGGTCAATTCTACATCTGCGTCATCAAAGAAATGAGGAAGTACCCACATCTGTACGATTCTGGTTCTCCACACTACAAAGACAGCACATATTCTAGTAATTCACGGAGGGAGATAGAGATGAATGTGGGTCTGGATACGGCCGAGATGGAAGTGGAAATACGCAAGAGATAAGTTTATTAAGTTTAGCTAGTTGGTGATTGTTGCTCTTGCTAACTCTCTGTAACGTCTGGGCTATAACATCAGCCTGGTCCGCTGTCCTGCTACAGGCTCCTATAAACTGTTTTAATTACTTTTCCTAAGTTATTTGCTTAAGAGTAGGCAAATTATGTCAGTGATCTAATCCATAACAAACAAACAAACAAATTCTTACTAAACAACACTTACTTTGAAAGCTCCGACAGACAGGGAAAAACTTTATGCGTTCCTGGTGAATTGATATATCTGATATGGACCAAAACACCAAGTATTTGCTTACCTGGGCTCGGGCCAGTGAAGTCTTCTTCAGAACCTGATAGTAATATTCTCAGCTGTCAAGAGTTGCATAAAATAAAATAAATGCATAATAAGCCCGGAAAAATACTGAGCCTTAGGCTGGCGGCAACAGCCACAAACCTATTTATATGGGCTTTTTTAATCTCCATGTATGTTTTCCTTCATAAATTTATTTCAGTCAATCAATCAATCAATCAGACTTTTCTTTATTGAGCACTTTTCATGTAAATGAAATGTTGCACAAAGTGCTTTACAACATAAAAGCAGACAAAACAAAGCAAAAATAAAACCCAAAATCATACAACCACACACACACACACATACACACACACACACCCCGCAGCTGAAGCGCTATTGTAAACTACAACAATTTAGTGTGTGGAAACACCAAAGACTGGCTAAAACCAAATAAATAAGACAACTAAAATATATCATAAGTGCAAAGACAATTATAAACACGAAAAAAAGAAGGGAGGACATGAAGGACGTGCACTGCCATGTTGGACGACTGTCTGCTGTTACGGAAAGCTTTGAGACAAACATCTCAAAACTCATCCATACAAATCTGAAAAACTACCAACAACACATTTTGAACTTAGTATACATAGACAAGGAATAGTTGGAAACAACAGATGTGTTCAGTGGCTGATGACAATATGAATAAATGTCAGTATTTTATCGGGCTGTGCCTTATATATGTTATATATATGTATATATATATATATATATATATATATATATATATATATATATATATATATATATATATATATATATGCTACTAGTGATGGTGACATGAAGCCTCATGAGGCATCGAACCACTTCAGCCTGCCGGTTTAAGAAAGGGTTCATTACCCAGAGTTCATGTGGACACGACACCACCTACTGGTCAGGTGTATGATGACAGGCAGACGTATCTCAACTACAGCTGGTTGTGGAGCGTTAAATATTAGTGTCTGTCATGACACTTGGGAACTACTATGAATTACAAAGACTGTATGACCAAATAGATTCTCTACATACATTATTACATATGTGTATAATAAAATATGTCATGAAAGCATTCTGTGTGTGTAAAGTTTCCCAGTATGGAAATATATAATATAGCAGACTGTGTAATGCTGGTTTTCTGTCACTGTAGGAGAATGAAATGGACCTGAGCAGGTAGAGGGCAGGGGAAGTGGTGGTGAAACTAGGAAGAAGTAACTGATAATGCTTTCAAAAGTGAATAAAATCTCACGACACCCCAGAGTAAAATATAATCCATCGCTCCGACTGTAAATGTATCCGTCCCGTTTATTTAGTTTAAATAACCTGAACAGGATAACTGCTCCAGAGTAGGCCTCAGCAGGAAAGCTTCTTTTCATCCATGATGTGCTTGCTTCCATCCATCATCCTTGTGTTGCCTCTTTTTAGCCTTATCGCTAGCAGCTAGCTTTGGTACCTATGGAGCAGATTCAGAGCTGGTGGATGAAGGCTTGATGAAGAAGTCGGCTCCTCTGTGATGTTCCGTTCCTGTGGGGCTTTTCTTTTTAGAAAACCATCCATGATGCTGCTAAAAAGCTCTCTTTGCTATCTGTGAAATAAAATTCCAGCGGTTAAATGATATTACGACGTAAGCTAACTGGTCAGTCACGTTGACCTTACGCTGACCCCGTACTGACGTTGTTAACATTGGGAAATGGGCATGTGAGACATATTTTTTTGGATTGTGAGGGTCTAGCAGCAGAAGGTTCTGTCATCTCTCTCTCTTTTGTGCATTTCTCCAAAAGTGCATCAAACTGACTGTCACTTCTAAGTTCTTCCACACATTCAAGTGCACTTTGGACAAGACGGACACCAGTGTAGAGGTCAGTGGATTTTGCTTGGAGTGCAGTATTGGGGGGATCCAGCAAACCCAATATCTGATGTGTCATACAGGAAATGAATGGAAAACTAGGCTCAGTAATGGCCTTCCTGGTTGGCTGACTGGACCATCCCCGGACCAGGACTGGCCGCTTCCTCTTCCTCTGCAGCTGGTGCCTGATAGCCAGCTAATCTGTGATCTTAAGTGATGCATTGCCATTTTCTGAGGAGTCTTCCTACGGTTATAGTGCTGTATTGCAAGGTGTTGAAATGGGCTATGTTCCAAAACCCGTCCATCGTGTTTATTTGCAGCCTACGCTTGTATGCGGTGTTTTTCCCATGGCTGTTTGTTCTGCATTACCAATAAAAGGGGTTCCCCTGCTGTTGGGCAATGATATTGCGGGTAGAAAAAGTCACTCCTGCATTGGAAGTCTTGAATGCCCCTAAGAGTACCCACCCAAAGATTATAAACCTCTCCCAGGCTGAGTCTTCACCCACTTGTGTTCTCACTCGTGCTCAGAAATTAAGACAACAAAATGAGAACTTTGACTCTGACAGTTTTTTCATTCCGATTCTTGCAGATGGAGGGGAGCCAGAGGTGGTAGTGGAGAGAGCTGCAGTGTCTGATAGAAAAGCTCAGGAACTCTTCCTTTGTCGGTGACCCGTGATCAACTGTGTGCAGAGCAAAAGGCAGACCCAATGCTACGTAGATGTTACTCAAAGGTGGTAAGTGTTGACGGGGCTAGCTCAGAAACCATTGCTTTCTATCTGGATGGTGGTATGTTAATGCGTAAGTGGTGTCCCAAAGTAATACCCCATGTTGACTGGAATGTTATTGAACAAATCATAATACCAAAACCATTCCGGTGGCATATTTTATCATTGGCGCACGAACATCAGTGGTCTGGACACCTGGGTATAACCAAAACCTATCACCTTATCCTTCAGCATTTCTACCGGCCTGGTTTAAAGTCTGATGTAGCTCGATACTGCCGAGGGTGGCATGTCTGCCAGATAGCTGGTAAACCAAACCAGTCTATTCCGCATGCTCCACTCCATCCCATTCCTGTGGTTGGAGAGCCATTTGAACGAATAATCATAGACTGTGTTGGCCCTTTACCATGTACTAAAGCTGGTAATCAGTTTTTACTCACTGTGTGCTGCCACGAGATACCCAGAAGCCATTACATTGTGTAGAATCACAGCTAGCACGGTAATCAAAGCACTAACCAAGTATTTTTCTACATTCGGCTTACCCAACGTCATTCAATATGACCAGGGCTCAAACTTCAAATTGAAACTGTTTACACAAGTTCTCCATGAGTTATCTATTCAACATGCGGTTTCAAGCGCATATCACCGTCTGATGTCAACGCTCTAATGCACCTTGTGACTCAGGGTGATATGTGCTTGAAATATCACCCTGAGTCACAAGGTGCATTGTGACTCAGGGTAATATTTCAAGCGCATCTGGATCCGGCCGAGATGGAAGTGGAAAAAAGCAAGAGATAAATTTAGTAAGTTTAGCTAGTTGGTGATTGTCCCTCTTGCTAACTCTCTGCAAGAGAGTTAGCAAGAGGGACAATCTGGACATCCCATGTGGGACGTCTGGGCTATAACATCAGCCTGGTCCGCCGTCCTGCTACAGGCTCCTATAAAGGGTTTTAATTACTTTTCCTAAGTTATTTGCTTAAGCGTACGTGAATTATGTCAGTGATCTAATCCATAACAAACAAACAAACAAATTCTTACTAAACAACACTTACTTTAAAAGCCAGATCCGACAGACAGAGAAAAACTTTATGCGTTCCTGGTGAATTGATATATCTGATATGGACCAAAACTCGGGCCACTGAAGTCTTCTTCAGAACCTGATGGTAATATTCTCAGCTGTCAGCAGTTGCATAAAATAAAATAAATGCATCATAAGCCCGGAAAAATACTGAGCCTTAGGCTGGCGGCAGCAGCCACAAACCTATTTATGTGGGCTTTTTTAATCTCCATGTATGTTTTCCTTCATGAATGTATTTCAGTCAATCAATCAATCAATCAGACTTTCTTTATTGAGCACTTTTCATGTAAATGAAATGTTGCACAAAGTGCTTTACAACATAAAAGCGGACAAAACAAAGCAAAAATAAAACCCAAAATCATACAACCACACACACACTTACACACACACACACACACCGCAGCTGAAGCGCTATTGTAAACTAGGGATGTTCCTGGCGACTAATTTCCCTGTCGACTAAACGAAAATTTTAATTAAGACTAGTCGACTAGTCTAAAAAAAAGGAAAACACTCAGAAAACTTAGCACAATTTATTGAAACATCGAAACAGAATTTGAAACATTGTCCCAAAAAATATTGTGTGTAACAAGAGTTCTTTAAGCCTTTAATCACAATGTTCAACAACCATGTCGGATTTTAAATGCCGCTGAAGTACGAGACACTTTGCACCGTGCAGTATGAATGAATGTGAACATGAAGGCAACTCAGTCAAACGTTAACCACCAAAATAAATAAATTGCCTCTGACACATTGAATCTTGGAGATTATCCAACAAAAATTATAGCTTTAATTCACTTTCAAGTTAATAAAACATCTAAATTATAATTAAATTTCAACCGAAACGAGCAGCATTTTGCGCCGTGCAGTATGAATATAAACCCTGCACATCCGACAATAACTCACTTAAAGTTAACAAATAAATGTAACATCTAAAAAAGATAAATTGCTGCTGAATTATTAAGCTCTATGCGCAGTTCAATATGAGTGTAAAATTAAACAAACATCTAAAATCTCTCAGACCGGACGGGAGAACACGTCTCCGGGTAAACAATGTCAAATCAGCCTGAGTGTGGCTAGCACCGCTAGCATTACCTGCCGTCGTCTCGTGCAGATTAACATCCAAATGCTTGAGTTGAATGTGGTTGCGCATTGCTCCAGTCGAGTGATTGTATGCCAGTTGTTTCTGACACAGTCTACATACTACCTTGTTTTCATTTTCTAGATTAAAGTACCGCCAAACCGCGCTGGTTTTGTGAGAGGCCATCTTCCCACCGTGCCGTTTTAAAACTCCAGTCTTCTCGAGCATTTCCGCGGGGAGGGGGCTGCTGTCTGACGGCTCTGTAGCTCCGACTAGTGGCGGGCGGCTGTATGACAGTTAAGCGGCCTTGTACATGAATAAAACACAAATTGGTTTAAACGACTAATATTTCTGGTGCCGACTAGAAAGTGGGCGGACGTTTAATCGGTTAGACGACTAATCGCGCGCATCCCTATTGTAAACTACAACAATTTAGTGTGTGGAAACACCAAAGACTGGCTAAAACCAAATAAATAAGACAACTAAAATATATCATAAGTGCAAAGACAATTAGAAACACGGAAAAAAGAAGGGAGGACATGAAGGACGTGGACTGCCATGTTGGACGACTGTCTGCTGTTACGGAAAGCTTTGAAGGAGGAGACAAACATCTCAAAACTCATCCATACAAATCTGAAAAACTACCAACAACACATTTTAAACTTAGTATACATAGACAAGGATTTAGTTGGAAACAACAGATGTGTTCAGTGGCTGATGACAATATGAATAAATGTCAGTATTTTATCGGGCTGGGCCTTATATATGTTATATATATATATATATATATATATATATATATATATATATATATATATATATATATATATATATATATATATGCTACTAGTGATGGTGACATGAAGCCTCATGAGGCATCGAACCACTTCAGCCTGCCGGTTTAAGAAAGGGTTCATTACCCAGAGTTCATGTGGACACGACACCACCTACTGGTCAGCTGTATGATGACAAGCAGATGTATCTAAACTACAGCAGGTTGTGGAGCATTAAATATTAGTGTCTGTCATGACACTTGGGAATTACTATGAATTACAAAGACTGTATGACCAAATAGATTCTCTACATACATTATTACATATGTGTATAATAAAATATGTCATGAAAGCATTCTGTGTGTGTAAAGTTTCCCAGTATGGAAGTATATAATATATCAGACTGTGTATTGCTGGTTTTCTGTCACTGTAGGAGAATGAAATGGACCTGAGCAGGTAGAGGAAGTGGAAGTGCTGGGATCTGATAATGCTTGGTTTACTTGGACAATGATGTACAGAACAGGGGAGATTTGATTCATTTTTCATTTATGAATAATTCTCTCGGCTCCATCTAGTGGCACAGATATGTAACGACAACAGAAAGTCCAGTACTCGATTATAAAACAAATTCAGTTCTGTGGTCTGTGGGTCTCTTAGCAGTTTTTGGTTTTAAGTGATTCCTTCTTTTGCCACAACCTCTCTGGCCTTTAAAAACACTCTTTTACGTGGTAGAGAAGATGATAATGTGCACAAAAACGCAAGAACAAGATTATATAAATGCAGTCATTTCCAGTAATTGTTCCCTCTCCTGGTATTCCAGAGGATTATTAGGAGTAATCAAATTAAAATGTTGATTCAACAACCCTCATCTTGATTTGAGGGGTTTATACTTGTATTTCTAATGGGAACATTTCATATCCACAACTGTAAGGTAATTAAAACTTTTCTTTCTACAATTTTCATGAAGAAATTAAATCTTATGCTAAGACAATTTCTACCCTAGATCAGCCTTTCTCAACCTTTTTTCAGTCACGACACCTTTCAAAAGTGAATAAAATCTCACGACACCCCAGAGTAAAATATAATCCAAAGCCACACTGCATCGCTCCGACTGTAAATGCATACGTCCCGTTTATTTAGTTTAAATAACCTGAACAGGATAACTGCACCAGAGTAGGCCTCAGCAGGAAAGCTTCTCTTCATCCGTGATGTGCTTGCTTCCATCCATCATCCTTGTATTGCCTCTTTTTAGCCTCATCGCTAGCAGCTAGCTTTGGTAGCTATGGAGCAGATTCAGAGCTGGTGGATGAAGGCTTGATGAAGAAGTCGGCTCCTCTGTGATGTTCTGTTCCTGTGGGGCTTTTCTTTTTAGAAAACCATCCATGTTGCTGCTAAAAAGTTTTCTTTGCTATCTGTGAAATAAAATTCCAGCGGTTAAATGATATTACGACGTAAGCTAACTGGGCAGTCACGTTGACCTTACGCTGACCCCGTACTGACGTTGTTAACATTGGGAAATGGGCATGTGAGACATATTTTTATTATTCATTTCATGTCCAATTATGTATCTTATTTATCTAATTATTTATTCATTCATAGGCAAAAAGTATGTATTTATGTATGCATTCATATATTTATACAGCGCTACCTCTACTTATGAAATTAATTGATTCTCAAAGTAGTTTCGTAACCTGAAAATTTTTTAAGTGGAGACGCTTTTTCCATGTAAATGCTCTAATCCGTTCCAAGCCCCCCAAAATTATAACATTATTTTTTTCAATAAATTATAAATAATACATGAAATGACATAAAAACCTGTAATAAATACATATTAGAACTAGAAAAGCACTCAGAGAGCGCAGACCTCCACTAAACACAATTATTGAAAAATTTGAAAGTGATCCAGAAGCCAGGATTTCTTCCAGATCACACCCCAAAATGAAATCAGTTCTTCCTTTTCACATTTTCTAACAACAACAAAAAAAAAAAAAAAAAAAAAGGAATGAATCTTTGTTATGAAATTACTTTGGTCTTGGAGTGCAAAAATAATAAAATAAAATGAAAATAGAGCTGCAAGTGTATTATTTTACTTACTTTTTAAAACTTTGTATATCAGTTATCAATTCTAACCCTGAATTTCTATTGTTTTGGACTAAATTATGCATTTTCCCATCATTTCAAACGGAAGGATACTAGCAAAACAAGAATATTTAAAGTGTATTTCAAGTGCATTTTTGCAGCAATATCGCTGCAGAACAAAGAAAATGCTACATTTATTCTGGGCTACCTCACCCATCAGACAATCTAGCAACAGATGTTTCTTACCCTGAAAATAAAACATAGAAATTCAAACTAATTTTATCTATACAGCTCAAAACCATCACTAAACATGACAGTGATTTCAAGTGGAATGATACCAGTCAAACAATAATATTTAAAATGTCTTTCAAGTGCATTTTTGCAGCAATATCGCTGCTAGCCATTTGCCAAATGTGCTCGTAAAAGTGGCATTTTATGCTAGTGGCAGTGCTCATTTTTCACCCAAATTATGCTCAAATTATGCTCGCTTTTCAAAATTATGCTACTTTTTTTTTTAAAATTATTCTGTGCACAAACTTCACAACTCACAAGACAAGTTTGAAAATGTATTTTATTAACCCTGGCCTGACGTTCTGGGCCCGGTTGTTCAAAACCTGGGTAACTTTATCCGGTGGTTAGGCCTATACGGCGGATAACTATCCGCGGATCACAGCCGCCATTTTGAAACGAGCACTGGGAGGAAGACTAAGGAGTCTGGGACCGAGACACAGACATCCGGTTCCGTTTAATCGAATTCCCACCGTATCTCAACAAAACTAAAAAGCAATTGCAATAGGAGTGGAACCAACTGTTAATAGTAATCTATCGTTTTTAGTAGCTGAGACCTTTGTTTTCTTGAATTATTCTAAGATTGTGCTATTAAGACAAGAAAATATACGGATTATGCTAGCAGTGCTGCTTTTGGAAAAAAGGCAAAAATTATGCTCAATTACTCAGATTATGCCAAAAATTATGCTAGCACAATCGGCAAGAGCCTAATCGCTGCAGAACAAAGAAAATGCTACATTTAGTCTGGGCTACCTCACCCATCAGACAATCTAGCGACAGATGTTTCTTACCCTGAAAATAAAACATAGAAAAATAAATAACAAAAATAAATATAACCTGTGTGGTCCATTCAATCTGGCAGAAACCACCATACCACAGCAAAAGGTGCAGGTTTTCTGGGACTGGAGACAGTCTTCTGTGGAGGCACTTCCAGGATAGTGGCACAGTGACACCACCAGGGGGCAGAGGACCCTTATTGGACAGAGAGAGATGACAAAGGTTAAACTCAGCTCATAAAAAGAACACAGGACACAGTAAAACAGAATTCTATTTAAAATATAGGCCCACCTAGAGGAACAGCATACCTTTACTTAGTAGAGCTGCAGCCTCCTTGAAGATGTGTTGAATCTTCTCAGCAGTTTCTCTCCAGTGAACTTTTGGGTTGAGGTCCTTCTCAACAGCAATCTGAATCAGATGGGCTTTTCTTTCGTTCAACACGCTCCTTCTGTGTTCACTGAACACATTCTTCAACACTGAGAATGAATTTTCACATGTTGCAGTTGATGCACCAAAGGTTAAGCTGAGCTTCAGCGTTTCTATGACTGTTGGCATAGCTGCCAGAGACATGCTGTATGTTTTCAAAGTGTTGTCCAGCTTTCGTGTTTGTCAGATTTGGCCATTTCATCTTTCGAAAAGCGCTTTGCCACATTAAACTCAGCTTCTTTAGCATCTATCCCTGTCAAGTCCAACAGAGGCCTATGCATAAGTGCATCAAACTGACTGTCACTTCTAAGTTCTTCCACACATTCAAGTGCACTTTGGACCAGACGGACACCAGTGTAGAGGTCAGTGGATTTCATTTACAATTTCCTCAGTTATGATTTTGCTCATTAGTTCAATTATTTCATTTTGTATATGATTTGATGTGTATGTAGCATTGGCAGGGATGGTATCAAAAATCTTCTTAAAGTCCTTGTCCTTTCTAAGTGTGTAATCCATCATGGCTAAAAACAAAAAGACCAGTACTTGTCTCACCTCTTGTATCCAAAGCCTCAACAGAGCCACGGATTTAATGCATATAATGAAGTAAGAAAAAATACATTTTAAAAAACAAAAAAAAAAATAAAAAGACGCATAAGATATGTAAACATAGAGGCGTATTTAGCCTAGTATTTATTAACTATGTTAGAAAATGAGTCATTGCTGCAGATTAAACTACCAACAGAATAAGAAGTAAAAGATAAATATGAATTAAAACATTTTATGTGTTACATTATTGCATTGTACATGACAGGTTTGTTAAAGGCAGATGTTTGTCTTGTTTTTATTTCACTATTTACTTTTTATTCCTGTAACATTGTTTTATTTCAGCAGAATAAAGGTTTCATTCAGATGAATATTTTACAAGGCCCATGACAGGCCTCAGACTGATGAACAGGGTTTCAGAAATATTAAAACCTTCTGTTACATTCACCTTATTATCTGTTATATTTAGATTAAATATGATCATGTAAAAAACCAGATGAAATTTAGATCAGTTAGAGACAGTTTGATCATTTCCATATTTTTATGGGTATGCAGCATCATAGCAGACAGAGAAATATATTTATAAAAAAAGGTGGTAAACCTTAAACTATGACATTATTATAGTCCAACACAGACAATTTTAATCAGAGTAAGATCTTACATTTAATGTAATTTGTTGATTACAATTAAATTCAGTTTTATTTCTATAGTGTCTATTACAATACAAGTTGTCTCTCTGTGCTTAATCAAGAACAAATATGAACTAAAATTAGAATATTTAATCATAATCAAAGAAAATGGCAAGTATAAAAAAAGTCTTTTTATCTAATTGTTATTAATTTATTACATATACATGTGGCACCCTGGACATATTACTGGTTCAAATTATGTCCAGAATTATTTCTTTATTGGTTCTTGTTATCAACTAGGTCCCCCCCAACATTATTTTGCTCATTAATGTATACTGAAGGAAAAAAGAAACGCACCATTTTCGTTTTCTCAATTTTTCCAAAAATATTATAGACAGTGAAAAATTACAGACTACAATGAGTTTAGTACAATTTTGAGTCAAAATGAAATCACTGTTTTCCTGGTTCCGGTTGATTGATTTTGATCAGCAATAACAATTGTAGTTTTGTATAATCACCTATGTCTGGGTCATGAGTAAAACTCAGAGATGAATTGGACCTGTCCTCAATTGTGCACAACCATTCCCTATAAAAAGACACCAAAATGGATAAAAAGCACATTTGTTCACGATGCCACGACTACAGCAACCAGAGAGAGATCGTGCCATTGGCATGCTTCAAGCTGGAAGGAGCACACGGGCTGTAGCCAGGGTGTTTGGAGTCCATCACTCTACTGTTGTACGCCTTGCTGAGCGTTTCCAGACCACTGGATCCTCCAATGACCGTCCAAGATCTGGTCGACCACGTGTCACAACGGTCGCACAGGACCGAGCGAATCGGCTGTCACATCTCCGTGACAGGTTTCGACCAGCAACAAGAACTGCTGCTGAAACCATTGGGACCCATCAATTATCAGTGTCCTTGAGGCGAATGGTGGTCATGTTAAATACTGACAATCGAATCAAATAACTGTGTTTTTGTTTACTGTTTACTTTTTTTTCTTCCTGCTCTCCAGCGAAGGCGGACGCTTTTCTGTGAGCTCCTGCCCCTCTATCTGATCCTCGCTGCTCTTTGTCCTGTCTGTGTGTTTTTGGAGCCTCATACGGATAAAATCTGAATATCTAAATCAACCATGGATCTGGTTAGCTGGTCTCTAATGCAATTGATCAAATTTTTTCTACAAGGAGGGAATCGATAGGTGAGCCTTCATGTCCAGATGGCACAGAGCCAGCGGGGTACGTTCAAGATCCATGGAGGAAGTGGCGCTTGAGCTGCCAGGCTCCTCTGTTCATCGAGGACGCTGAAGATGTCTACATATTTGGATTTATGATCATCAGATTCCTGCTGTTTGGAGTTGGCGGATACCTGATGTATCGGAAAATTAAGCACACAGATGCTGCTATTCCGGTCCTTATGTCCATGTGCGTGGAGGTCAGTCGTGCTGTGAGTGCCGAGACTGTAAAAAGAGACGAGATGAATCGGAAACTGGACGTGATTCACGGCGTGAACCACCGACAGCTTCAGATGCATGAACTCATGGGGAAAATGGATAACAACTTGGGGTCACTACATGCAATACTTAGGGAGAATGGACACGAATAATTCGGACTTTCGGATGATTTCCCACGAGAGAGAACCAGCAAAGGACTTAAGGCAGGCAAAAAATTCGCTGTCAGTCTGACCGAAAACAATCTCTCTTATCTGAATCTGGCGCCCCTGAGCGGCCTTGGCCAAGGCCGAACTGAAAAAGAATCTCACCGAGGTCTTATCCGAAGTAGGCTCCCCCCCCACACCATCCCCCGCTCCATTGCCTTTCCCTGACTCTCAACGTCCTCGCTGGATCCTGGTGTACTCCCCCATGTGGAGCGGACTGATTGCACTGCGCGCCACCGGCTGCGTGCCATGGGGCGAGCGTGCACGGGCCGCTTGGCTGGGACCTTTTTCCTGATATGATGTCTTGTCTTGTATTAAGCTTGTTATGCCTGTGCTGAGGTTTTTTTTTGTGAATCCCACAACATGTACCTCTGATCAAGGACATGTGGTGTGAGACACCTGTTTTTTATCCCCCCCGCCCCATCCCCTATGTGGTCATATTTTCCTCTGTTAAATTGAAGCGCTCTTATAGCGCTGACCCAAGCACCGTTGACTCCTGTCCATATGTTGTGTTGTTTTTGTATGTTTCTCTTGGACGGTGAACTGGGAAGTCAAATTCTGCTGTGTTGGGACGCTGGCTCAGTGGCGACAATAAATTTGATTCTGATTCTGTGATGCTTTATTGTTTGGTCATGTTATTGCTATTGAAACTGTCACAAGCATTGATTAATTGGGTCTGAATATCAGGGACAGGTATATGGTTGATGTGCACATGTAATATTTCCATTAAAAATAAGTAACCAAAAGAAAATGTGGTAAAAAAGCAGTGGTGCGTTTCTTTTTTCCTTGAGTGTAGTTTAAAACGCTTTGTGTCACTGGTAAGGGACTCACCTGCTTCACCTGTAGTAACTATGGCGCAATACCCATTTGCGTCAGAAGGGGGCAGTGTCGGCTTTGTAATGTGGCTGACTGGTGCCGTAATCCTGTCCGAGCAGGAAGCAAGCTCAGTCGTAAAGCACAAGACGATCTAGATAGCACAACAGAAAGCCGATACTCATTTAAGAATTTATTTTCTGTTTTGCAGGTGAGCAAAGTGCACAAGCGCCTTATACAGTTTGATTTAGTTTATTGTTAGGTTGTGGTGCCATATTTATAATTTTACAATGTAGTTGACGTCCACAAATAAGGCAGCTAACTACTGCTAGCCTCAGCTGCTAATGTAGCATGCCGCGCCCACTGTAGCGTCGTCTGTGCGCCTCGTGAGTGTAAATGAGAGTTAATGGCGCCGCGCTGCAATGATAGTAGCCTTACCTTGTAATTTTATTGTTGTCATGTAAATAAATAGTAAGTTCAGAGGGTTGTAAACATGAAGCAGCCAATATGCTGCATCTTATGTGTGATGTTCAGTGACTGATGTGTTGGACAACTGATATGAGCAGTTTAGTAGGTACACAAACACTATGTAAACTGGTTAATGCAACAAATGGTTAGTATCTTTAGTTTACATGAGTTATCACACAAATAAACACAGTGCTCAGTTGCAGACATATGAGTGAACAAATCATAGCAGCAGCATCTAAAAGTGTGGAATTGGTTATTGTGGTTAACTGTAGAACTAAGAGTTGCATTAATTGTTAACTGTAGGACAGTACAAGTTATATTACTGGTGATTGTATTATTCAGTGCCGTAATCCTGTCGTAGCAGGAAACAAGCTCAGTCGTAAAGCACAAGACGATCTAGATAGCAGCACAGAAAGCCGATACTCATTTAAGAATTTATTTTCTGTTTTGCAGTTTTACTGTGTTCGTTGGACAATAAAAAACACTGGCACCTGGATGAAAGTTGTCATCATTGTACAAGTGTAACATACATGTAGTCACAATAATAATAAATGCACATTATGGCCAACATTTACAGAAATTTGCGTGAAAATGATGGTTTTGTCCGCATCTCCCGCCTGAATCCATTCAAGTTGACTGACAGCGGCGAGATGAAAGAAACTGTTGACGGAGACATGAACCACGTGACCGCCTGTCGGAGAGTGTGTGTGCTAATGTGAGAGGGATGTGTAAGATGGCCGCCGGCTTGCGCGACAGGGCACAACAAGATGGCGGACGGGGCCACGCGGTACTCTAGCCAGATCAAAGATGGAGGATGGAGCCACTGGAGGTCCCACCCGAAACAAGATGGCCGCCGACTCGTGGAGATTCACAGAGGTTTTTTTTTTTTTTTTTTCCATTTCTTTATTTACACAACAAGAAAGGGACAATTGTATAAACATTAAACACAAGAGTCAATCTTTCAATGATGGAAATAAGCAGCCAAGTCATACTGAAAATCAGATAAGAGTAAAATAAAAACAAGGTAAAAGTAAAATAAACAAAAAGAGGCAAAAAAGAGCAAGGTACAAGACATTAGAAGAGCAAGGAATGAGAAACAGATGAGTACAATTTATCAGCCTTATGGTTCTTTCTTTCCATAATTTTTAGTAACCCAAAGTAATTGGCAAAACTACATATAAACACTGTAAGAGAGGGAAGGCTTCTGTTCCATTTGCAAGTATGAATATGATATTTACCCATAATAATCACAAGATTGACAGTGTCAGAAATGTTTGCATTAAAGTTGTCCATAAAATAAATAATATCATTGTAGGTAAATGGGGGTATATTATCCACTTTCAAGGATAACCAACTATGGATTTCAGACCAGAATGAAGTGACATGGGAACATTTAAAAAATAGATGATCAACGGTCATCGCAAACTGGCTTATTATAAATTCCTTTCCCAATATTTCGATACCTTGAATGTCAGGGGAGTTTTTAAGATAAATCACCATTAACTCAGCAGCTAAAATAAATAATAGCGGACTGATCGGGCACCCCTGCCGAATACCCCTTTTGATTGGGAACCTCGCTGTGAAACCACGGCTGACAGATATACTACTGTTTATATCGTTATAAGGCATTTGAATAACATTACAGAAGCTTGGGCTAAAACCGAATACTTCCAAGGCTTTAAATAGAAAGGGGTGCTCTATTGTATCAAAGGCTTTGAAATGTAAGTCCAAAAGGTGACACTTGCCAATTAAATGAAAAAATAACACTTAACTGAAACATGTCATCTGGGATTTAGTGAATTATAAACAAGCATATCTAAGACTAGTCATGTATGGTTATGAATATGTCTTCCTTTGATAAATGCAGACTGTGTTTCATCAATTATTTTAGTTAGTCCTGTCTTAAGTCTGTTAGCATAAACATGAGCTAGAAGTTTTTAATCAATACAGAGGAGTGTAATAGGCCTCCAACTGTCTAAAGACAGCTTGTTTTTGTTGGGTTTTGGTATAAGCGTGATCACGCCTTGTTTCATAGTAGGTGATAAGTTAGAGTTACCCAAGCATTCTTTAAAGCCTTCATGAATCAGATCTGGAATATCGGTCCAGAAATGTTTAAGAACCTCTGTAGTGAGTCCGTCTGGACCAGGTGACTTTCCACCGGGCGTCTGAGAAATGGCAGTGTCCAGCTCTGATAGAGAAATCTCTGCTTCTGTCATGGATTTGAACTCCTCGTCTATTTTGGGGCCTAATTTTCTAAGAAAAGATCACTCTCTTGATTGGAGAATTTAGAGCTGTAAAGAGACTTATAGAATGTGAATATGTGATTATCAAAAAAGTTAAAGTTACTCTTTTTTGGGAGTTGATTTTTTTAACTCTTCTCTGGAGTTTAAACTGAACTCCTGTGGGAGTTAAAATACTACTCCCATTTAGTGTAAAATACAACCATGGCCTTGAGTTAATTTTAATGTTACTCTTTCATAGTGTTAATTCAATTCAATTCAATTTTATTTATATAGCGTCTGTTACAATGTCAATTGTCTCTAGGCGCTTTACAGAGACCCAGAGCATGACCCCCGAGCAAATATCATTAACTAAGATTATATCATGAAATCCAATCAATGATAATGGCAGGTAAAAAAAACTCCCACGTAGGGAGAAAAAAAAACCTTTATAGCCAAACAGTGGCAAGAAAAAACTCCACTTTAAGAGGAAGAAACCTTGAGCAGGACCTGGCTCATATGGAGGGACCTTCCTGCCGAAGGCCAGCCGGGTAGAGAAAGAAAAGAGGAGACAGGACAGAGAGAGGATGGAGGACAGAGAGAAGATGGAGGACAGAAAGAGGATGTAGGACAGAGAGGATGGACAGAGAGATGGAGGAGAGAAGAGGAGGACAGAAAGAGGATGTAGGACAGAGAGGATGTAGGACAGAAAGAGGATGTAGGACAGAGACAGAGAGATGGAGGACAGAGAGATGGAGGACAGAGAGATGTAGGACAGAGAGAGGAGGACAGAGATGATGTAGGACAGAGAGAGGATGGAGGACAGAAAGAGGATGTAGGACAGAGAGAGGATGGAGGACAGAGAGAAGATGGAGGACAGAAAGAGGATGTAGGACAGAGAGAGGATGTAGGACAGAGAGAGGATGTAGGACAGAGAGAAGATGGAGGACAGAAAGAGGATGTAGGACAGAGAGAGGAGAGACACAAATGACTAAACACAATGACCATATAAACATAAACAGATGGAGGCAGCAGCACTGGGATGAGATGGCCAGAGGACCAGGTCGCCGATCACCACGCCAGTCGGTACCCAAACACAAGTGGAGGAGAACCCCGGGATGGACAGAGGATGGAACTGCAAGTCAGCATGAAACCCAGGAAACTCTGGCCTGCAAATACACAGAAAGAAAAGGGGGCAGAAACAGCACAACAAACACAGGAAAGCAAAGAAAATGGAGCACAGTTTCAGTAACAGGGTGCTCCCAAATAATTATAAATGAGCTGGAGGAGGAGGAAGGGAGGAAGAAAGGGAAGAAAAAGGAGAAGAGCAGTGAAGACACCACCCAGCAGATCATGTTGGTGTCCCCCTGTAGCGTAGGCCTATAGCAGCATAGCTATGACGAAGCTGTGATTAAGACGAGCTACTCTAGTCTTACTACTACAACTATAGTTATAACTATTAGCCCCTACACACTATAGTTTAGACTAACTGTAGGCTTTACTGAACAGAAATGTTTTCAATTTAGTTTTAAAAATGGAGATAGTCTGGTAGCTGGTTCCATAATAAAGGTGCCTGGTAGCAGAAGGCCCGTCCTCCAAACCTACTTTTAGATATTCTAGGAACGACGAGTAATCCTGCACTCTGAGAGCGGAGAGCTCTATTAGGAGCATAATGTGCTATCAAGTCTTGTAAATAGCGCGGAGCTAGGACATTAAGGGCCTTATATGCGAGAAGCAGAATTTTAAACTCAATTCTAAATTTCACGGGAAGCCAATGGAGGGAGGCTAACACGGGAGAGATGTGATCTCGCTTGCGGATTCCTGTCAGCACCCTCGCTGCTGCGTTCTGGATCAATTGAAGGCTATTTAGCGAGCTTTTCGGACATCCTGCTAACAACGCATTACAGTAATCCAGTCTAGAGCTAACAAACGCGTGGATTAATTTTTCGGCATCACCCTGGGAGAGGATGCTCCTAATCTTAGCAATATTTCGGAGATGAAAAACGACTAATAGGACAAATCAGAGGTTGTTAACCGTCAACATGTAATATGTTTCATTTAACACTTATGGAGTTAATATTTAAAAACACAAAAAATATTTTAGCTGAAAATGACAACAAAAAACACTGATTACCACACATTTATATTTTAAATCCATATGTGATATTTTGAATCACTGTGTAAACATGTTACAGCAAACCAACTGTGCAGCCCTAATCCACA
The DNA here is from genome assembly GCA_018398805.1 of Hirundichthys speculiger. Taxonomy (NCBI): domain Eukaryota; kingdom Metazoa; phylum Chordata; class Actinopteri; order Beloniformes; family Exocoetidae; genus Hirundichthys; species Hirundichthys speculiger. The sequence goes on along the minus strand of JAGFBZ010000329.1, from coordinate 162,541 downwards.
ATTAAAACAAACTGCTATATGAGCAGCTAAACAGTTGGGACAAACGGTCCATCAAAAACCATGTCAGTACCACACATAACTCATCTGTAATGTAGGAATGTATTAACACTAAGTGACTTTAAACCTGTCATTGACGTATATAATCATGTACATGAAAATGAGGATGAATTCCATATAGCTTACATTAAGCCAGCAATGACTTTAAATAATACAACCTTCTGACAACATAAAAATGTGAATGACACCCATAGGACATTTGAGGATCAAAAGTTTTGAATTTCTAGAACAAGTATCTTCCTAGGGATGTTTTCACTTACTTGGAAAGCATGGAAATGATCATGGAAACAAGTTTCATGCTTAACCAAAACAAAAACAACTTTACCATTATGCAAAATGATTATTTTGCTGAACACCGGGGAGTTTTCAAACTTGAAAATTGCAAGCAACATCCTACTTGACCACATTTTAGTCTCAAATTTTTCCCAGGGTGCATCCCATGAATTAGTTTGAGGTGCATGAACAAAAGTAAAGCTGTAAGCACAAAGGAAACATCTCAACATTTTTGCTGGATAAGCTAACTTCTGCTTGTGCTCTTAGCTCTTTCACTCTTGGAGATTCTTCTGTTGTACCTACATCAACGTTGTATAGAGTAGTTTGCAAAAAATGTGTACAGACTGGAGAGAGCGTCATCATATTTCACACTGAAAACAAAGTGAGACTTGAACAACTCATCAAATGCGCCCAAGGATGTATATGACTGACATGGAAGAAGCTTTCCATCCAAGACTATGTAGAAGCTGGAAACCTGTGCTTTTGAAGTGCCTAAGGCCAGAAGGTTTGGCTGAGGGGCTCCTTCAGTGGTCATCAGGTGATCCTCCAGGCTCTGGCAGGACTGACACAAAGACAGGCCTCCACATATTAGCCATCAGTTTAAAATATGTTGCATTTGGAATTAGATCATATTGTTTTCACAAACCTTTTGAAGTTTCACCAGATGATCTGTCGCCTCTCCAACACTGATCTTCTTGGGCCGCTTCCTTCCAGCTGGTTGTGGAGTGAGAAGATGCAGCAAGTAGGGATGCACATGGTTAACCGTTTAACCGTTAACCGATAACAGTAACTCTAACCGATTAATACTAACGGTCAATTTTGTTTATAAGCTACGTAATTCAATCAACTCATGGGGGACGTGTCGACAGGTGCAACAGGCCTCTGATTGGTCAATTCTACATCCGCATAGAAAAGAGCGCGTCATCGAAAAAATGAGGAAGTACCCACATCTGTACGATTCTGGTTCTCCACACTACAAAGACAGCACATATTCTAGTAATTCATGGAGGGAGATAGCGATGAATGTGGGTCTGGATACGGCCGAGACGGTGAGGAAGTGGAAAAAACGCAAGAGATAAGTTTAGTAAGTTTAGCTAGTTCGTGATTGTCGCCTCTTGCGTTGTGGCGTGGAATAACATAGCGGAGACCGCGCTAGTATAAATCAAAAGTGACGGCGGCATCTCTGCGACAAGCTGACGGCGACACATTGCCGTGAGAGTATACACGGGGAAGTGTCCGCATGCGTCCACGACAACGCGCGCAACATCGCAGCAGCCAACCCTCCCGGACTTATCGGTTAACGGTTATTAATCGTTAAAGGGCGTCGGTTAACGGTCATAAAAAAAAAAATCCAAAATGTGCATCCCTAGCAGCAAGACAAGAAGAGAAGCCATGTCGCTGTCCCACTCTACAGTGTAAATAACACAATTAACTCAAGGAATGTTCATTGAAAACAAAGACAGAAAGAAATGCTCCTTTTCATCTGCAAGCTGTTGAGATTTTTTGACTGTTGTAAAACTACCTGTCTCATCTGCAGTGTCAGATTCTTCATTCAGGACAGATGTCAGCAGTTTTTTTCAGGAGAGGCGTCTCCCTGAGGGTCCAGGCCTCTTGGATGACCTTGTCTTTAAAACTGGTCTCCCATTTTCCCAGGAACCTGGAGGCAGTCTCTGCTCCAAACATCAACAGGAAGTCTTGCAAAATCTAATAAAAAAGACAAGGGACTTCCATTATAATCACTGAAAGTAAATCACCATATTTTTCACAAATGTTTTTTTCAAATTCACATTTTTTGCCTGAGTTGCTACCTGAACTGTAAAGTATGAGCAGGTCTCAGATTGATGAGGTTTAACTCCTCATTTACAGGTCTGTGTCATGGCCATCAATGCATTGCAAAAAAAGGGCTTAACAGGGAAATTTTAGCAGCGAGTAAGACTGCACCTCAGTCAACCTTCTATCGAATTATCAAGAGCTTCAAGGAGAGAGGTTCAATTGTTGTCAAACAGACTCCAGGGCGCCCAAGAAAGTCCAGCAAGCGCCAGGACCGTCTCCTGAAGGTGTTTCAGCTGCGAGATCAGGTCGCCACCAGTGCAGAACTTGCTCAGGAATGGCAGCAGGCAGGTGTGAGGGCATCTGCACGCACAGTGAGGCGAAGACTTTAGGAGGAAGGCCTGGTGTCAAGGAGGGCAGCAAAGAAGCCACTTCTCTCCAGTAAAACCATCAGGGACAGACTGGTTTTCTGCAGAAGGTACAGGGACTGGACTGCTGAGGACTGGGGTAAAGTCATTTTCTCTGATCAATCCCCTTTCCGATTGTTTTGGGCGTCTGGAAGAAGGCTTGTTGGGAGGAAGACGAGGTGAGCGCTACCATCAGTCCTGTCTCATGCCAACAGTGAAGCATTCAGAGACCATTCATGTGTGGGGTTGCTTTCGGTCAAGGGAGTGGGATCTCTCACAATCTTGCCTAAAAGCACAGCCATGAATAAAGAATGGTACCAGAACGTCCTCCAAGAGCAACTTCTCCCAACCATCCAAGGGCAGTTTGGTGATGAAGAATGCCTTTTCCAGCATGATGGAGCACCTCGTCATAAAGCAAAAGTCATAACAAAATGGCTCGGGAAACAAAACATTCAGATGTTGGGCCCTTGGCCAGGGAACTCCCCAGATCTTAACCCCATTGAGAACTTGTGGTCAATCCTCAAGAGGCAGGTGGACAATCAAAAACCCACAAATTCTGACAAACTCCAAGCATTGATTATGCCAGAATGGACTGAATCAGTCAGGATTTGGTCCAGAAGTTGATTAACAGCATGACAGGGAGAACTGCAGAGGTCTTGAAAAAGAAGGGTCAGCACTGCAAATATTGACTTATTGCATGAATTATGTGTAATTCTCAATAAAAGCTTTTGAAACTGATGAAATGCTTCTAGTTGTATTTCATTATAACATAGAAACACCTGACAAAAACATATAAAAACTGAAGCAGCAGACTTTGTGAAAATGTAATATTTGTGTCATTCTCAAAACTTTTGGCCATGACATTGTATGTTTCCAAATTTAGAAAAAAAAAGGGAAAATGTGGAAAAAATATGGAAAGTCATGACGTTCCCCGCATACCACCAGAGAGCGCTCGTGTACCACCGGTAGTACGCGTACCACAGTTTGCGCACCACTGTTCTAAATGAAGGGGAAGACCTTAATATAATAGATAAAAGCTTAATAGCGATGGCAAAGAGCAAAGGTGACAGAGGACAACCTTGGCAAAATAATCAGAGTCAATGTCATTGGTATGGACACTAGCTTTAGGGAATGAATAAAGAAGGCGAATCCAAGAAATACATTTATCACAGAATCCAAATTTCATCAAAACTGCAAACAGGTATTCCCACTCTACCCGATCAAAGGCTTTTTCACCATCTAATGAAATTACAATCTCAGGAAGTTTAGCCGAATACTTAGAGTAAATCATATTAAAAAGTGTACGGATTAAAAAATTAAAAAACAGTTGATGTCCTATTATAAAACCATTGTTACTCTTGGGTATGATAGAGTTCTCTAAACAAGACAGGATTACTTTAGCCAGAACCTTCACATCAGCATTAAGCAGAGATAATTGGTCTATAACAGGGGTCAACAACCTGCGGATCTGGAGCCACATCCGGCTCTTTAGCTCCTCTGCAGTGGCTTCCTGTAGCTTTGGGGAAAAACTAGTCAGAGGGTGATTCTCTCTCTGGAGCACATGTAGTGCCATGTAGGTTGCTCACCAGCAGGGGGCAGAATGAGTATGTTCAGCGCAAAATACTGCCAGGTCACTGCAACGAGGAAGTCGTATCTGTGTGTTGCATCCTGGGAAAGAAAATAAAGGCAAGCACTGGACATGGAGTTCCCCCAAGATGGTGTGCTGACTGGTCGCATCTCTCAGAGCTCCCTAGAGGTCCCGACGTTAAGGCTAATGACAAACTTATAACTCCACTGAAATCTGTCTCTTGACCAGCACTCAGCCCAAACATGACGGCGAGTAACAACGTTAATCCTTCGGCACAGAAAAGCCTCCCTTTTGAAAACTGTGAGATGACATGTGAGCACGACTACGCAGCAGCTAGCTTACCCATGGAGACGTCGGCTACGGCTAACAACAACAAACGGGACAGGATGACGGGATCCCTGGCCGACACTCCAGAGAAAGTCTACACGGAAAAAAAATCCAAAGGTATGCCTCAAGAGGAGAAGAACACAGAGACTATCTTAAATGCTATCGACGCTCTGGGACAACGTGTTAATGAACGTATGGAAGATGTTACCGTGCAGCTAAAACAACACAGTGCTATGCTAGCGTCCATTGCTAAATCGGTGCAGCTGAACGCAAAAGAGCTAGACGAATGTAAGACGAAAATAAAACAACTGGAGAAAACAGTTAAAACACTCCAAAAGGAGAACGAGGTCATGAAGGGCCAAGTGGCAAACAACGACAGATACAAAAGACGGTGGTGCCTGCGCATCAAAGGAAAAAAAGAAAATGCTGGGGAAAACGTGAGGGCAGCGGTAATAAAACTTCTGAGCAAGATTGCACCTGACCTTGCAGAGAAAATGGAAGAAGCAGTTGATGTGGCACACAGAGTGGGTCGACTGTTTTCTTATTTTGTAAAGGGCAACAAGCTCACTACATTTTTCTTCAAGAAACCCATTCTGACTCATCCGATGTTAAATTCTGGACACAACAATGGGGAGATAAAAATCTTCTTTAGCCATGGGACAAATCGTTCGGCTGGAACTGCAATATGTTTTAATAGATGTCCTGGTAAGGTTTTGTGTGAAAAAATGGATTATGATGGTCACTGGGTAGCCTGTGTACTGAAAGTTGACAATAACCTCATTATTATTATCAACATATATGGATACAACAATGATCAAAAAAATAGAGAGCTACTGCATCAGCTGTCGACAGTTATAACAGAATTTAATACAAAGTTTAATACTGACAACTAGGGCTGGGCCAAAAAATCGATTTTTATATTAATCGCAATTTTTTTTCTTGGGATTTTAAAAAATCGATTCTCATACACGAATCGATTTTTGGCTCCGTGGAAATACTCCGCTCTCGCTGTCTCTTTTCTCATCTACACTTCTGGAAATCACCATTGAAAAAACTGTGTCTCCGTGTTCTTTTATCTGGTGCCTAAATGACAAATCTAGAAGCAAAGATCAATCAAGAATTTAATACAATCATGTATACAAAATATTATTATTATGCCATGCAGAATATTTTAATCGGCCGATGGTACACTTGTCCACAACATCACCGAGATGCTGCCATGGACAAATGCACACTGCAAGTCCGTTTGTGCCTATTTTTAAAGATCCAGAGGAGGCGTGTCCTTAGTTCCTCTGACTTTTGGTCCTTTGTTCCCGAAGTCCAGATGATCAGTCACAGTTAATCAACAACTGATTGTTCAAGCAATTTGAACTGGTGAGGGGGTATAGCGGATGTTGCAGTAATTAAGTCCAGATGTTCAGTCCAAACAAAAGTGGTGTGTTTGCCCCGGAAGCGTGTAACTAAATATGCCATCGCATAGTTCCTTGAAGACAGCAGGTGTGTGCGTGCAGCGAGCGGAGTACTTTCACAGAGTCTGAACTCTTTCCCACACCGCCCCACTTCAAATCAAACGTATGGACTTTATTTGGTTTTTATAAAAAGCACGAGGCAGGAGAGCTCGATATGAGGAAAGCCATATGTAAGCGTTGTCGCAGTCAAATTTCTTACTGTGGTAATACCACGAACATGACGGCCCACATCCTTCGCCACTGTGCTCTCTGACAGGCTGGGTCCGCGTTTACTCGAGAGTTACAGCATCTTCCAATTCCAAAACCTGGGAAAGACAAGAAAATTTTAAGCAATTTAAGACCTATTATACTTTTAAATACTGATTACAAAATTTTGACAACAGTTCTGGCAACGAGATTAAAAACGGGAATATCTGAGTTCATTAGCCCAACACAATCCTTTCTCAAAGGTAGATCCATACATAACAATATCCGCCTGGTCCTGGATCTTATTGACTATAAGCACTTAATTGAGGAAGACGCTCTTATACTATTTTTAGACTTCCAGAAAGCCTTTGATTCGGTAGAACATATATTCATTATTAACACTTTGAAACAATTTGGCTTTGGAAATAAGTTTACTGATATGATAACAATGCTTTATACTGGAATCAACAGCTGCATTTCACTTCCAGAGGGTACATGCCCCAGATTTAATGTAGAACGGGGAATTAGACAAGGATGCAGTATCTCTCCGCTTCTATTCATTACTGTCACAGAATTATTAGCCATAGCTATTAAAAACTCAAATGTTGAAGGATTAAGCATTAATGATAACAAGTTGATTATAAGTCAGCTAGCTGACAATACAACTATATTCCTAAAAAATCGAGAACAAATACCACTTGCTTTAGAAGTTATAGAGAAATTTTCAAAAGCATCTGGTCTGAAATTGAATCTGAGTAAATGCGAACTTATGAGTATCCACAACTTCCCTGATTCCTCAATATATAATATACCAGTCAAGGCCGATGTGAAATATCTAGGTATCTGGATCTCTAAAGAGTCCGACACTAGCATAAAAAAGAATATTCTAAACAATGTTGACAAATGCAGTAAGACATTAAACCATTGGCTGCAAAGGGTGCTCCGATCAGGGTTTTTGGGGCCGATCACCGATCACTGAAATCAATATCGGCCGATCCGATACCGATCACCGATCGTATTTATTTCCCTTTGTTTCTTGCTGTCTTAGACCTTTTCGACTTGAAAATTGTGGACATGCGCCCCCTAGTGGCTCCGCCATAACTGGAGTGTGCGGTGTTCCACCAACTAACCCAAACACAGCAGCGTGGAGCATCTGTTACTGATAACGCAGACATGTCTTGGATTGATGATGTTAGGCAGTGTCCTCCAGTTACAGATGAAGGTAGTTTATCGCTGTTTTTAATGATTGGTTATGGAAATAGCATGATCTATTCCCATAACCAAACACTAAAAACTGTGGAACGCTGCAACGCTGGTTATAACTAACGTCAACAAACCATAAAGATTATGCTACTGTAACGTTAACGCTAGCGGTAAATTAGGCTATGTGTTAATATTATATTTAATTTATTTAATCATTCTCCTAAGTCATTCATTCATTGATTTATAGGCTTGTGCTAGTGCCGAGGGCTACATTAGCATCATACTGCTGTTCTTTCGGCCAGAATCATCCGGGACTCTCAGCGAGACTATGAGTAGTACGAGATTGAAATGTTAACGAAAACTCACCCGGCTGTATTCATTTGGAACAAAGTCCTTTCTGTTGATATTTTTCACCCACGTCTTCCTAACTTCTTGTTCTGCAAACAAGGCAGTCTTCGTGCAGTAAAGGCTTGTGTATTTCACATACTTTCTTCTTCTTCCATTGTTGAATTTTCAACGCCATTGTTGGCACAGTTTATGACGGAACATGTATTCCCCTCTCGACTCGACCGACTCGACATTATAAAATATATATTTTGTAGAAAGAGAAAAACACTGGTTAATCTGCGAGCCGGTGAAAGTGTCGCTCTGTAGCACAACCCAGCAATGGCGGACGGGGTACTTCCGGGGGGGCTGGCCCGAAAAGGTCTATATACAGTGTATGCACACGAGAATAGAGCGTTTTTGATCGGCTCTTTTGATCGGCTTTAATGACAATTCTGACCGATCCCGATCATATGCATATCGGCCGATCCGATCAGGTCACCGATCGATCGGAGCACCCCTAATCTAAATTAACCATGGATCTGGTCAGCTGGTCTCTCAATGCAATTGATCAAATTTTTTCAACAAGAAGGGAGGCAAGAGGAGAGCCCTCGTGTCCAGATGGAACACACGCAGCTGGGTACGTTCAAGATTCATGGGCGAAATGGCGATTGAACTGCTTGGCTCCTCTGTTCATCGAGGACGCTGAAGATGCTTACATATTTGGATTTATGATCATCGGATTCCTGCTGTTTGGAGTTGGCGGATACCTGATGTATCGAAAAATTAAGCGCACGGATGCTGCTATTCCTGACCTGCTGTCCGTGTGCGTGGAGGTTAGCCGTGCTGTGAGTGCCGAGACTGTAAAAAGAGACGAGATGAATCGGAAACTGGATGTGATTCATGGCGTGAGCCACCGACAGCTGATGATGCATGAACTGATGGGGAGAATTGATAACAATCTGGGGAAAACGAAGCTGAAGTTGGTTTCTGATTCCAGCTTCCGATTCGGGAAATGGCTAAAGGGCCATTACACTTAACTTTCGCTAAAATCAGATACTTTAATCTTCTCTGGTTAAGACACTACAACACCCAGACACTTCAAACCTGGACTAGATTATTCTGCTCTAATAGCAGAATATGTAAAACCATGTTTGGAATTTGTGAAACCTTTCTCTTATTTGTGAAACTTCAATAAAGTTTCACAAATCAGGGGCAATAAAGGGGCATTTCAGCACTTTTTGGGCACCTGGATCTCACTAGAACTGGTGCAGCTCCAAAACTACAACAGCTAGACACTTCAAACCTGGACTAGATTATTATATTATATTATTATTATAATAGCAGAATATTTAAAACCATGTCTGTGATTTGTGAAACCTCTCTCTGATTTACTACACTGAAGTTAGCATCCGATTCGCCAGCCTCCGATTCAGCAGGCTCCAGGTAAAAATCTACTATACCTAGACTTCTCAAATCTGGACTAGATTAATCTACAGACCCTGGAGAACCATTATAACACAGTTTCTGATCTGAACCATCCATGTTCACACAGGACTCACATTAAAGTCATTAAATGAATGTTCTATCTCAGTAGCAGTTCTCTATCTGGACCCAGTCCCAGTTTAGTTCCTGAGAGTTCCAGCAGAGCAGAGAGACCAGCCGCCATCACTGCTGCACACTAACGTTCAGCTCTTTAAGGCTCTCAGCATCTTCTGACCACTTTGGATCAAAAGAAAATGTGGATTTTATCTACCTTGGAGGTGCTTGTTGTCCACCAGAATCAGTCCAGTCCATGGGTTCCTGGACAGGTGAAGACAAGAAAACCCAACAGTTCAATACGTGTCACATACAAAAAACTGTAAAAAAAACAAATTCTGGACTGCAACAAATATTTCTGACCCATTTGCTCGTGTTGGTCGCGTGGTTCTTCCATTCTGAATCAGATCCTGCTCGCCTGCGTTTACTGTTACTGTGACACTAGATTCACTTACTATGGCTGTGTGATGTCATATGAAACCTTTTGCCTGAAATATGATTTAGTAATTAATCGTAACTACTTTGCTTCTGTTGTGAAAACCATCCCTACTTCTACTTTAGTATTAATTAAAGGAATTGTTTTAAGCTCAATAAACATCACCTTCTGTCTTCCACATTTGCTAGTTGGTGGCTATGACTTTGAAAACATTAAAATCCCAAATAAAAAGATTCGATCAGACGCAATCAGACGCTGTTCTGTCTAGTCAGAAGACCTGACAGGAGGAGACAGGAGGATCATGGTCTCGTAACCTGGCTGTCATGAACCAGTCTGGAGAACCAGCACCTTCATGGACGGATCATAAATCAGAGACGTTCATCCATCAACTGAAGTCGTCCTGCCTTCAGATGGGCGGAGCTGCTTTATGTGTCATGCCAAACAAATAAATCTTTATTCTTATTGTGAAATGACTCCAGTCTAAAATGTTCTGTGTATCAGCCTGTCAATAAATGAAAATGCAGAAAACTGCCTAAATTAAAAAAAAAAAAAAAAAAAAAAAAGTTTTGTGCAAATCTTTCACCAAAAAATGAAGATATTAACAGAAGCTGCAGGTCATGTGATCAGTCTGCTGAAAAGTGAATTTACAGCAGTTTTCAGCTCCTCAGAGTCACAGCTGCTCATTTAAACACATCTGACACTTTAACTCTGTCACACACCAGATAAAAGTTTCAGTGGTTTCTATTTGTCTGTTCACACAACAGTGTAAATCAGGGATTATAGCACACTGAAAAAAGTGATTTTGACCCCTAGTAAATGCTACTTATATTAATCAAGCATATTTTAATAGAAATAGTTGTGTTATTTTAATCTACTTATAAAATATAAGTAATTTCAACCTATATTGTCCTATATATATTATATTAATATTATTAATATTATATATTAACCTATATGGCGCCTCTTTAGGATTTTGGGGTGGAGGTCAGGTACTCTGGAGTCTGGACAGCCTGCAGGTGCACGTCGCTCTCATTACAGGCTCAATTCAGAATTGTCTGCATCACTGCTTAATAGTGAAGAAATATAACCTCTTAAGCTTTAAGAATTTTATGAAGTTATCTTTTCTTAAACAAATGTTTAAATGTGCAAATAACCTAGCCTCTGCTGTATTATGTCCTTCTGTAACAAAAATAAGCACAGAACAGGTAGCCTGATTAGGGACGAGGGCTGCAAACTAGCCACCTGTTCCAGTTTGGAACTGCATGCTTTTTCGCTGATGTTTGAGCAACAAGAACAACGTGACTAAAGGAAGAGAGGGGTGGGGGCGTCTCTTCGGCTTCAGATCTTTGGAGTATCACTTCCACCCACCGCAGAGGCTCAGAGTAGATCAGCTGAGCTCCATGTGCATTTGTGTTTTAAATCTAAAACGTTGGATTTCCAGGTAGATCAACTCATGTTTGCACATCTCTGCGGTTCGTTATCAGACAGTTCAGATTAGATTAATAGAAGTTTTATTTTCCAGCGTGTGGACGTCCAGAGACACTGAGAGCTTTAAGGCTGCTGAGGCTCAGCAGTACTGAAGTCTCCAGGAGCATGTCTGCTCTAAAGGTTGGTACAGATGCTCACAAACACTTTAATCAGGACAATTATTCATGTGTTCCCTTTTAAAGATGATAGTTAGAGTTTCTGGCCCCCAACTGTTTCCTCAGAGAGGCTCCTCCAGATGAGCACTGAAAAAAGAGTGTTGAGTGTAGTAAGATGGCGCACAGGATAAGGCGCGGCATGCGCCCAGCGCAGGCGATCATGCAGCGGACACGTCACGTAACCGACACGGTGACAGCGTTAACTATTCAATCGCTTTGTAATTTAGTTGTGTAATATGTGATGAGTATATATCAAATGTATAGAGTATTGTTAAAGTTATTCAGGATCATTTATCTTTTATCGTTTTCCTCGCCTGGTTCATTGGTACAAGATGGAGGTTTTTTAGAGTCTACGATAGGCGGAAATCCCGGCGGGGACATAGGGGACGTGTCCCCCCCTTCCATAAAGTTGTCCCCCCCAAAAAAAATAATTGTAAGCACACAAAAACAATTGAATAATAATATAGTCATGTTCAATAAAAGTACAACACAAGTGCTGCAAATTATAAACGTAAAAACCTTTTTTTTTTTAATTGTTGAAACATTGTGACCCCCCTATTTCTCAAAGTGGTTTAGTCCACATGCTTTTTCTAACCGGCGGGCCTACCGGCAGCTCTGTGTGTCAGCGAGCAAACGATCGTCTCGTACATGATGGCAGACTGTACTGAGTGATGTATGAAAACCAGTAAGTCATTTATCACACCGCTTGTTTAACAAGCTCAAGGTTGTAACATAAAAGTGACATTTCTCTTGCTTGGTCCGAAATCAAACCAGTATGTAGAATAGTGGTGAGGGATAAGCGATGAGGGAAAAGAGAGGGGACACTGCGGACAGAGAGGAAAAGGAAATACAGAGGACAGGATGCAAAATGTTAACATTTACAATATACAGTTACAATTGATCAATTAAATGTAGAAGGGATATTTAAATGTATTTTATTTTTGCATTTTTAAGTTGCCATATTTAATGGCGTAGTTGTAATATGTTGTTGTATTTTGTTTGTCAAAAATACAACACTACACTATAATAATACCAGCTAATACCATTGTTGATTTTTCAGTTTGAACATTGAAAAACCTGTATACAGGTAGAATATGCACTGATACACAACAACAATGCTACAACAACTATTATTATACTTTTTCTAACATTCAACAGGCTGTGGGTTCAACCCTGCAAGGCAAGTTCCAAAGGAGCAGGAGAGAGAGAGGGAGAGAGCATTTTTTTTCATGTCCCCCCCAGGAATTACTCTCTGAAATGTTACTGTTTATTGCCCCCCACCCCCCACCCCCCCCCAAAATGAAATGGGATTTTCGCCCCTGATACTGAAAGTGTCTGAGTGAAAGGAAGGGGAGAGGAAGGGAGGAAAATGGAGGGAGGATGACAGTGCAGATTTGGGTGTGTGATGGCTTTTTAAGTTGTTTTTGTTCTTTTTCTTGTTGTTTTAATAACTGTTTTTATTATGTAAAGCGCTTTGTGTTACGTTGGTATGAAAAGGGCTTTATAAATAAATACATTTGTTTTAATTTGATGAGAAAACTAGCAATGATTGTCTGATTTTAGTGAGAAATTTAACGTAATGCAACCAGGTAAATTAAAATGCCAAGCACAAGAAAATAATTAAAATCTACGAATTTACAGTAGTACAGCAAATACGCCAAATATATAAAATGTACTTAAATTTTTGAACAAAATTATGTTTCTGTCTACGAAAACAACTAGACTTTACTTGGATATAACTTAAAACTTGGATGTATTTAAATTACTGTTATATCTCCACAACTGTTGCAGCATTAAATTTACTTAAATTATTTATTATAATATATTTTTTAAGTAAATATTATGAGTTATTTCTGTCAGTGCTAGAAGAACTGAATCAGGTTTGTTCTCCGGGACTGAGATCAGGTCTTTGTGATGTCCACTCCAGAACTGATTTAACTCATTATTTTCTGACTAAGTTCCAGGTTCTCGTCTGGATTGAGAGAACGGATCCAGGTTTGAATGTACAACATCAACTCCTCATTTCCTCTGAAGAGGTAAAGGTTTTTACATTTGCTCTTCACTTTAACTCAACAACAACTCAAAACTCTCTCCCAATCAATTTCCAGAGATCCATCCGGCGTATCAGCACCGACGGACGTCCTGATGTCCAGATCACATCCTCCATTGCTCCTCCAGAGGTGAGGGTTCTGCAGGACCGGTCCGTTCACATTCACAGTTTTCAACCTCCACATTTGTATGTGACACGTACTGAACTGTTGGGTTTTCTTGTCTTCACCTGTCCAGGAACCCATGGACTGGACTGATTCTGGTGGACAACAAGGACCTCCAAGGTAGATAAAATCCACATTTTCTTTTGATCCAAAGTGGTCAGAAGATGCTGAGAGCCTTAAAGAGCTGAACGTTAGTGTGCAGCAGTGATGGCGGCTGGTCTCTCTGCTCTGCTGGAACTCTCAGGAACTAAACTGGGACTGGGTCCAGATAGAGAACTGCTACTGAGATAGAACATTCATTTAATGACTTTAATGTGAGTCTTGTGTGAACATGGATGGTTCTGTCTAGTCAGAAGACCTGACAGGAGGAGACTTCATCTCCTTCTGCCTATTTTATTATAAATACAGAAATACTGATCCATCTATCTATCCATCCATCTATCATCCATCTCTCCCATCTATCCATCTCTCTAAGTCAGGGGAACTCTGACCAGCTGGTGACCAGTCTGACCATCATGATCTCGTGACCTGGCTGTCATGAACCAGTCTGGAGAACCAGCACCTTCATGGATGGATCATAAATCAGAGACGTTCATCCATCAAGTGAAGTCGTCCTGCCTTCAGATGGGCGGAGCTGCTTTATGTGTCATGCCAAACAAATAAATATTTGTTCTGATTGTGAAATGACTCCAGTCTGAAATGTTCTGAAATGGTCTGAAATCCAATAAAAAAATCAGTAAATAAAAATATTTTTATGACATTTTATCTCATGCGCTTTGTATTTCATTCCTGTCTTAAAATTTCCTAAATTAAATACATTTTTAAAAATGTAGGCCTATTTCTTGATATTAACGCGAGGTCAAAGTTGTCACGTATTTTACATAACGTGCTGCGCCTGTCTGCTGTTATGAGGCAGGGGCGGCGCTAGGGGGTAGCTTGCAGTTGCTATAGCAACCCCAAAATATAGCCTATAGCAACCTCAAAGCAACCCCAAGAATGGAGACTATTAAAAATGAAAAAATCTTAATTGTGTTAAATGAAATAAAAATAGTGACAATTTAATTTAAAATTAATTCAATGTGTTTTTGTTTTAAATTAAAATAAAAGGAAGACGATTAAAAACGATGAGAGAGAGACTTGTCTCGCGAGAGCTGGCCTGCAGGGGTCACGCGACGTCAGCTGGGAAAAAGAAAACCGGGCCGTTAGAGAAGTTAAATCAAAATGGAGGCTATCTGTTGAAGCGTAAGTCTGCCAGATCTCTTCTGATGTGTATTTATGTGAATATTAACTGGTTAAAATGTGATGAACAGGTTATTGTTAAATGATTTGTAGTCTGGGCTGTTAATGTGCATTTCTCACCGCTGTGAAAAGCAACATGACTATATGGTAAAATTATAATAACGAACTTCAAATAGATTTTTTTTTTATCTGTTTCATGGCATCCCCGCTAGTTTCAGATAGCGCTGATTAGAATGAGTAGGCCGGTAATGGATTTTCCATAAAACTCAGTTTACCTTCTGATTCTCATCTGACAGAGGTGGAAAAATGGCTCTTTTCTGGGTGTGCTAGCCTAAGAGGTTTAAAAATATTTTTAAAAATTTTCTGTCTTATGCATGTCAGTGCATTTGGATTTTTATGGAAGTATTTCTGTGCCACCTGAGTTTGAATACGAATTTTTAAGATTGAAATTTTTCAGCATCAAAATCAGACTTTGAATTTTAAAAAACATCAGATTTCTAGCACTGAATTTTTTTTTGCCTCTGAATTTTATTTTGTTAAAATAAATTCAGTGTTAAAAAAAATTGTTGTCTTAAAATATTCAGTTTTTCAAAATTCAACATGTAAAGAAATTCAACACCCCCAAAAATTCAGTGTAAAAAAAAAAAAAAAATCAACATCTCAAAAAAAATTCTGTGTAAAAAATTTCAATTTCTAAAAAAAAAAATCAGTGTAAAAAATTCAACCTCAAAAAATTCAGTGTAAAAAAATTCAACCTAAAAAAATTCAGTGTAAAAAGAACCAGACTCAACATTCGGGTCACCAGGGAGAAGCAATCGATCCCTGTCTCAATTCAGCCAACGTCCAGCCAATCACGTTACGCTTCACCGCAGCACCATCACCTGAGTTTACTGCCATGGCCGACCGGTCCGTCTTACTATCTGGGTGGGTGTCACATGACCAATGGAGCGTAACGTGATTGGCTGGACGTTGGCTGAATTGAGACAGGGATCGATTGCTTCTCCCTGGTGACCCGGATGTTGAGTCTGGTTCTTTTTACACTGAATTTTTTGAGGTTGAATTTTTTTACACTGAATTTTTTGAGGTTGAATTTTTTTTACACAGATTTTTTTTTTTAGAAATTGAATGTTTTTACACTGAATTTTTTTGAGATGTTGATTTTTTTTTTTAACACTGAATTTTTTGTGGTGTTGAATTTCTTTGCGTGTTGAATTTTGAAAAACTGAATATTTTAAGACAACAATTTTTTTTTAACACTGAATTTATTTTAACAAAATAAAATTCAGAGGCAAAACAAAAATTCAGTGCTAGAAATCTGATGTTTTTTAAAATTCAAAGTCTGATTTTGATGCTGAAAAATTTCAATCTTAAAAATTCGTATTCAAACTCAGATGGCACAGAAATACTTCCATAGATTTTCCTTTAATCTCATCCTTTGATTCCAATTTGACAGTTATGGAATTAAATAAATAAAATGCATGTCCTTTACCTGCAATACATTTTTTGTTTTCAATAAAAAGTATTGTAATTCAAATCTCATTGTTTCTTGATCTGTGCAGGGAACCTTTCGCTTTTGTTTTGAGTGAATGTCAGACAGTGGCATAGCAATACCAGTGAGGTGTCGACTCTGCCTCGAGGACAAAGATTCAGACGGTGCCGTTTCCACAAGTCACCACCAGAGGGCAGCAGCGCGCCGTAGTCGTGAGTGGATTCAGCTTTCAGGTTTTCCCAGTTAATAAGAAACGAACATGATAACTTGTACATATTTAAATAATTGTGAACGGCCATTGTGTGAATGTTTTAGGCCCTTGTTAATAAGTAATTTTACATTCCTATTTGCTTTTCTTGTTTGGTTTAACATGTATGTGATCGGTATTTGAATTTAATTGTGAGGATTATTTGTAGTATAAGCTCTACAAAGGGGTTTAAGATTTAATTACTGCTTCATAGTGTATTAAAAGTGTCATAACAGTAATAAATAATAAAATAAAATAGTAATAAAAGAGCAGTTTTGTGATGTTTGTATAAAACCTTAGTTTAGGCGTAAAGTACAGTTGACTTGTGATGAACTAAAGGAAAAACAATCTTAATACTGAACTGATTTAATGAAAAGAGGCCTCTAGTAAAAAAAAAAAAAAAAAAAAACAGGATTTGACAGATTTGAGAGTTGATAAAACAGTTTCCAGTCATTTGCTATGGAGGGATAAAGAGGAGAAGAAAAAATGGATTTAAAAAAAGAAGTAAACTGATGCATTTTTAGTCATTTGCTGCTGGTTCTAATCTACATTATTGAAAAGAGCGTCAGACACGCGGCAAAGGGTCGAAGAGCCGGAAGTCAAACTGAGTATCTGAGTCACCTGCTGTAACCAGCGCGGTACCGGGCCAGAGTACTGCTCTAAACTCTAACTGCTACTAATAAAGCTGTATTTCATTCATTTAGTTTTCACTGTTTTAACTGTGATTTCAGTAAAGATATAAGTACCGCGGGGCTTCAAAGGCACATATTTAATTTTAATGCTTTAATGCAGTTTGTTCATTATCATACCCATTTTATTTATCATAGCCAGTTCTTTTTTTTTATACCTTGTAAATACTTATTTTATATTTTATATTGTTTTTATATTGTTTATTGTGATATCGTGCTTTTGTGTTTTTCTTGTTTTTCTCTCCTGCCGCCATGTGGAGCTGCTAAACTGATTTTCACAGTTAATGTTGGTAACAATAAAGGATTTGAATTTGAATTTGAATTTGAATTTGAATTTGAATTTTTGGGCCTTTTTTATCTCCGCTGCTCCGAGACTGTGGAACGCCCTCCCTGACCACCTAAGGGCCCCACAGACCACTGATGTTTTTAAACGAAGCCTAAAAACGTACCTTTTTACAAGAGCATTTTGCTAATATCTCTTTTAATCCATTTATTGTTCTTAACACTTTTATTTTTATCTATTTATTTATTTTATATATATATATATATTTTTTTTTTTCATTTTTTGTTGTTAGCACTTTGAGATTTTAAATATAAAGTGCAATACAAATAAAATGTATTATTATTATTATTTATTATTATATATATATTTCTCCTGTGAAGTGGGTCAACAAACCTCCACCTGCTCCTGTTCTGGCCCTTCTGTCAGATTTAAGAGAACATTGTGACCCACTAGTAAGAAAGTTTAACGACACCTGGCTCAAAGTTAACACCAAAAACTTTGGAAAAAGTACGATTAGGAGAAAAAAACTTCATCTGGAGGAAACTCTGAACAAAGAGGCTCCGAGGTAAATCTGAAACCTGCCACTGTTACACATCTCCATCCTGCTTTATGTTAGAATTAACTGAAAAACTAACATCTCTGCTTTAAAAGGGAACACGTTAAACGTCCATCAATAATTATTATGATTAAAGTCTTTTGTACCAACCTTCAGATGAGACATCTCCTTGGACACTGCAGCATTTCTGCGAAGCTGCGATGAAACTATTTTCTGTATCAACTCTCATTTGACCGCAAAGCAAAAAGTACCTTCACAGTTACTTGGGTTGTGGTTGCTGCTTCTACGAACAAAAGGGCTCAACGCCTCTATAGAGCAAGTGCATTTGTGCAAAAGTGTTTCAGCTCATGTTGCACAGAAGATCAAAGGATAAATATGTGCGCCAACCTCCTTATAACGACTCGCACCTCCTCCTCCTTCACCTCAACTTCCTCTATCAAATCCACCGTAACATTTATCCACTGCAGTTCTTATTGTGCATCATGAGCTGAAACAAATACACTTTTACATGAAATGTGCTTTTCAAACGAACTTGCCTTGATCTGTTTTAAATGTGTGATAAAATACACGTCAGCAAGGGTGTAGGTTTGGTTTGGAAAGTGGTGGGGAGATAAATTTTCCATATTGTCTGGGGTCCTTTTTTTTTTTTTTTTTAAACGAAAGTCAGATACAACGCTAGAAAATTTGCACCATATGAAACTATATTTACATACCTCTCCAAATGACTCCCAATAGAGGAAGGTGTACATCATATGGTTATAATATTTTATTTTAAGTCATTAAGTTTTTTTGTTTTAAGTCGTTTAAGTAATGATTTGTAGTTCAAGAAGGAATTGAGAAAAAATACATTAAAAAATACATAAAAATAATTTGTGTCAGACTGCTGAATGAATCAACACATAGAACTCACATGTACTGATTTCTTTGTCAATATCTCAAACTTGGCAGTATACCAATATTCTTACCAACTCACTCATGTGACTGACTGTTCTAAAGCAGAAGGCCTGGATAAGACAAATTACATTACTGTGTTGGCTACCTTACCTGATTACTACTTTGCTCTCTTTCTGTTTGATCTGTACTTTCCCTCTTTCTTTTCTTGCCTGGTGTCTGTACAGTAATACAAACTGAAATTACCATATTATAATACAACAAGGCTATAAAAAATTTCAAAAATGTAAGATACCTTGCTAATAAGCAAAAACATTAATTCAAGCATTCTCTCGTTACTGAGGTTGAGTTTTTAGCCTACAACTACTCGCCTACTTACATTCAAGAAATACGACCTTATATCTCCTTTTTTCCTCCCTGCGTCCATGATGCTAATCCATCTGCCTGCTGAAATAACGTATAGCGCATGTGAACAGCATGACAACACAAACGCATAGGATACAAGAATAACGATTTGTTCATACCTAAAATTCACCACGAGACAAACTTCAAAATAAAAACCAGCAACTTGTTGATGTTCTTTCAGAAAACAGAAGCCAATGCAACAAGTTGCAACGGGGTCATAGTTTTATCCAGTAACTATCTAACAAACTGGCTAGTTGGCAAGCAAGGCTAACGCTACCTTGAAGACAGAAGTTGAACGGACTCACTGAAAGCAGCTAACGTTAACATGTATTTATTGGAGAATCTTTGGCATTTCTTTCCATCTCATTGGCTTTCAAAATGCTCTACTTTGGCAAACATCCCAAGACTAGATAGAGGCGGAGCCAAAGCTTGAAAGCGTCAATCATCATCAGAATAGCTTTTTCAGGTGGGGAAAATACTGGGAAAATAGTAATACCCTATGGAAAATGCTTATGTCTAGCCAGTGCTTTAAGTGGAAAAAAATAAGTGCCGGTACTCCCCTTATTCAACTGATGTCAGGTTAATTAGGCAGTGGGTAACAGCGGATGATTAAGTGATATATTTAAATACTAGGACATGATATTTGATTTTTAAAAAGAAAATGGTTTTATTGAATTTTACAAACAAATTATGTGTACACAAGGGAGGTCCTCAGGGGGGACGCCCTCAGGTAGCATAGAGGCTGATGCACAACCGAACTAACTGGCACCTAGAGTTCCCTGTGGACAGACACATGAGAGACATACAAAGATAAAATATGGAGACAAGGCATGGAGAAAATAACACACAGACCCATAATAAACTTAAATAAGAATCATAATTTTTCAGACAACAAATGTTAAAAACTATTAAGCTCTTTTAAGTAGAATTCATAGCAGTGTTGCTGTTCTGGTTTGCATTATATTGTACAAATGTGTCAAAAGAAGTGGACTGTGAATATATAAGGCAATTGTGATTATATTTCAACCTACTTAGTAAAGGCTCCAGCAGGTCTTGGGCTCATCTTTGCTCCAACGGCTTGGAGCTTCACATCCCCTGTCTTCTGCGCTTCGTCTCCCCTTCGCCAGCCATGACATCACATAGCTTTGTGGACTGAACTGTTCTAATGGTGGCCCATTACATTTCAGAAAGATCAGGTTTGAAAGTCTGGTAACAGCAATGGAGCTCCTTCTGTCTGTAAGAATGTTGTTCATACAACTGTAGGCACGCTCACGTTCACTGGTAGACACCGCAATGGTATGGACAGCTTTTAGCTGATCTGCTTTCACAAAGACAACATTTGTGTTGCCTTGTCTGCTCCAGATGCAGAGATTAAACATCTACCCCACTCATGTGACAACCTCAGTCCATGATGTGTTTGGGGAGCAAGGGAGTTAACTTTACTGCATGCCTTACACCCAAGTAGGGTTGCCAACCGTCCCTTGAAAAACGGAACCCTCCCCTATTTATAGACTTGTACTTTAGTTTATAAATAGGGGAGGGTTCCGTTTTTCAAGGGACGGTTGGCAACCCTACACCCAAGCCTTTTGTCCTTACTTATAAGCCAGTCATTCTGTGAGCAAAAGTACCTTATTTGGTCATGTGACCAGCAGTCTGGCCATTCTTCTCCTGTGGAGTTATTGTTGATATCGCAGGCAACAGGTGAATCAGAAGCCACTTCTGTGTTAGCAAAAGCGCTACTGCTAACTGGCTGCTCTCCACTTTCAAAATCAATGTCTGTTTGTCCTGCTGTGTCATCATCTTCACCGGGGGCGTCATCGGTCCGGGTTCTCTTCTGGCCCTTTTGGAGCCACGCCAACATTTGTAAATACGGTAGGTAGGTTCACGTTCACATAACGATCCAAACAAACCAACCGGTAAATCAAACTGCCAACTCTGTTTACAATCAACGCCCGCGAGAGCTCTTCTTCTTCTTCGCGTTCTTTTAATTGCTTTCTGGCACACTCGACTCGCGAGACCTCCCTACGCGTGAACGTCTCGCGAGGGGCAGTGGCGTTGTCATGGCGACACCATTGTATAGCCAAATCGCAAGGAGAAAAACAGAGTACTATGAGCTCACGAGAAGTCCCGGTACGCCAGAGGCTAATATTGAGAAGTGCGGGTACTCCGTACCGGTGCGTACCGGCCCACTTCAAGCACTGTGTCTAGCGCGATTTGTAAAAAAAAAAAAAAGTGGTTGGGGACAATTTAAACTCATCTCGAAAGTGGTGGGGACATGTCCCTACCGTCCATACCGTAAACTACGCCCATGCACGTCAGCATGTTTTTAGTTAGAGGCACGAAAATCTGAAATCAAATGGAAAAGCTGAGTCAGTGAAAGTAGTGAAGAACCTGAATAATTCCAGGTGTCCGGGTGAAGATTTTAAATGCTTTTGAAAAAACCTCCTGAACATTTCTCAGTCCAGCTGTGGGCCACAGTCAGTGATCACCCGGTCAGGATGTCCAGAACCGGAACCGCAACACTGCTGACAGATCTGGGAGCAGTTCTAGTTCCCAAAAATCCCAATAATGCTCCACCATGAGAAGGAAGTCTTTTCCTGCTTGTGTGAATAATAATAATAACTAGAAAATTCCTCAAGAAATTTTGATATGTGCATGTCCGCTTGCAGCACATTTATTGTCTGTGTATGTTTACACTTGAGTAAAATGGTGTTTTGATGTATAATTTATGTAGGTTGAGCAAAAGGAGTGGACGTGAAAAAGGAAAAGGCAGTTTTAATTTTTTTTTTCTTGTTTTGATATATTTCATGCATGTGTGCACCTTACGGTTATGCCCCTATTAACGGACAAAATATGATGCGGAATAATAAGAAAAAAAGGGAAACCCATCCTGGATACTAATATTACGCCTTCAAAAACGCGTTTTTTGTCGTTTTCTCAGTTGTTTTTTTTTTTTTTTTTGGATTTTTTTCTTCCATAGCGAGGCGGTGTAACCCAAGATGCCCCTGCGAAGCTGTGCAAAGGAAGAAGATGTGCATATTGGAGCACATCTAACAATATGTGCTCTAATATGTGCCCCTTCGCAGGGGCATCTTGGGTTATGACAGTTGAGTCATAACAGTTGAGTCATAACCCACAGCTGAGTCATAACCCACAGTTGAGTGGGTTGTGAGCAACGGATCAAACAGCCACTTGTAGCCACAGATAATGCTCAGAACAGCACCAAACGTCATCAAAAGTACAAACAGGCTTCAGAGTTTCATCTTGATGG
Organism: Hirundichthys speculiger; assembly: GCA_018398805.1. Lineage (NCBI taxonomy): Eukaryota > Metazoa > Chordata > Actinopteri > Beloniformes > Exocoetidae > Hirundichthys > Hirundichthys speculiger. The sequence continues at coordinate 140,036 of JAGFBZ010000329.1, read as the reverse complement.
AAACTATCAGTTTGAGACCGAGTTTACTGAAGACAAGCTGAAGGAAATGGAGGAGAAAAGTGAAGGAAGGATCACTGCGGTGGAGGCTATGTTCTGGAAATGGAGGCTAAAGTGACGGAGGGAGAGAGCCGGTGGAGTTTAAATGCTGAAGCTAAAATGCTAACTGCTGCTCAGCTTGTTTCTCTGATAACTTGCTCCGGAAGATTTAACCGCAAGCCGAATTATCAGCGGAGGGGAAACCTTCGCTGATAATTCGGCACACAGACCCGATGATTAACACCACATAAAACATGAAATAAAGCCGTTTGAATTGAAAAAAATTCACTGTTTCTCCGACGCTGTTCCCGGAAAAGCTGAGTTTACCTGGGTTGTTTTTCTGGTTAAAACATCACATAAATAATTATAATAAAGCACGGTCGGTATTTAACGCCATGTCCTTTCAACTTAAAGGTAACATTACACGAGAAAAACCACAGCAAAGCTAAGTTAGGTGAACCAACTGCTTAAGGGTACTGTGAGACTGCTACCAATAACCAGCTAATGGAAAATTGGAACGATATAGCCTACATAAATGTGCAATGAGACAGTAAAGACAGCTGAATGGTAAAGCTAAGAGACCACAACACATTAAATTGCTAAATTTAAAGCAGCTAACATAATACTAATGTAACAAAAATGTTAGTCAGCTAATTTAACAGTTAGATTCTAGGGGAAAAAAATGCTAGCTTACAACTTTGTGAATAAATGTCACAGAATAAACACCATTAAAAATCCATATGATCTAAGATTGTAAAATGATATTAGGATAACTTTGTTGCCACAATCTTAAAAATATAGATAAAAATAAATTAACCTACCAGTTAGATAATCGGAGAGTTTGTTGAAATGAGTGCCTGCTGAACGTGCCACTTCTGAGAGAAAGATCCAGAAAGTTAACAGCGGGAACATGAATGACCCAGGTGTTGGGTTAAAATCTGGTTAAAATAACCCAACCATGTGTTTAGCTATAATTTAACCCTCACAACCAATTTTACCCAGCATAAAACAAGCCAACAGTGTGTTTACAGTACCCCAAACAACCCAGAATTATGACCCAGCATGAACAACCCAGCAATGTGTTTACAGAAACAACCCAGCATTTTTTTGTGTGTACAATTTTAGTATTTTTTGTTGTGTAATTTATAATGATTTCCCATTATGAAAAAACACACTATAGAAAAATGTCACATTTTTTTATTGACATTTGTCCTCAGATTTTTTAACACCTTTAGAAATAATAGTTTGAACAGCTTCACAAATATATTATTATTATTATATAATAATAATTCACACACACACACACACACACACACACACACACACCTTCACAAAGCAATGGAGCAACATAATTCACTCGCTCACCACCCCCCCCCCCCCCTCCCTCCCCACATTAGACAGTCTAGGCTTCAGAACCTTGCGAAGCAAAGCACAGCCTCAAAAAGCTGACGGACGCAGACTCGTGTCCAGCGATCTTGTATATGGCGTGCTGAAGAAACTCCCAGGTGGGGAGCCACTGTTTGGTGTATTCAACATCAAACACGTAAGACATTATAAAGCACAGGTCCACTGCCTCCAACAGTGACTCCACAGCTATGGCGTTCCCAGCCACGATGGAAAACACTTGGCTGCTGGGTTGCATCTCATCTCCCAGGCACAGGACATGTGGGGAAGCCAAGTACTCCACCATGTTGGTCCCAACCTGTGAATTATACATCAGTCACTTAGTGTTGCAATATAAACAAAAATATAATGTATATATATATATATATATATATAATGATAGTTGGATAAACTTACATAACCACTGTCGGTATCGTCTTTCAGACAAGGAAATTCGTTTACCAGCGATATAGCAAGAGCTTTCTTGGTTTCAGAGGATGGCCTGTCAAGTAGACAACAGCAGTTTAGTTTGTCAAAAAAGGAGCAATATGGTAGCATTTGATTCACACTTTAGTTGGAATATTTTTACTATCACCATGATGATACAATAAACTTAACTGAAAAAACTATGGATTATGGAAAATGAAATTGTCTTTATGGGCAAAACATGGTAAAAACAAGCACTTTTACGTGTTTTGGCTGGGCTCATCAACAGGAAGTGAGTCGTCTGATTAGTCTACCATTTGGAAGATTGGTAATTATCAACTTCAGCAATGACCGTACCATAACAAACAGCGCAGTACACAGATACACTGATGGTGAGATGAAGCCTCGTGAAGCAGTGTCACAGCTGCTTCATATGCACATGACACCACCTACTGGTCAGGTTTATAATCACAGCCAGCTGAATCTTAAGATGTGATGCATTGAATTTATGTATCAGTCATGGCTCTTGCGAATGACTGTGAATAACAAAATGTGTATGACCGAATAATTGGTCTACATAAATGATCAAATGCATAATAAAATATATTGTTTGAATGTAATCTCCGTTTAATGTTTCCACTGCAGATCTACCAAGACCCGGCCGTCCCTCTAAACTTTCATCTGGAACAAGGAGAAGGCTGATCAGAGATGCAGCCAAGAGGCCCATGATCACTCTGGATGAACTGATCTACAGCTGAGGTGGAACAGTCTGTCCAGAGGACAACAATCAGTCCTACACTGGACAAATCTGGCCTTTATGGAAGAGTGGCAAGAAGAAAGACATTTCTCAAAGATATCCATAAAAAGTCTGGTTTAAAGTTTCCCACAAGCCACCTGGAGACACACCAAACATGTGGAAGAAGGAGCTCAAAATCAAACTTTTTACCCACAATGCAAAATGATATGTTTGGAGTAAAAGCAACACAGCTGATCACCCTGAACACACCATCCCCACTGTCAAACATGGTGGTGGCAGCATCATGGTCTGGGCCTGCTTTTCTTCAGCAGGGACAGGGAAGATGGTTAAAACTGATGGGAAGATGGATGGAGCCAAACACAGGAGCATTCTGGGAGAAAACCTGCTTGAGTCTGCAGAAGACCTGAGACTGGGACGGAGATTTATCTTCCAACAGGACAATGATCCAAAACATGAAGACAAATCTACAACGGAACGGTCTAAAACGTATCCAGGTGTTTAGAACGGCCAAGTCAAAGTCCAGACCTGAATCCAGTCCAGAATCTGTGGAAAGATCTGAAGACTGCTGTTCACAAACGCTCTCCATCCAACCTCACTGAGCTCCAGCTGTTTTACAGGAAGAATGGACCAGAATTTAGTCTCTGGATGAGTTAAACTGATAGAAACAAACCCCAAGAGACCTGCAGCTGGAACTGCAGCAGAAGGTGGCGCTACAGAGGATTAACACAAGGGGGCCCAATACTGCACGCCCCACTTTTCAGTTTTTTATTTGTTAAACAAGTTTAAAATATCCAATAAATTTCGTTCCACTTCACGATTGTGTCCCACTGGTTGTTGATTCTTGACAAAAAATCAAACCTTTATATCTTTATGTTTGAAGCCTGAAATGTGGCAAAAGTTGAATATATATATATATATATATATATATATATATATATATATATGGGCTGGGCATGATTAAAATTTTTAATCATGATTAATCACATTGTAAACGGAAAATCAAATAATGAATTCAAAATTAGTGTAAAGGTCACTTTACTATGATAAAAAAGTACTATTATGAACTAAAGTGTCATAACATTGGTTTTTCAAACACTTTTAACATCAGCACTTGTCAGTAACACATATTTAGTGTAAATCTCATCTTAAAAAATGTCAAATAAAATAAATATAATTGCCAGTGCCAGGGCATTAATGTAATCCTGTTTTTTTTTAAATGAAAAATAAAAAAAAGTCTACCTACAAAATCGTAACAATCTAGAGGCCACAATCAGAACATTAAAACAGGTAATTTCTGAGGTAACAGCAGAAACTTTTAACGGGGAGTTCAACTTGTCAGTTGTTACAAATAACCTTGTTTCTGTTGAATCCTCCGTCTGGGAGAACTTTAAAATGAAAATGTCCATGTTAAAGTTCAGTAACTTTAGAAAAAAACTGGACTGGATCCATCTCTCCTCCAGAACTCCAGAGCACACAGTGGAGGACTGAAACCTGTTGATGTGGTCCACCGGGTCCACTAGCAGTCCACTGCTGCCCCCTGCTGGCAGAGCTGTGAAACTACCTCAGAGTCCCTTGTCTTTGAATTACATAACCACAGTGATCATTAACAAGCATGAATGTGACATCATCCAGCATTTTAATGAGACGTGACTCAGCTGACAGGTGAAGAGTCTCTGCATCATCATCATCAGACCTGATCTCTGCTGTGGATCTTCTAAACCCAGGTTCACTGGGACTGAGATCTGGACAGGTGGACTCACTCCACTGAGCTGTTCCAGCAGTGTCTCGGTACCACCACATCCCTCCAAGCTGAGATGACCTCCATGGATCCTGTGAAACCACCAGAGGGCGACAAACTCCACCTCAGTCTCCGGTCACTTCCATCAGAGATCAGAGGCTACGCTATCAGTCACATTAAAACATTTATTTAAAAGGACAAAGGGTGGGTTTTTGACAGTTTAATGAACAGACCGTGTATCATTTTAGTTGACTTATTTAAGGTTTTATCTCGCAGTTTGATTCCTCCGCCAGCGGGAGGCGCTGCAGCACCTTCAGCACCTTCAGCACCAACACCTCCAGCCTCCCTGCTGGACTAACAGAGTTTTAAAAATGTTCAGTTTGAGGTTTTCTGACTGGGAAAAAACGACGGAGATGTTTCTGTCTCTATTACTGTTTTAATCTTATAAAACACTTTGTTTTACACAACTAATCTGAAAACTACTTCTAGTTCAAGTTGACGTCTGATGAAGGTGTCAGAGCACTTTATTAATGGAGATGGCAGTTTTTCTTAATTATTATTATCATTTTTTTAATCACACTTACAAACACGTGACTTCCTCTGGTTGGTCTTACTACCGCCACCTTCTGTCCTGTCGATGCTTTCGTTTCCGTCTTTCATATTTCACCAATTAAATCACCAAAACGGTAAACTGTCAGCTGATGTAGCACACACACACGTGCACACACCCGTGCGCGTTAACAAGATAACAAACAGAAACAGGTATGTCACCTGACCAGAGCTCCAACCCGCGACCGAGAAGATGAAACAAAGCAAAGCAAAAAAAACAAAAACCTAAAGCATCAGCAGGAGGAGAAGAACGAGGAAGGAGATGGAGGAGGAGAAGATGAAAAGAACAGAAAGCGAAACTATTAATAACCTTTTTTAGAGAAGTGACTGTGATCGGCCTCCGGCTGGACCACCGTCACCCTTCGGTTCTCTTTCACCGGTTAAAAACATCACAACTGGTTCTAACGTTGTGGCGTCTAACAGTCAGACAGGAAGTTTTAAAGCTGATTAATTTTTACTTTTACTGGATGAAAACGTTTAAATCAGAGCAGCTGAGGCCCGACGCAGAAATAAAACTGAGATTTAAACCTTCACTGAGTCTTTAGAGAGACTCTATCATTGTAGCCTCTGTGGGCCTGATCTTCCTCCGATCTGCTAAAGCTGCTATTAAGGGATAGTGGGTAGCGGGAGGGGCGTTCCCCCGCAAAGATCGCAATCTTCCACCTAGCTAAACCCGCTATCCCACCTGCGCTAACCGCTACATTATGCAGAGGAGTGGTTAGAGCACTGATATAAACATATAAATATTCTTACAAAGACAATTCCTATCAGCTACCTGAAAGTCCCAGATAGTCGATGTCCTCCCAGTAAACACACTCTGGTCGTCTGTGGTTAAACTGGTGATCAAGCCGATTTTGCAGAAAGGGCAAAAGACACGCCCATTGCCACACCTACAATGTGATCGAGGCAGTTGGCATAACGGGTAGCGGCTTTAATTAGCAGAAGATTGGATCAGATCAGGGGTGTCAGACTCATTTCCACTGAGGGCCACATCAGCATCATGGCGGCCCTCGAAGGGCCAGATAGACAGTATGAATGTAACAAAATGCAATGAAAATCAAAATAAATTAAACTACACCTTATTGTATTGTTAAATAAGTGTTTGTGTATTTATTATGTATTCACGTTTCAAATATTTAAATCATTATATTAAACTCAGGGTTTGTGGTTGTTAGAGTATCCATTACCTTGGTTTCAGAAGCGGAAACTATTCTTTGTTTTTCTTGCGGGCTAAATTTAGCATACTTAGCTCTGACTGACACCGCCTCATAACACAAACACCTGAAGTCCACCTTATTTCACCTGAAGTCCGTCAGTTCTGAAAAATCGTCTTGCTCGTGGTGATATACTGTTATCGTTGTTGGTAATGATGAAATGCATTATGGGAGATGTAGCTTATTGTCAATATGTGCTTTAAAACGGCGTAAGCTTATTTTAAGTCTTAAAATATTGGTTTAAAATTTAAACCAATAGTGCACGAGCTCTCGAGGGCCACATAAGATGACGTGGCGGGCCACATTTGGCCCGCGGGCCTTGTGTTTGATACATGTGCATTAGCGGTTAGCGGAGGGAACTAAACCCCGTAATTTGCGGGTAGCGGCTAGCGGGAAGTGTGCGATCGGGGCCTACGTGTCTAATTTCTTTGATTTATTCTTTCTGCAGAAGGAGAAACGTTGCATCTTCTGCAGAGTTTGCTCGTGGATAGTTTTTGCGTAATTGTATTTTTCGGTTTCACTTCTTGTCATTTCCTTTCTTTTTTGTGGTTATTTTGTGTTTTTATTTACAGCTGTTCTCTGTGTGTTTGTTGTGTTTTTTTTAATGTATTTTTGCAATATTTGGTACTTTTCTGGTAGTTTTTTTGGAGCATCATTTTCTAATTATTTGTATCCTCTTAAATTTTTGTTTCCCTTTTTAAATGATAATATTTTAAGGCACCAGTCTGAATTCTGCTCTTCTTAAAGGACTCCTGGTATCCAAACCATCTGACTGATCTCTTTAAAGACAGTGAACCGTATTAAACCTCAAATGCATGTTAGTTGAAGTTGATTTAGAGCAGGAGGAAGTGAGTTTTATGTCTCTTTGTGGTTTTTAACCTTTTGTAAGCAGTTAATATACTTTCTAACAACATTTCTCAGATTGTGAAACAACATTTGTGGCTCCAGATCTCATCCATGTACGACAGTATCACAGACTCTGAGGAAGTGGATGGAGAAAAAAAGACAGGAGGGGGGGGGTGTATTCATATGAAACTACCCCAACAGCCCCGGTAACATACCATTCATTCATTCCTCCATCTCGCACCACTCCTCTCCGTCTCTGTAACCAGCTCTGACTCCTCCCCCTCCAAACAGAGTCAAACCCCCGCTGAGGTTTTAGCTTGAGTTGAGTTTATCTGGACAACCGGCCACGCAGCAGCTGGAAGGATGCAGCGGAGAGAGGGAAAACCTCTAAACAGAGAAAACACAGGTTCACGTAAATAAAAGTCGTCGATCCGCTCAAATCAACATTCAACGTTCTCCAAACTTCCACGACGATTGTCTTCCTGGAATCAAACCGAACGTGCTTCACGGAACAAACACAAGTGATTTTTCAGGTTTTTCCACCGATGCGTTGTTGGAGTCGGTCCAAGAGAAGCACCAGCGGGGTCACCTGTACCTGGCTGATGTGTTCGTCTTTCAGTTCACTCTCAGCCTCGTTTCTACAGTCAACAGCACCGCAGTTCAGTAGCTTCCTGATTTAGTTACTTTACAGATAAGAGTTTGAGCTTTTCTGGTTGACACCGAAGCAACAAATGCACCCCTGGGTTCAGCAGACTGGAATAATTAACTGGAACAATGCAACAACGCTATTGCATTGTTCTTCTACCAGTACGCTCGGGTCAAAGCCCAGACGGGACCGGTGCCGAGCACGCAGGGATCATCCTGACTTCAATAAGTCAGCGTATTTTAAGGAAGCGTTTTCAGGCATCTATAAGTTGCTAACAGTTCCAGCAAAGGGCCGTTCCCAGTTTTCTTTCATATGCATCCCCTTCAACTTCCCCTTGTAGGGCTGTAGCGATACACTAATCTCACGATACGATACACGATACTCGGCTCACGAATGTGATATATATCAATATTCATCTTACAATACATTTAACATCATTTTCTGAAAGATTTTAAAGGGACAAAGTGATTTTGGTGACATCTTGTGAGTGTTCCTTTGTTTGAATTAATTGAACTGAAAGCATCAATTACACATTATATGGCTGACAGGCAGCTTGCAAATTAGGGCTGTAGCGATACACTAATCTCGCGATATGATAGGATACACGATACTCAGCTCATGATACAATATATATCGATATTCGTCTTAAGATACATTTACATTATTTTCAGAAAGAAGTGATTTTGGTGACATCTTGTGAGTGTTCCAATGACTGTTTCAATTAACTGAACTGAAAGGTAGGTAACTGCAGTGTCTCAGTGTCGCAGAGAGGAGAGAAAGGAGGCCTCTGATTGGTCAAGTCTACATCCAGGTCATCGTAGAAATGAGGAAGTACCCACATCTGTACGATTCTGGTTCTCCACACTACAAAGACAGCACATATTCTAGTAATTCATGGAGGAAGATAGCGATGAATGTGGGTCTGGATACGGCCGAGACGGTGAGGAAGTGGAAAAACGCAAGTGATCAGTTTAGTAAGTTTAGCTAGTTTGTGATTGTCCCTCTCCGTTGTGGCGTGGAAGAACATAGCGTAGACCGCGCTTACTACGGCATACTGGTGACAAGATAACTGCGACACGTTGCCGCGAGAGCAAACACAGCCCTTAAAGCCGGCGTTTTCCACCACTGAATACAGTCTCAAATCCTGACAAATAAAGTTTGGCTAGCTCTCAGTTAGCATTAGCTTGTCCGGGTGGTTACGTTTCAGGTGGGCTCGCCTCGCAGGTTGGTGGTATTTCCAGAGTACTTTGCAGGAAGAGCACCCATGCGGGACACGGGGGTCTTGAAGGGAGCTTAGAATATCGATATCCGCGGCTGAAAAATCAATACTCTCTGGGGATATCGATAAAATTGCTCAGCTCTATCCCCTTGGCTCGTAGAACCAGTGATGCTTCAGGAATGGCATAGATCAATATTCACTGATGGCTTTTAATTTCAACGGATGCAACATGTTGCTGTCAGAGATTTAAACCTTCTGCAGTAGGTTCCTGGAATCTTTTTACTGATCTACAGCACAATGTCCGGATCGAAACGTTAAATAATCCCCATTTATTGGGTTAGGTAGCCCTTCCTTTAACTCTACCAATCTATCACAAAAAGAACTGGGTTACCAGCATGCCTACATGTGAACACCAAGGGAAAGGGCAAAGGTCCGTTGGTACCAGCCCCCTCGAGACAATCAAAGTCTAATCAATCAAAGAGGACAAGTGTTGGCCAGGCTAAGACACCGAACACAGATGGTTCCCTTCATGCCCGGGAAGTTCCTACCCTGAGGTTGGAGCTGAAAACTATAAAAGCAGCTCTCTGAACTACAACCGGTCACACTTCCTGCAGTTCAGATGCACCAAACAGGAGGAAGCTCTTCCGTGAGAGAAGCATTAAAGTAGCAGGAATATAGTCAACACTGTGGTCGACTGGCTTCTTCTAACAGTCATAACGACTAAAAACCTGACAAATGAAACACTGTCGCAACACTGTTTACTCCCCTGATTTAAAGTGAGCACCACCGCTACTTCAAGAGATTAGAAAAGGCAGACCTCAACCTGCCAGAGGTTATGACTCAGAGATGCAGATCAAACAGTCCAACAGGGTCTCTTTGCAACATGTAATTACCCCTCTGTTCAGTCACAAATTCAGATTATGACATTTCTTTTCTCAGTTGTGCAACAGGAAGTAGAGCCCAAACACGAGTCATTTTGTTTCAGCTGAACGTCAGTTAAGTGCTTCGTGAGTGAGATGGGCAGTCAGGAACCGGGGCGCAGCTCGTCTTTGTATAATCAGTGTTGGTTTTTGGTGCTTTAAGAGGCCATTCAAGCGATGATTTGTGGGTTTTGGGTTAATAACAAAGACCCAAAGAGTACAGTGAGGAAACAGGAGGTGGTCGTAAACACACAGCGGGGGGGCAGCTGGGACAAACAATGGCCTCTGAGTGAGGCATCTGCATACCTGCAGGCTCACGTCTGTCTTCTTAACTGACATCACCCGACATTAACGACCAAGATGCTCCTGTTGAACTGAGAAAACATTTATGGAATTGACTCTGTAAGCTTTTCAATATTCGGAAATTCAGGAATTGAAGAACTAATTACTAAAACCCGACAAGTCACAAGTGTGACTTATGGCGTTTTAGTAATAGGTGCTTCAGTTGGCAGGAGCTTTGGCCCAGACCCGGTTGATCCAAAAATGAGCAATTAGGCGAAACGAGCCAGCTGGAACAAGAACAAGCCCGACTCGGCTCGGGTAACACTAGTTTCCTGTTTTATCTTGGTTTAGCTCTTGCTAACCTATGAGTCTACCTATTGTTGCTATAATTTCATTCTGATTGAATTTGTTCATCCATCGTCATTTCAGGTGTCCCGACTGAAACATATCTGAAATGAGTTCTGCCAGGATCTACGGTCACTGGGTCTTCCGTGACTCACAGGTCTGGACCGGTTTCCATCAGGACCAATCATAGACGACTGCAGGCTTGAGCTGATCAGATGGTTGGTGACTTGGCTGGCCAGTTGCAGCCTGATCGTAGGCCGCTTAGGCTAGTCGGCCCTCAATCGAGCCTAGCATGGTAACAAAGCAACAGGTACCGGACTGCAGTTGGTTGCCCGCTGGATATTTGTCTGGTTAGTAAACCAGAAAAGGGTCCTGAAGTGGTCCCAGACCAACGTCACCTGACCAGAGTTCCTGTCTAACCCGGATGCTGTTCCAGAAAAAGGTCTTGAAGTGGTCCTAGATCAACGTCACCAGACCAGAGTTCCCGGCTACCCCAGATGCTGTTTCTAGGCTGCTTTGCTAAGTTGCGGCGCCGAACCCTTCAAGGTCAACCCAGACCCAGCATCATAAGCCATGATATCCTTAAAATAAGAATGATTCGCTTGGTTAAGTTGTTAAGTTGTTCTTCACAGTTAAGAAGTCAAATTCACTCAAAGTGCAAAGTAGCAAAAGTCACTCAAAAAAAACTACGCAAATAATTACATATAAATTTGTGGTTTTATAGCATTTTACCTGATGTGTTCCATAAATATTCCCAATTTGCAAGGCATTGCGTTCTCTATCTATTTATGTTTTAAACAGTGGCCCAAATTTTTCAAAATTAGGTTTGTATAATAAAACCTTTTTTTTTTTAATTAATGTTATCCTCATCCTGTAATTCCAGCAGCTCCTGGCCTCCAGTTTTATGCAAATACCAGAATATGATGCACAGAGGAGCCTTTATGATGCTACATTTAAATTTTCAACACCCATCTTTTACACAGAACTGAAAGAAGAAGTAACAAAACAAGCAAATAAACGAAAAGCTGAACTGAGGTCAAACTGAAAAAAGAGCAGATAAGGTTCAGCGTAAACCAAAACTGTTAAATGTAACAGTCCTGCCACAAACTCTCCCTCCAGGCTAAAGCTGGTGCTCCTGTTGAACAGGTCTCAGACGACTCAGACCGTCGTCGTTGAACATAAACACATCACAAATATACTGCTTCATGTTTGGGAATGTTTGGGGGGCACTTTTGTACCTGGAACAATTAATGTTTGAGTTAATTTGACCGGGACTTGTCCTTTAAATCATACATTTAAAAAAAAAAAAGGTTTCTCGAGCTGCCACCTTAGTAACGCCGCTAAAATAACGAGATTCTTATCTGAGAGTGATGCAGGAAAAACCAGTCCACGTATTTGTTCCTTTACCGCTGTTTGCTTGTCAGTGGTTTGTCCTAAAATGACTCTTAACTGCCTCCAGCTGATCCAAAGTGCTGCAACAGAGTTCTGATGACGATTAGCAAGAAAGATCATCTTCTCCAGTCTTAGCTTCACTGGTTTCCTGTTAAATAAGACAGAATTTAACAGTATTTTTCTTACATACGGTCTAAAGCTATTAAGGGCCTGACTCCCTCTTATCCCAGTTAGACTCCTTCTCTACCTTTAAGATTAGTCTTAAAACTTTCCTATTTTATCAAGGCTCAGGTGCTGTGAGCGATGCCTTTAGTTATGCTGCTACGGATCTAGACTGCTGGGGGAACTCCCATGATGCACTGGGCTCTTTCCTTATTATTATAATAATTATTATATTAAACTCAGGGTTTGTGGTTGTAAACTTGTTCTCGTGCAGGTGATGGCTAGAAGCGGAAGCGATTCTTTGTTTTTCTTGCAGGCTAAATTTAGCATACTTAGTCCATTTAGCATACTGATATTTGTTTTCTCTTCGTTCATGAAACTGTCTTCCTTGTGCATTAAATGTTCTTTTCTTGGACATGTTGGCGTTAGTTTGTAGAGGTTTTTCTTAAGTTCGTCAGTTCTGAAAATCATCTTAATGGCTATATACTGTTATCTTGTGGGTAACAACAAAATGCATTATGGGAGATGTAGTTTATTGTCCATATGTGCTTTTTTCTCTACCCGGCTGGTCTTCAGCAGGAAGGTCCCCCCATATGAGCCAGGTCCTGCTCAAGGTTTCTTCCTCTTAAAGTGGAGTTTTTTCTTGCCACTGTTTGGCTTAAAGGTTTTTTTTTCTCCCTACATGGGAGTTTTTTTTTACCTGCCATTATCCTTAATTGGATTTAATGATATAATCTTAGTTAATGATATTTGCTCGGGGGTCATGCTCTGGGTCTCTGTAAAGCGCCTAGAGACAATTGTCATTGTAACAGATGCTATATAAATAAAATTGAAATGAATTGAATTGAATTAAAGCACCGTAAGCTTATTTTAAGTCTTAAAATATTGGTTTAAAATTTAAGCCGATAATGCACAAGCTCTCGAGGGCCACATAAAATGACGTGGCGGGCCACATCTGGCCTGCGGGCCTTGTGTTTGACACATGTGATCTACAACAAGGTAGAAAATTACCTAAAATGAACGATCTGCATCGCTTGTTTTGATTTGTTGCTTTCTTTACTGTAAGTGGACGAATCTGCAAAAAGCACCAAATGCAACACACTACTGCCACCAACCGGTACTTGGGTCGTCTTTATTGGCCAGAAGTAGCCATGATGGAGCCAAGTTGTACGAAAGGGAAAACCCGACTGCTGCAAAAACGGTATCCACCAGGTGGCAGCACTGGTCAAAACCGATCGTTACGGCTTCATCTGCATGACATGTAGACTTCCAGTGTTGAAGCGACGATGTGAACGCCACTGATTCAGAAGGCGCTGATTTAGCGAGAGGATAAGGGCGAAAGATTGTCCCGTCAAATTGGCAGATCAACGCTGACCGCCAGACCAGTGGTGATCCTGTCTGCTTCTACTGGATCAACTGGAGGAAGCAACAGCAGAGAAAGACGTGTCGGATGAGTGAGAGCTCTGCCATCTTACGCCTCATATTCTGCAGCAGTCGGGTTTCCACCGATCAGATGTGTGCAGTTCATTATTGATATAAACTCCTCACGAGGAGATAGAGATATTTGACTTCTGGGTGAAATTTATGGAAGATGTAGAAAGTTCCTGCTACAGTGTCATTATATCACGAAGGTCGGCCATTTACGTAGAAATATATAATGTTAATTTCTACATCTTGAAGTCTTTATTGAACAGTGGGGGGTGTACCACAACAAGGAAACGTTCGCAGGGCGCTGCTCACTTTAAACCCAGTGACAACTTCCCTCTGAGAACATCCTGGTAACATGATGAGGAGGACCGTTGAAAAACACAACGCCACTGAGCCAGAACACGCAGCGCCCAGTTCACGAGGTTTTTTTTTGCGGTTTGTCACTTTGTTAGAGATCAGCATGTCGTGCATTAAATACTGCAACACTGAACAGTTGGACATGTGCATTCAAAGGTTCAGAGAAGGTCAAATTAAGTTCACCTGTAAAGGTTGTAGCTAGAGCTGAGCGATTTTATCGATTCTGTGATATATATTGATATTTTACTTCCCCAGAGAGTATCGATTTTTCAGCCGCCGGTATCGATATTCTAAGCTTCTTTCAAAACCCCTGTATCCCACGTTTAAAAGCTTACATGCACTGTTTAAATAAATAAAACTATTTTTCTCAACGAATCTTTTATTCATTTTTCCAGCATTTGCAAGCTGCCTGTCAGCCGTATAATGTGTACAGTGATCCCTCGCTACTTCGCGGTTTAAGTTCTGCAGTTTTAGTTATTCGCGGATTTTTTTTCAATATATATAATTAAAAAAAAAATTTTAAATCGCGGACACATCACAGGATGTTGTGCACGTTCTCTCACAGTGAAGAAATGCTGTGAGCCAGCCTGGCCCCTTTAAGAAGGTGGCCTTATGGGTAATGGTGTGGCCTTATGGGTAATGTAGTGTGTGTCATGGGACGGCAGAAGGAAAACGGGGTTAGATGAAAAAAATAAATAAAGTGCTCGTTCCATGCAGAGAAAACCGGACTTTTTGTTTTGTTGTTGTTAGCATGTTAGCCGCTAATTACGAGCCAAAAACAGCACAATAGCAGCGGTTTGTTTACTACGGTTCAGAGACCAGAGGCTGTGAAGGTAACAGAAAGACCACAGTTGAGCCTTTGTCTTGTTTCGCTACTTTTTTACTGTTTTTAAACATATTTTAAACACATTATTGAGTCTCGGGAGGCTCTGGCTCCAGATCGCGGATTTTGATTGTCGTGGAAACCAAACCGCGAAAAATAAGGGATCACTGTAATTGATGCTTTCAGTTCAATTAATTCAAACAAAGTCATTGGAACACTCTCAAGATGTCACCAAAATCACTTTGTCCCTTTAAAATCTTTCAGAAAATGATGTAAATGTATTGTAAGATGAATATCGATATATATCGTATTGTGAGCTAAATATCACGTATCGTATCGTGAGATTATTGTATCGCTACAGCCCTGGTTACAGCACATTTTAGATGCACTCTCAAATTTCATACAAAAGCTGAATATCCCAATTCTCATTTTTGAGTATTGAATTTAAAGAGAGCTAAAGTTATAAATGTAATTTTAAAGCATTAACACAGCTACAATGGAAACAAAAAAACAAACTGGACACTAATGGCTTCCATATCTACCATAATTATGACTCTTTTTAGACTTCAGGTGTCGTCGCTACTGAGCGGAGCCACACAGGTGACCCCTGCTCCACTTTAAAGGCCTGTTTCAACGTCTCTTTTTTCACGTCAGGTTTCTAAACCCTCCGGTTCCTGTCGTCACTCTCACGGGTCCCCACCTTAGAGCAGAAAAGAGAGGAGGAGGAAAGAAAGACTTGGACTGAGAGAAGGAGGGGGTGAACCGGTTGGGCAGGTATACGGAGGCCTGGCCTGTTGTCACCGTTATTTCTGCGGCGCATGCGCGCTGCGGCGCGTTTCCTGCTTTTTTTAAATGAGCAGGCTACCTGAGCAGCACTCCGGCCCACCTCTGTCGACTGTCGTTTTTTTTTTTCTCTCCTTCTTCTTCTCCTTCTTCCCTCCCACAGACAACACTCTCTCCCGTTATTTCGGAGCGCTCGCGGATGATAGTTACCTGTTCGGGTCGCTCACCTGAGCCGACTCACCTGAGCCGACGCCGAGGAGACTTTTTTTGAGGAGAGCTGAAAAAAAAAATTACAAGGCGTCGGAGGGGGGGGAAGGAAAGAGAGATAAAAGCGGGACGAGGCTTGCGAAACGAGGAGAAAGGTGCGAGGAGGGGAGGAAGAGGAGAGGAGCACCGACACCTTCCAGGTCCCCCCCCCCCCCCCCCCACAAAACCCAGAGTTCCTGCTTTCTAACTTTACAGGTAAAAGCTCGGGAGCCGCTTCCTCTCCGGTTAAAAAGAAAAAGAAGAAGAAAACAGAGGAGCAGTTTGGAGGTGAACATGCCGCGGGCCTTTCTGGTGAAGAAGGCGAACGTTTCGCCGGGAAAGCGGAACTGGAGCGAGCTGCCTGATCACGAGCGAGGGGACGTCTACATCCCAGGTGAGTCCGGGCCCCGGGACCGAACCGGTTTACCTTTTTATTTAAGAAAAAAAAAAAACAGATAAACGAGCTGCGACCCGGACAGAGAGAGTTTATTTAGTGCTGCGTTCACGCGCGCCGTTCCGGACCCGCCAGGTATGTCGGTGTGGCAGGTGGAGGGGGAGGAGGAGGAGGAGGGGAGGGGGTCCGGTCGGGAATGTAACGGGGCGATTGGAGCTGGCGGATAACGGAAATCACAGCCGGCCTCGGCGGGGCCCGCGGTCCGGGTCCGTCCCGGTTCTGCCGGGCCGAAAGTTGCGTTTTTCCGTTTTCTTTCACGCGTCAACACCGGATCAGATGGAATCAGACCATTAAACCGATCAGACACAAAGAAAACGGGAACAGAACCGACTTGTGACAGCAGAGAAGGCGACCTAACCCTCCTCTTTAATTTTATTTTCCTTTATCGCGGCCTGTCGGTTATTTATCGGCCTGTCGGTTATTTACCGGAGCTGCGGCCTTAAATTGCTTTTCTCTCTCCGACCTTCAACCCCTGATTGTTCTTCCTTGTTCAGCTCCGCTGAGCTGATTAGAAAAGTGGAAACGAAGGCCTGTCATGCAACTTTGTTACTGGTTATTCACTCCTTTCACATCACATTATTATTATTATTATTATTATTATTATTATTATTATTATTATTATTTCTCTCACGTCATAAACGTCTTGGAGACAGATTAACGGGCCCTGATGGCCCCCTGAGTCTGACTACATCCAGTATTTACCACCGACTTTATATTTAAATGACAAGGAGGGACCCCCCCCCCCCCCCCCCGTCTCCCCCTCTTCTAGAGAACAATCCCCATTGTTGCCTTCGGCTGAGTTTTTATTGTAACAGCGCGCCGGTATCAGATAACAAGTAACGGACTACACCCTAAACATCTCTCCTTCTCTCTGTCTCTCACTCTCACACGCACACCCTCCCCCCCTCTTTCCCGGCCTGTGCGCGTGCGTGTGTGCGTGTGTGTGTGTGTGCTTTCCTCTCCTCATCCCAGCACCGCTAACTTTTAATCATTGACTTCTACATCCTCCTACGTGTTTGAAACCGGAACAGCTTCACCAGTTGAGGCAGGAGTGGATTTTTCAGGCCGTTTAAAAGGAATTAAAAAGCATTTGATAACTGTAATAACAAGGGGGGGGGGGGGGGCTGTTCCAGGCTGGATCCGCTTCTCTTGACCTGTTGGAGCGTTTTTACGCACCGACGACGTTGAAGAACAAATTCGGTACTTTGTAAAAACTTTTTTTTCTCAAAAGACAGTCCGGATGTTTATTTTGGTTTCTGATCAGTAGTGACCCCTCCCTAACGAGATCAAAATCAAAACCACACAGAAACTGACAGCTTTTCTCTGTAATGAATGATAAACTTTTATTGTGCCGGTGCGTAATTACGCGCCGCCTCTCCGCCCAGCAACGGTCCCGGCCTCAGTTTCTGGTATGTGCCGTTACTTGATGTTCTTGACTGGCGTGTTTGCGTTTGGGTGCCGGTTCATACGAGCACACAAAAGAGCGTAACAGTCGTGCTCACGCGCGGAGGTATGTTAATTACCGCGGAGACAGGCGTGTTGAAGACTTTAATGAGACGCCATCGGTTTTGACAGTTTTCTCTGTAGGTGTGTGTGTGTGTGTGTGGGGGGGGGGGGGGGGGGGGGGGGGGGGGGGGGGGGGGGGGGGTTGGGGTTTGGGGGGTTATTTTTTTATTTTTATCTCATAATCCGCAAACATGTGTCAGGGCAGGTTTCTGATGGGTCATCAGTCTGAGTTTACAGTCTGGTTTATCCCCCACAACTCCAAACACACACAGTTGCTGTGTTTTTTACTTTATCGTATTTAAATTTATTTGTAGAGTATCAAATAATTACCATTAACTTCAAGACAACAGTCAGATAAACAGGTTGTCCCACAACATTTTTCTTTCTCTCTCGTAAAAACCTTTCTACCAAATCACAGCGCCTCCACACATACGGGCATTTTTATTTGCTGACAACTTTTCATTTCTCTAAAGAGCGCATCAGTCAGCCTTTACTTTACCGTTAATTAAATAGAAAGTATAATAACATCTGTTATTATTTACTGAAACATAAAGATCCAGCTGCAGATTCTGTTTAGTGACGGAGGAATCATTACTCTGGAAAAGTTCCTCATCTACACATCAGCTGGTGCAGCTCAGTGGAACGACTGTGATTGATAAGCGCTGTTACGTAAATGCTTGTTGTTACTAACAGGTGTTTGTTATGGAAACTTCTGGAAACTGAAATTTATTAAAGAGGAAAGTCACCTCATTTTGCAGATGTTAAGCTGTTGTTTTAGTTAAAGTTGTACGTAATGAGGACATGTGCTTGAGGACATTATTTCTGGTTTGGTGTCTAGTGATTAGGGCTGTAGCGATACACTAATATCGCGATATGATACACGATATTCGGCCCACGATACGATATACAGTCATGGAAAAAATGATTAGACCACCATTTTTTCTTCACTTTCTTGTTCATTTTAATACCTGGTACCACTAAACGTCATCATGTGACTAAAACAGACAGAAAAGAAAACACTGAATGCATAAAAGCAGTGTTTTTGGCAGTACAACGCCATAGCTATTGATGTAAAAACTTAAGTGATTTAGGTTATAATCAAGAAAACCATGGAAAATGGTAAGATATCAGCTCTTAAATAAAACTCTTATAAGCAATCTTTGTGGTTATCGTTATGTTTGTCCAAACAAATGTACCTTTAGTTGTACCAGGCATTAAAATGAACAAGAAACTGAAGAAAACAAGGGTGGTCTAATAATTTTTTCCATGACTGTATATCAATATTTATCTTACAATACATTTACATCATTTTCTGAAAGATTTTAAAGGGACAAAGTGATTTTGGTGACATCTTGTGAGTGTTCCAATGACTTTGTTTGAATTAATTGAACTGAAAGCATCAATTACACATTATATGGCTGACAGGCAGCTTGCAAATGCTGGACAAAATAAATAAAAGATTTGTTGAGAAAAATAGTTTCATTTATTTAAACAGTGCAAATTGTTGCTTGCAAGCTTTTAAAGGTGAGACACAGAGGTTTTGAAAGAAGCTTAGAATATCAATACCCGCAGCTGAAAAATCGGATACTCGATAAAATATCGATATATATCGCAGAATCGATAAAATCGCTAAGCTGTAATAATGACTGCAAAGTCCAAAACTTCGAGACAACACAGTGCTGTTGCTTTGTTTGGGGACGTCTAAATCAGGGGTCCAGGTGTCCTGCAGGTCTTAGATGTTTTCCTGCCACAACACACCTGGTTCTAATGGACGGATCACCGTCAGCTGGTCATCCAGGTCTGTTAGCGACCCGTTCATCTGAATCAGGTGGGAAACATGGAAGACATGCAGGACAGCGGCCCTCGAGGACTGGAGTTGGACATCCCTGGCCTAGATGAAAAGCTGAACTGAGGTCAGACTGAAAAAAGAGCAGAAAAAGACCCATCTAACAGGCGAGTCCCTGCAGGTTGCAGTGAAACGGCGGCGTAGCGCTGTTTAGAAGCGCCGTCACATCAGCCTGAAGGGACAGATGTGTAGCTTCTTTGCTATGGATCTATGTTACTTAAACTCCGCAGCGTCGCAGCAGTGCACCATGGTTGTTTGAAGGTAGAAAATGGCGTAAAATGAATGATCTGTGTCGCTCGTTTTGATTTCTGTACTGGGAGTGGTCGTGAATGCGTTAGCGTACTGTGACATCACAGAGGCGGATGTAGCTTGTACGTCTTCTTTTCCAGCTAGTTTACCATCACGCTGCTCCTGCTGTTGAAGTCCGAAGTGCAAATCTGAAACAGCGTTTTAAAAATGAGGCACACCCCCTTGAAGGGTGGGTGGAGTTGAGTCTTAACGCTGACTCCGCCCCTTTAATCGTAGCTCCTATGAGCAAAGCTGAAGAACTGTGGGTGATCAGGGTGTTTTTGTACTGTATCCCTGCCTGAGCCACAGGTGTTTCATTAATGCCTCACGAATTCTAGTCAAGTTTTGACGAAACGCCAGACGATGTCACCTTTAAGCTCTTAAGATCCAACAGTGTTGACTGTTTTTGTGGCGGATCCGTCATCTCAGGGTCACTGATTAGCATCTTGGATTAGCATCTTGTTTAACATCCATAAAAGCAGGGATGTAAACTGCATGTCTATGTGGTTTTACAAGGGTTAGCGACTTCTACGTCAAACACGTTTTATCCTTCTTGAACATTTAAGATGCTAACTAGCTGCTACCAGCGTCACAGTTAAGAATGACATGACATTGAGATACATTTTATTGTTTATGCTTCGCTAAGACGGTTAATAATTACACATCTCTATATTCCGAGACGTGCGTTTAATCAGCGGGCCTTTCATTAACAGGCTCGCTGCTACGTGCTAAAGCTGCTGAGGTTAATGTTTATTGGATGGGGGGAAATGTAACGGACCTGCCGCCGAAGACCAAACGCCTTCAGCAAACACACACTCGCGCTCCACGTCTGATAAAAGTTATCCGCTGATTATTGACTCTTTCTGGCAGCTGAGCCGTGTTAAAAAAGGAAAACACTGAAAACAGGACATTCAGACGACACAACCTTCCTCTCTCTCTTTCTGTTTTCTCTCCCTCCGTTTATAAGGAGAAGGGTTGCTTTATCTGGATCCCCCCCCACCCTTTACCTCCACACACACACCTCATTCATTGGCGAAGGGGGAAGGAGGGATGAGCAAACAATACAAGATGAGATTAAATGTCCAGCTAGCTGCAGTCGCCACAGAGACTATCTACATGGGAGTAATTACAGCAGAGGTAAAACACAACTCTGCCAGCTGTTAGCATCTGGGCTGCTCCTTCACTGAAAACATCATCTTAGTTTTATTTTAACTAATGTTTATGAAACGACGTTCCCAACACTTAAAGTAGTTAAAGTAGTAAATCAACTGGGATGAGTCGTTAGTCCTTCAACACTTTAAACCCAAGTTTCCATCAGAAGAGACATAAACATTATGTTGCAAATTAGGGGTGAGTATTGGGACCTCGCAATACGATATGTATCATGATACTTGGGTCACGATACGATACTATCACGATATCACAATATATTGCGATATTCTACCCAGTTAATATTAAAACTAAAAATAGAGATGAAAAATCAAGTTGCTGTATATGTTCATCAGATGATATTAGAGATGCACATTTTGGATTTTTTTTATGACCGTTAACCGACGCCCTTTAACGATTAATAACCGTTAACCGATAAGTCCGGGAGGGTTGGCTGCCGCTATGTTGCGCGCGTTGTCGTAGACGCATGCGGACGCTTCCCCGTGTATACTCTCGCGGCAATGTGTCGCCGTCAGCTTGTCGCAGAGATGCCGCCGTCACTTTTGATTTATACTAGCGCGGTCTCCGCTATGTTATTCCACGCCACAACGCAAGAGCGACAATCACAAACTAGCTAAACTTATCTCTTGTGTTTTTTCACTTCCTCACCGTCTCGTCATCGCTATCTCCCTCCATGAATTACTAGAATATGTTCTGTCTTTGTAGTGTAGAGAACCAGAATCGTACAGATGTGGGTACTTCCTCATTTTTTCAATGACGCGGATGTAGAATTGACCAATCAGAGGCCTGTTGCACCTGTCGACACGCCCCCATGAGTTGATTGAATAACGTAGCTTAAAAACAAAATTGACCGTCAGTATTAATCGGTTAGAGTTACTGTTATCGGTTAACGGTTAAACGATTAACCATGTGCATCCCTAGATGATATTGATCATTCAGAGAGCAAATTGAGTCAAAACTATTTGCTTCAAGACAACCTAATAATTTTCTTTATTATTAGTGTTTTTTTAAAAAAAATCCATATTAGGAGCTGAAAAATCGATATTATATTGGGCTGCTGAAAATCGCGATAAATTGCGTAATCGATTTTTTTTTCACACCCCTATTGCAAATGTATCTGGTTTTAATAGCGGCTACTGGACTGTTGACTGCTGTTAAGATATATTTACATATTTACAGTTTTCTGCGATGACTAGCTACTCTACTCCCAGTGCAGCTACGCTTTGTGGACCTCCATCCTAATTCTCTTCCACACTGTTAGGTGTGTGGTTAATCTGGATTTGACTTTAATCCAGCACATGCAGAAGAAACCGTCCCACCATGCCTAGCTACCGGGTCGGCATAGAACCAGTCAGAGAAACAAAGCACGTGACGCAGGCAGAGCGACAACAGGACGAGTATCGATGAAAGAAGTCCAGAATGGAGAGCAGCGGTGAAGCGTTGCTGGGTTTACAGGGAGAACTTGTTGATCCAGGGTTCCTAGACTCGTCTCGGCTGTTTTGACGAGCAGCTCTTGGCTCCTCCTGCATGAGTCGTTGCATGAAGCCCTATCGTGACTGGTCCGGTACGTTCTGTACCAGGACTATACCTACAGTCATGGAAAAAATGATTAGACCACCCTTGTTTTCTTCAGTTTCTTGTTCATTTTAATGCCTGGTACAACTAAAGGTACATTTGTTTGGACAAACATAACGATAACCACAAAGATTGCTCATAAGAGTTTTATTTAAGAGCTGATATCTTACCATTTTCCATGGTTTTCTTGATTATAACCTAAATCACTTAAGTTTTTACATCAATAGCTATGGCGTTGTACTGCCAAAAACACTGCTTTTATGCATTCAGTGTTTTCTTTTCTGTCTGTTTTAGTCACATGATGACGTTTAGTGGTACCAGGTATTAAAATGAACAAGAAACTGAAGAAAACAAGGCTGGTCTAATAATTTTTTCCATGACTGTATATCACCAGAGACCATTTTTTGTAGAGTGAACAGGTACGCCTGGCTAGGCTACAGTAGACTAAGCTAGTTTCTGGAATTTGGGGGTTGGGGGTGTGCCACAATCTCTTAAAGGGGACATACTATCTGGAAGTGGGTACCGCAGAGCTGAAACACTGGTTTTTAAATGGCAGGCGGTGCTTCTTGGTCCATTCCAGTTACCTCGGAAGTCGGAACTGGGAGTGACGTCACATCCAAGTTGCCTGTGTTCCAGTTGCAAAATTGAAAAAAAGAAAAATGGACGCTGGTGCTCCATGAACCTTTACGAATGCTGGACTAGAAGTTGCATTGCTAGCTAATCAGTCACAACGACGCTGCACGTTTTATTTAGCACATAAAAACAGCGTAGCATCACAACAGCTGATAAAACATGAACAGTGCTCTGAATAAAACAAGACATGCCAATCACAAACAGTAAAATCCGCTGAGTGTCGTGAGTAGCAGCCATGACGGAGTTCCAACCTTGGTGGCGTTCCGGTTAAAACATCCTACTCGGAATTCTGACTTCCAAGCACCAGTTCTTCTTCCTGAAACCAACTGGTTTGTACTGTTTTTGCTTCTGGCTGTTGTAGCAGAGTTCATGGCCTCCGCTTCATTTATTTATGACAAACTAGTCCGGTTTTAGAAGCAGAGGCCGTCAGCGCTTC
The DNA here is from genome assembly GCA_018398805.1 of Hirundichthys speculiger. NCBI lineage: Eukaryota > Metazoa > Chordata > Actinopteri > Beloniformes > Exocoetidae > Hirundichthys > Hirundichthys speculiger. The sequence continues at coordinate 116,516 of JAGFBZ010000329.1, read as the reverse complement.
ACCTGTGTGCGTTGATGATAGTTTCTGTGACGGCGGTATCCAACCTGTACGGACGTATAACAAAGCGGCCTGTTTATTACGGGTGAGTATTGGCAAGGACCTCGAAATACGATATGTATCATGATACTTGGGTCACGATACGATATTATCGTGATATCACGATATATTGCGATATTCTACCCAGTTAATATCAAAATTAAAAGTAGAGATGAAAAATCAAGTTGATGTATATGTTCATCAGATGATATTGATCATTCAGAGGACAAATTGAGTCAAACTATTTGCTTCAAAACAAACAATTTATTGTTTATTATTAGTGTTTTTGCACATTTAAATTTTAAGCAATTCACGATAATTCAAGAAAATCGCGATATATTGCCAAATCGATTTTTTTTCACACCCCTACTGTTTATACACTTTCTGTACACTTAAAAACATAAACTTCAGTTTTTCTGTAAGGACCATATCCGCAATGAATCTTGGGAGGAGCTTAAAATAGCTTCTTTGTTTTTGACGGAGATGGGTTGTTGCTAACATTAATTGCCATTTTGCTGCAAACTGATCACGTTGTTTTGGACCATAATGAAAAAAGCGTAGAGTTTTTCTTTAAACAGAGGTGCAAGAACGTGGTTGAAAAGGGTGAATGTGGCATTATGGGTAAAGCATGTCAGAGACATTTTATTAAGACATTAAGATCATTTAATCAACGTGAAATTGTGTCAACTGTATTTGCAATTTGACTATCTATACGTTTGTTATGGGTGCTTTTAAAGGGGCAGCTGTAACAGAAGCTATTTTTATTTTGAATTACCGTGACAACGATAAAAGCACGGAAGTGTGCATATGTAAACCGTCCTCTGAGTGACACCTTCGTCACCTGTGATGTGAACACAGCCGTGACTGTGCGGCTGCATACCGTTAACTCTCCAGGTTTACAGACGGCCTGTTATGTCCTCTCATCTTTAAAGCTCGTCGCAGGGACTCATTTGCATCAACATTTGGGTTTTATCTGAACGACGCCGAGAACAGTCAACTGATTCGGAGTCACCTGCCTCTGGGCGACCTGAACACACACACCTGTACGCTGGTCATTGTGCTGTCGGCTCAGCGGTTTCTGTTTCTGCGACATTTTGTAATGTTCTGCTCCCATTTGACACACAGAGACACATGGGGACACAGAGACACACAGACACACAGAGACACACGGGGACATCCAGAGACTCACAGAGACCCACAGAGACGACACACGGGGAAACACAGAGACACACGGGGACACACAGAGAGACACGGGGAAACACAGAGACACACGGGGACACACAGAGAGACACGGGGAAACACAGAGACACACGGGGACACACGGAGACACACAAAGACACTTGGAGACACAGAGATAAACACAGAGACACACAGAGACACACAAAGACACCTGGCGACACAGAGATAAACACAGAGACACAGACACAGGGGGACATCCAGAGACACAGAGACACACGGGGACACACAGAGACAAACAGACACACAGAGACACACGAGGACACACAGAGACATACAGAGACACACTGAGACACAGAGACACACACAGTCACACAGAGACACACGGAGACACAGAGACACACACAGACACACAGAGACACACGGGGACACACAGAGACACACGGGGACACACAGAGACACACACAGAGACACACAGATACAGAAACACACAGGGACATCCAGAGATACACTGGGACACACAGAGACACACAGAGACACACGGACACACAGAGACACATGGGGACACACAGAGACACACAGAGATACACAGAGACACACAGAGACATACAGAGACACACGGAGACACAAAGACACACACAGACACACAGAGAGACACGGACACACAGAGACATACAGAGACACACGGAGACACAGAGACACACACAGACACACAGAGAGACACGGACACACAGAGACACACACAGAGACACAGAGATAAACAGAGACATAGGGGGACACACAGAGAGACACACAGACACACAGAGACACACGGGGACACACAGAGACAACACATAGAGACACACAGAGACACACGGGGACACACAGAGACACACAGACACACAGAGACACACAGAGACACACGGGGACATCCAGCCCCGCGGAGCTGGATTGTTTGAGGAAGGTGCAGAGCCGGTGCTGCAGGACCGTCTCGTCCGACGGGTCTAACTGTAATGAGCGATGTCCCTGTATGTGTGTGTTTCCAGGCATGTGAGTGCGTGCAGAATAAGTGGCGCTAACAATAGTCCAAACATGAGCACACCCACACCCATGCACGCAAATACATACAGACGTATTCATCTCTGCATGTTTGTTAATTGAGCGGTTGTGCAACTATAAAGCGGTTCAGCTCTGAAACTCAGTGAGGCACTAATTTTCTACAACGGTAGCAGCTGTGTCAATATCAGGTTGAAGAACATGACAAAGATGGATGATTTTTCTGATCTGTTTATTTGTAATGATTTTTCAAAACAGATTGTGAGCTTGGTGTGAATTAATTCAAGATTCTTTAACCCTGACTCCACATATTTAGTGATGCACCTGCATAGAGACAGAAAAACCAACCGTGGAGATTACAGTAACATCTGTGGTTAATCCCAATATTCAAACATGCAGCCAAAGTTTGTGGATGTTATCCAAAAATAATTTGAACAAAATGTCTCTGAACTTAAAGGATATATTAATTTATTATTTTTTTTAAACAAAAGTTAACATTTGTTTGCTTGAAAGCATGTATTTGGGTGCTTTTAAAGTAGAGATGCTCCGATACAATTTTTACAATTTTTCCCGATTCTTGATCTGTGGGTATCGGCTGATACAGACTACCGATCCGAGTATGACATTAAAAAAAATTGCACCATGCTTGACTGTAATATAATTATCATTGTTGTAAAATGGCACACGTTTAAGGTTTAGACTTCATTCGGCCATCGGTGAGTGTTTCCTTCCTCCTTTTTGTGTGAAACAAAGTTATTACCTCAAGGAGGTTATGTTTTTACCGGCGTTTATCTGTCTGTCTGTGTTCAAGATAACTCAAAAAGTTATGGATGGATTTTAATGAAATTTTCAGGAGTTGTGAGAAATGTGAAAAGGAAGAACTGATTTCATTTTGGCTGTGATCCGGAAGAAATCCTGGATTCTGGATCACTTTCAAATTTTCGACAACATTGCGGTCAATGGGGCCGAAAATTTTGCTTCTCAATATCTCCGTTAATTATTGCCAAAAACTCATGAAATTTGACTCAGGGATTGACAATGGGAACCTCTATCAAATTCCAAAGGCTGATCCGGATCTTATCCAGAATGCGGATTTTATCACAATCTGTAAATCGCTATCCGGGGGAATTGTTGTGCTTGGCGGAGGTCTGCGCTCTCTGAGTGCTTTTCTAGTTTATCAAGTTATTTTTAGGTCACGCTGGTGTTTCTGGTCAGAAACATTCAAGGGATTATTTGACCCTTCAACCATTTGTGTTGGTCTGAATTTTCTTTTCCAAAATTGAATGTTTCCAGTGAAAATTTCAGCAGTTTCATGTTAAATTTGATAAATGCAACATGCTTGAAAAATGAGGGGATAATTGGTTTAATTGTGATTTCAGGAGAGAATTAATGGCTGTATCCACTCTTCCCCGTCTCCCTCCAGTCTCCATCTTCCCGCCACCGGTCCTAACGATGGAGGCCGAGGCCAGCCCCGCTGAAGCCACGCCCCTCTGCCTCACCAAACACACGCTCTCCGACACCTGCGCCGAGCTGCCGTCCAGCACGGTCCTCGGCCGACCACAGAGCCCGGCGGCGGCGCCGCCAGAGGAGAAGTCAGACGTCAGGAAGAAGTCGCACGGGGGCTCCACATACGTTCGAGCTAAAATCAAGGTGAGAGAGGAGGAGTGCCCGACAGAGCGCTTTGTTTTTAAAGTAAATTTAAAATGAAATTATAATTCATTTTGTCTCCTCATCACAGGTAACTACAGGCGAGTTACCCCTCGACCCGTCTCCACTACCTCTCCCATCCGCTCCCACCCCTCCATCCTCAGCACCAAATACTACTGCGACGCCTGCCGCCCCAAAGCTGATCTCTGCCCCCACAGAGCCGGTCTCCATGGTGACCGGATCCACAGGTCAAGGTCAAAATGCGTCAACCACAACGACGGGAAGGTTTGTGTGCCAGGTAAGCCACAGAAGGATGAGCTGAATGATGTCGTTTCACTCTAAAGTAGCTCGGTATCCTCTGACTTTGCTCTACGGGGCCAGAGGCAACATACCATGATCAGACCTCCACCGTGTTTTACTCTTTATAAGCTTGATTTTATTATCCGTAAACAAACTGATGTCCTCCATCCTCCAACTTGACTTTGCCCCCCACCATGCACAAAATATTATTCCACAAAGACTAGGGGTGTGAAAAAAAATTTATTTGGCAATATATCGTGATTTTCGGCCGCCCAATATAATATTGATTTTTCAGCTCCTAATATTGATTTTTTTCAAAAACTCTAATAATAAACAATAAATAGGTTGTTTTGAAGAAAATAGTTTTGACTCAATTTGTCCTCTGAATGATCAATATCATCTGACGAACACATACGGCAACTTGATTTTTCATCTCTACTTTTAATTTTGATATTAACTGGATAGAAAATCGCAATATATTGTGATATCACGATATCGTGATACTATCGTACCGTGACCCAAGTAACATGATACATATCATATTGCGAGCGAACATTGAACATGCTGTTTTCCTTGATCTGCCTCCATGAAGCTCTGCTCGGTTCAGGACGTAGCGGTACACATCTCAAACCACCGATCCTGATTGTTTCCGGATCGTCCTGAAACTCTTTAGCCGTACACATTACAGCTCGTAGGTTGTAATGTGTAAAGAAAATGGCTATCTAGGAATCATGGACATGATAACAGCTGACAAACATGACTAACTTAGCTCTTTGAAGCTGAGTGGTGACTTTTAATTTTTCTTCCTTGGCTCCAAAAACTATTATTTCAGTTTTGTCTTCATTTAACTGAAGGAAGTTCTGACACATCTAGTCTCTAATTTGATCAATGCATCTGATCAGTGTTTAGATCGGACTATAGTCTCCTGGTGAGAAAAAGGAAGGTTATGTAGGTTTGTGTGTCATCAGCATAGTTGTGGTAACATATTTTGTTGTTTTTCATCATTTGAGCGAGTGGGAGCATGTAGATGTGAACAGCAGTGGCCCCAAGATGGAGCCTTGGGGAACTCCAAGATTTATGGTTACCTATAGACACAAAGTAGTCCCTGTCTTTTAGATAGGACATAAACCAAAAGGTCACCTTTAAAGCTTAACTCTTGAATATGCTGCGACATTTGATCTGATTGCATTGTTGCTGCGTGCAGGTTTGCCAGAAGACCTTCCAGTACCAGCGCATGTTGAACAGACATGTTAAATGCCACAACGAGACCAAGAGACACCTGTGCAGCTTCTGCGGCAAAGGCTTCAACGACACCTTCGACCTCAAGAGACATGTGCGCACTCATACAGGTAGCCGCGCACGTTTACGCTAGCGCACACGTGTCCAAGCACGTGGGGAAACCCTTAATGGTGTTATTTTAACTTGTCCTCCAGGCGTCCGTCCGTACAAGTGCAACCTCTGCGAGAAGGCCTTCACCCAGCGCTGCTCCCTGGAGTCCCACATGAAGAAGATCCACAGCGTCACCCTGAAGTACGCCTACAAGGAGCGGCGCAACAAGCTGTACGTCTGCGAGGAGTGCGGCCACACGGCGGGGACGCAGGACGAGCTGCTCATCCACCTCCACTCACTCCACCCCGACAGCTCGCTGCTGAAGGGGAAGGCGGCGGCGAGGAGGGTCGGCGCTGGAGGGTCCACGCCCAGTTCCCCGCGGGAACCCGACAGCGACGACACCACCGGGTCAGCGGGGCAGTAGAGGACTGAAGAAGATCGTGAGGATAAGCTGAAGAGGGACAGATGAAGCAGGGATGAACGCACATCCATTGTATTTACTCTTTAAACGTGTATATTTATGAATGTATGAGTTTGGCTTTTGGGTTTCTATTAACAGTTATAAATGAAATAATGCACCAATCAAGACTAAGCCTGACCATCTCCGCTTGGACTGATGTCACCGAGACTTTGAGTTGTTATGGAGCAATCACAGATCAGATTTTATATTTTACATCCTCCAACAGTGTGTCGGCAGCAGTGGTAGAAACTATGAAAACCATGACGTTGTCTTGTCTAGTACTTTCTGTATGGGACTGTATTACCTGTGGGTCTTTCTGTGCAGCAGAAGAAATATGTTTTTCTATGAAAAATACTTTATTCATTAAAGGGAGTAATATATTACAAGAGACTGCGTTTTTTTGTCACAAACTTCGTTTTTAATCTTAGTCGCACAATTTCCTGATGCCTTGATTAAATATCTGAGGCATCTTTGGTTCTTCAGGAGTGCTGTTTTGAACCATGTCTTTTAGGGCTGTAGCGATACACTAATCTTGCGATACGATACACGGTACTCGGCTTACGATACGATATATATCGATATTCATCTTAAGAAAGACAAAGTCATTGGAACACTCACAAGATGTCACCAAAATCACTTTGTCCCTTTAAAATCTTTCGGAAAATGATGAAAATGTATTGTAAAATGAATATCGATATATATCGTATCGTGAGCCGAATATCGTGTATCGTATCGTGAGATTAGTGTATCGCTACAGTCCTACTCTGAACTAGGCCTGGGGGGCGTCTCAAGGTCCTGCAGGTCTGAATGGCATCATTTCAGACCGAGGTGAAGTGACGAGTCGCCATGTTGGAATTTTGTAACTGGCGTTCACTTGAAACGCCATAATTATCGTTCATATTCACTGTAACTGTATTCATATAATCCTGGTCTTTAAAGGGATATTCCAGAGTTAAAACAACCCTAGGTTGTCATATTATTACTTAATGAGTGGAAACGTTCACGAATCAAAGCAGTTTTGAGTGAATAAGCTTTTGCAGGAAAATCAAAATTAATGCTAATACTTGGAGCAACTGACCCATGTCCAAGTAAGTTCCTGCTTTAAGTTCCTGATAAGACTCAAAAATGTGTGATAGTGTGGATAAAGTCCCTGCAGACGGATATGTCATTTAACCTAAGTGTACAGAAAGTGTTTTTTTAAAAAGCTGATTGTACAGGCATGTCCATCCAGATGTCGCTGCTGTTAGAAATCCGTACAAGTTGAGAAATGCCTGCACAGCTGTTGTGTTTAATACTTTCTACATGTACAAAGTTAAAATGACTCCTTTTGTCTGTTGGGACCTCATACACATTGTCCCATCAGTCGAATGACATCTTTTTTGTCTTGCCAGAGGCATAAAACAGCAGTTTTTTTTATATATAGGTCATTCACCCAATAATCACAACACATATTCTGTTCCCAGTTACCATCTAATAACAGACCTCAGGTTGATTTACTTCTGGAATGTTCCTTGAAGAAGCAGCCTAACTGAGGAAACCAACAGTTTCCAGGGAAAGCTGAATCCCTCAAGGACATGATTCAAAGCGCCCTGACATTACTTTCTTCATGAACTGGTCCAATATAGATACATTTAAGGCATCGTGGTGGTGTGGTGGTTAGCATTGTCACCTCACACGAAGAAGGTCCATTCCTCCGTCTCCCTGGCCACCTCGTCCAGCTCCTCTGGGGGAACAAAGACATGTTTTCCAGCCAGCCAAGAGACAATATCTCCAGCGTGTCCTGGATCTGCCTCTGTCTGGACGGAGATGCCCAAACTGCCACCAGGAAGCATCGTCACCAGGTGCCCTAACCACCTCAACTGGCTCCTTTCGATGTGGAGGAGCGGCGATTCTACTCTGGACACCAAGTTTCTCCCAAAGGACTGAGCTTCTCACCCTACCTCTCAGGGAGAGTCCAGCCACCTTAACTGGGAACAATGAATGAGACGGCGAGAAGATTCCTGGTATAACTGGGATGGCCTCGCTCCTCTGTGACGCTGGAGACGCCCTCACCAGACCGCTGAGACACACTCCTCAGGTCCTGTGGACTGAGAAAAACCGTCAACCTACAAGAGACTGCTCCTATCAAGGTAGAAGACAGAAGTTGGATTGTGTTGCAGTGATTGTTCTTTCAAAAGCGGATTCAAACTTAGCCCACGAAATCAGAAAAGCTCCCTCGCTGTCGTGGCCACGGGTTCAGATTTCTCCTTTAAATAGTAAGTAAGTAAGTCGTTGCCCGGACGACGCCTGGCATGGAGGCTGCTCGCTGCTACTCCGGGGACTTGTCCCTGCGACGCTGGACGCTGGACGCTGGACGGTGGACGCTGGACACTACAGTTTGTGCCCGGTGTGTGGTGATTTTGCGGCCGGGTGTCGGCATGCTGTCTGCGGGTGCGGATCGGTCCTCTTACGGCTGGTGGACACGTGCCGCCGCAGACATGGACGGTGTCGCTGGGGGCCGGTTCGGGGAAGCTGAGTAGTCCTGAACTGCTACCCGCGGCAACCACCACCACTGGATCTGGGCGGCAGCGTCAACTGAGCCTTGGACGGGAAGCCCCCGGCGTGGCTGGGCAGCGGCGGCATGCTGCCCCTATCCAGCAGTCTACACGCCGGGGTGAGTCAGCTGACCTGGCCAGGGGCCGTCTGGTGACCTGGTGGGGCCCAGCACCGCCGGGGGAGACGACCAACAACCCGGTCCGCATGATGAACCGGACTCTGGGACGGTCGGCTCCATCGCTCACCGGACTGACTGAAGGAGCTCGGTCTTCCCAGAAGAGACAGTTTGGTTCATCTGTGTTTCCTCCTCTGACCTGGAGATATCTCACTTGATTCATCATCGTGGAGATATACTGGTTTGAACGGCTGTTAACTGGAGTTAGCACTCGGACCACAGGACCGGGACATGAAGAAGGAGCGCTGGACACTAGCAGCTCCTCTAGTACACCAGACTGGACTGTACTGAAACCTGAATTTCCCCTTTGGGGGATCAATAAAGTATATTTGAATAGTCGACTGTCTTTACTTGAGCAGCTGTAAGTCCAACCATCACACAACACTATGAATCAAGTACAGCGCCATCTTCCAAAATGTACTAGAGTGCTTTTGTAACTTAAAACTGTTCATAAAGAAGTGTCTTGAGTTTCTTTTTGTCTCTATGTCTTACGCTTCTGACTCCGCCAGCTGTCTTCACCTCTGCTGCCGTCTCATTTTGCTACCGTTCCCGAGCTTTTCAGCGTCTGTGTGTTTAGGACAGGCAGAGGCTGCGGCTGAGAGGGTGAGGTTGGATTCCTGATCCCTGTCGAGTCTTGTTGGAGGATTCCAACAACTCCCTTCAGCCCGAGGATAGACACAAAGAGGAGGATTCAGGTGACAACCAGATAACGGTCTTGGAAGTTAACTGACACAGACTGAGTCAAAGATGAAGGAAATTCATTTGTTCATTAACTCTTCTGTCATTAAAGCTTCTGTCAGTAATGAAGCCCAACAGAATCATGTAGTTGTTTGAATTCTCTGTGTGGTAATATTCCCAAGACGTAGGTTTTAACACATCTCTATGATGCTTTCTTAGCCTCATGAACCTTTACAGATGTTCTTAGACCCTCTGACTTTCTCTTTAGTGCCACCATAAGGATGATATTGTGGTTTTAGATTTGTGCTCTACTCTTCATCATAATATATTTAGTAAATTTGTGCAGTACAAGGAGCAACCCTTTGTTTTTCTCAATGAAGCCGCTGTGCTAGTTCGAGAACGTGCAGGTCCTTGCACGGCCATTAGAGGCTGCCCCCATCAGTTACAGTTATGTTAAAGAACACATTCATGCAGAATTACGGATTTATTTATTTATTTTTTTTTTTTTTACAAATGACCACAACTGGCTCAGGTTTGGCCCTGAAAGGTCCAGGGTGGATTCAGCAGTCCCTGCTTCAGCTCTAACGGTCCTTATTCTGGATGTCGTTCTGGTAGCAACATCTGCAGTGAAGATGGATGGACAGACTTGATCAGAAAAGGTCAGAATGGGCAAAGATAAGCTAAAATAGCTGCTCTGCCTTAGCTGAGTTAAGGCTGAGTTAAGGTCTCTAACAGCTCCAACAACTGGCCTTCAAAGCCACTCTTCAGAAACCAGTGGGCGACGTTACATCTAGTTCCTTTATATAGACCATGGAGCACATTTGACTTTGAAAATGGAGACATTTTTTAATTTCAGAGAAATAATAACCTATTTTAACTTTGATAGCAGCAGCACATCCAGATGTGTAACCTGCCAACGCCATAGACCTTGATGCAGCACCATGACATCAAAGATGGAGGCTTTTGAACGGTCCTACTGATTACAAGCTGAATGGTTCCTCTCTCTTCTTTAGTCTCCAGTACGCAGCATACATGGTTTCCAAAGGGAATTTTTGATTTGGTTCCACGAGACTACATAACAGTTTTCCATTTTGCCTCAGACTATATTCAGATGACCTTTGGTTCAGAGAAGACAGTGACGTTTCTGGATCATGTTCACATATGGCTTCTTCTTTGTATGATCCTGCTTTAACTTGAATTATGAATTGTAGATGAAGTGTGTTCACAGACAGTGATTTCTAGAAGTGTTTCTGAGTCTATGCAGTGATTATAGATGATGGATGGATGGATGGATGGATGGCCTGATGAAGATCGAGGACATCCAGTGTTGACTATTGACCTTGTCCGTTGTGTACAGAGACTCTTTTGATTAGATTAATACACGATGATATTCTGTGCTGTGGTGGGAACTTCAAAGTCCCTGTAATGGTACATTTTTTCTAAAATGATTCCTCAATTTTTAGATGTAGTTTGTCACAAACTGGTGAGCTTCTACTCATCTTTACATTCTATATGCTCTGCACCTTTTACATCCAGTCACGTCACTGACCTGTTGCCAAATAATCTAATTAACTGTCAAAAACTCCTCCATTTGGTTTTGAGTTGCATCAGTTACTTTTCCAGCCCATTGTTGCCCCTGTTCCTACTTTTTGGACATGTATTACTGCCATTAAAGTCAAAATGGGCTTTTATTTTCCATTAAAATATAAAATCTTTCAGTTTCAACGACCGATATGAACTAAAATAGGGATTTATGAAGTTAGACATTTGTTTTCATGCACGCGTTGCCGCTGGTTTCTCCGCTAGATGTTGCTGTTGAGAGCCCCGCCCTGTGTGTCACGTGACTGCTGTAAACAAGGAAGTGCTCCTCGTCTTTGAAAACAACGCGCGAGCTGCTGCTGCTCACAAGAAAAAGGTAAACAATATTGCTAGACGCAGAAGAAACTATTTAACTAACAACTCCCGCTGCTAAAACTCTATTTAAATCATCGTCTTCTTCTAACCTTCTTCTTTTGTCCGGAACCTCTCGCGTTATTCATTCTTCTGATCTCAGCTTTGTTAGCTCCAATCAGCGCCGCGTCTTTTGTCCTTTACCACGTCATGACGTGCTGTTCCGTAATCCGTCTCCCTCCCGGTCAGGTCCACAGGGATGCCCGCTTCGGAGCCGGTTGTTTGGGGTCGGAAACGTGTCCTGCCGTCCTGTCCGAACCCACTGTTCCTCCGGTGGCTCACCGAGCTGCGGGACGAGGCGCGAGAGAAGGGCCTGAAGATCCAGTACACCTACCAGAAGGTACGGACCCACCTGACCTTCACCTGCCAGGAGGTACCAGACCTTCACCTGCCAGAAGGCTCGGTGACTGACTGGATCTCTTTTACCTTTTTTAAAATAAATGCTGTGCTCATTTAACCCCTCAAAGACTGGAGACTTTTCCATGTTTAGATCCTCCCTGATGACGCCATATTTAAGGTTTCTGTCCTGCTGCAGATTAAATCCCAATCAGACACCTGGCTGATGGCAGTACGATGTTTACGGCATCTGCCTGAACTTCTCAGCATTGACGACACCATTGATTAGGGCTGCACAACACCCATCCATCCATCATCCGTCATCCATGCCCATTAGGGGTGTGAATCTTTCACTCACAAAACGATCCGATTCAAATCTCAATTCACAGGCTACGATCCGATTCAGGGACGATTCATAAAAAAATAGTCAGCGATTCGATTTGGTACGATTCGATACAGTTGGGTTCAGTTGATTCAATAAAAAATTGACAGTTTAACCCCAACTACTTATTTTTCTTATATACTGAGAAGAAAAAGAGAAACACAAATTTAATTTCAAAATAGTATTCTTTTGTTTATTTAATGTCCAGGAGACAGTACACCAGGCCTACTGAACATAAATTCAGACATTAACTTAAGCCTTTACAATATACCTGGGAGGATAATTGACATAATGAAACGCAAAACTCACAATCTGGTGTGCCTCACTTCACAGGTTTGCAAAACTCTGCTCATACTTAAAGTCCAATTCTTACTTTCCCTTAAGGAACACAAAATAAAAGATAAAAAATGGCACAAAGTGTAATTATTCCTGCTAATGTGAGAATACACTGAGCATAAGGCTGAGGTTAGATATCAAAAATAAAAGTAGTTGTTAGTAGTAGTAGTTAGTTGTTACAATTAAGTTGCCTATTAAAGGCAAAAATTCAGAACGACTAGTGATTCAGTCACTGGTGAACTTCAACAGTAAAACATCACTGACAACAAGATACATGGATCCAAAACTTTAGTAAGCAGTTATAGAAAAATAGCATGTTAAATTCAACATGTCTTTGATGCCTGTAACTCTAAACATTAGCTTTTCTTTAAAAAAAAAAAAAAAAAAAAATTTAAATCACAAAAAAGCTCTAAGCCTGAATAACTAATACTTCAGGCATGAAAATCCCTCACCTTTAGGTGAAATTCGCCGTTTTGAAGTAAAAAAAGGTGACCTACGTGAATCGTGTAGATCCGAGGAGTGTTCTATTTTGAGGGGGGGGGTGGAGTCGGGAGATTTTTTTTTAAATTTAATTATCATATAATTGCCTTAATAAGCAAACTGAGAACTTCAGAAATCAGCCCTTTAAATGACACTTGGACGGTCAGTAAATCCTGTCCAGAACCAATCAGGTCAGATTGTTCCTTTATTCTGATCAGATCAACGTTCTTCATTCATGTGTTCTTGGAGGTTACATTGCTAAGCGAGACTAGAAGCAGGACCTAGTGATGTCCACACCGGGGACGAGGCAGACAAGCGTCCGTTCACATTTCCTACCTACATTTACTAGTGGTGAGAAGCGTTGTATATTTCATCGTTGTCTGACATGTTGCTAGCCGCTCTCTCAGCTACATAGCTGACGTCACGACTCTTACAGGTAAAAACGTCAACACTGGAGTCTCGTGAGAGTTCACGCGCCCATTGGCACAACAATGGCAGGTCTGGGTCGCTGGACCTCAGGAAAACCGATTCGCGGCCGTAAATATGGGACACGGAACCGTGCATAGTGCGGAATAGTGCATTTTTACCGATCCAGTTCTCCATTGACCGATGCACTCGGATCTCATACGTCTCAGACCGATAACCGGTTCAAATCGGTTTATCTCACTGGGGTTCGAACCAGGAACCTTCTAGCTGCTTGTAATATAAACATGCACAATACCAGCGCTGCAAGAAAACTGCCATGCATTTGGGATACACTCTTATCACTAGGGGTGTGTGTGATTTGGCGATATATCGCGATTTTTGGCCGCCCGATATAATATCGATTTTTCAGCTCCTAATATCCATTTTTTTTAGGAAAATTCATTCATTCACTTAAATGTGCAAAAACACTAATGATAATAAATAAGTTGTTTTGAAGCAAATAGTTTTGACTCAATTTGTCGTCTGAATGATCAATATCATCTGATGAACATATACAGCAACTTGATTTTTCATCTCTACTTTTAATTTTGATATTAACTGGGTAGAATATCGCAATATATCGCGATAATATCGTATCGTGACCCAAGTACTTATCAGTCAGATGTCACCGGAGCGCCTGAGATGCATATTTAGCTGCTAATTTACTTTGCTGGTCAACTGTTACTGTGCAAACACAGCCAGGTGTTTTCAGGTGTGTGGACAGTGTGATGCTGAGACTGAACAGGACCAACCAAGGAGCTTCTGAAGTCCTTTTGGGACAGTTTTTAAAAGTTATAAATCTATCTGAATAAGTGATCATCTCAGCTAGTGCTCCTACTAGTTAACAGATGTTTCTGGCACCGCTGGAATAAACACGTTGTTCTCATCAGTCTTTATTTCCTGGTATCATATCTATTTAATATAGTGTAATAAATAGCTTTTTACAGTCTCATAAGGATCAATCTGATTAGATGAGGCATAATCATGAATCAGTTATCAATTAACTACCTGACACATGGTATTAGAAATAACTTAATGTTTTCTGACCCTTTTGTTTTAATTGATTGTTCAGTCACTGTATTTATAATTATTATCATATACAGTATCATCACAGTCACATCACAGCTTTTTTAAGGGCGTTAATTAAAGTGTGTGCTCTAATCTTCTCTGTGCTTTCACTGCCGTGTTTGTATGTGTGTGTGCAACGATACGAGTCATTTGGATCTTCAAAAACAGATCAAATGAAACGCCGCTGTCCTTTTCCAGGCCATCAGCTCGTTGAATAAATACCCGCTGCCGCTACAAAACGCCAAAGAGGCAAAGATCCTCCAGAACTTCGGAGACGGTATCTGCAGACTGCTGGATGAGAGACTGCAGCGGTACTACAGAGAGAACGGTAGGAGACGGATCAGCAGGCTGTACTTCCAGAAACACACTGACGGCAGCCATGTTGTCCTTTACCCCCCCTCCCGCAGGCGCCAACGCTCCCATTCACCACCTTCCCAAAGGAGCGCCCCCTCCTGGCCCAGCAGACAGCAGCAACAACCTGGCTCCTTCCAGAAAGGTAAAAATTAGGGCTGGGCAACGATTCAAATTTTTAATCACGATTAATCGCATGATTTCCCTGATTAATCACGATTAATCGCATTGTATACGCAAAATCAAATAATGAATTCAAAAGTAGTGTAAATTTTTTTTAAAAACTTTCTCGTCATTCCTCCATGTTCCTTCAGATCTGCTCCATGTGTTCACTGTCCTGCTGTTCTCTAGCTGGTTACTGCAGTGCGGCTCCATCTAGTGGCACAGATGTGTAACGACAACAGAAAGTCCAGTCCTCCATTATAAAACTAATTCAGTCCTGTGGCCCGTTTTTTAATTTCATATTTTTGATCCAAGTCTAAAATTGAAATATAAAAAAAAAAACAGGCATTTTTTTTTTTTGTTTTTTTGTGTTATATTAAAAAAACAAAGAATGTAATAAAATGTCACTTTTTAATTTTTTTTTTTTTTTTTTTTTGACATTTGATTGATACATGGATTGATAAAGTTACTGAACTTTAACATGGACATTTTCATTTTAAAGTTCTCCCAGACGGAGGATTCAACAGAAACAAGGTTATTTGTAACAACTGACAAGTTGAACTCCCCGTTAAAAGTTTCTGCTGTTACCTCAGAAATTACCTGTTTTAATGTTCTGATTGTGGCTCAGGATTTTGTTGGTAGACTTTTTTTTTTTAATTTTTTATAAAAACAGGATGACATTAATGTCCTGGCAGTGGCAATAAGCTTTATTTTATTTTGCACATTTTTTTTAAGATGAGATTTACACTAAATATGTGTTACTGACAAGTGCTGATGTTAAAGTGTTGATTTGATTTGATTTTGTGTATACAATGCGGTTAATCGTGATCAATCAGGGAAATAATGCGATTAATCGCGATTAAAATTTTTAATCGTTGCCCAGGTCTAAAAACAACATATCACTGAGAACAGAGCGACAGCTATCCAGATGTGACCCGAAGCACCGTTGGGAAGCATTTATTCTCCATTCATGACTCAGTCATTTTACATTAACAACAGGGACGTTGTGTCTTAAAGGCGACAGAACAACCAGCGTNAGTCAAGACCTGCTTTCAGCTTCTGACAACTGAGATGAACTCAAAAATAAAATGACCGCAAATTACTGAGACCATTTACGTCTTTTTCTTATCTCGGCATTGCTTGCAAATTGTTAATAGTCAGGACAGGGGAGGGTATTAAATCATAGTGTGAAGGTCCTCTAAGCCAGCAGGACTCCCCACTTTTCATTGTGCCACAGCAGGAAGGTCTAAGAGGAGAAACCTGAGGCAATGATGAGCGCCGCATGGATCCATATTGTATCAACCTACCCATCGACCACAGAGGTTTCCTCTGTGTGTGTGTGTGTGTGTGTGCGCAGACACACACCAGGTGCCAGTCCATGCAGAGATAATATGCTTGAAGTAATAGCAGGATTTCCATGGTAAAAAGCGCAAATAAATACAAGCATGCACAATTAAGCAGTTTAGATCACACAAACAACATCGTCATATTAGGTGTGTGTGTGCGTGTGTGTGTCCGCTAATTGCTTTGTTTGTCATTTGTAATTAGTAACAGTAAAGCAGCTGGCCATATATTTATTTTCACACAAAGCTATGCGCTAGCAAGATAAGAAAAAAAACAATCTGTGGAGAAAAAATATAAAGTAATGCATTAATTTTGTTTCCTGTTTATGCCGTTAGGTCACTGATGGCTTTCAAACACCTCATAATCAGGCCTTTAAATATCATGAACATGTTTTGCAGGATATAGAGCTAAATATGTGCAGCCGAAATGAAAAAAGGCACTGCTAAAAAAAAACACACACACACATATATATATATATATATATACAGTCATGGAAAAAATTATTAGACCACCATTTTTTCTTCACTTTCTTGTTCATTTTAATACCTGGTACCACTAAACATCATCATGTGACTAAAACAGACAGAAATGAAAACACTGAATGCATAAAAGCAGTGTTTTTGGCAGTACAACGCCATAGCTATTGATGTAAAAACTTAAGTGATTTAGGTTATAATCAAGAAAACCATGGAAAATGGTAAGATATCAGCTCTTAAATAAAACTCTTATGAGCAATCTTTGTGGTTATCGTTATGTTTGTCAGGCATTAAAATGAACAAGAAACTGAAGAAAACAAGGGTGGTCTAATAATTTTTCCATGACTGTAGAATATATATATATATATATATATATATATATATATATATATATATATATATATATATATATATATATATATATATATATATATATATATATATGTAGTGATATATAATACATTGAAAATCCATGTCGCTGCTGCCTCTCTCTCTCTCGTTCTGTCATCTCCCTCTCCAGTTTTCTTTCATGTGGGAGGTAGCGCTGGGCACCCAGCCATGCCACATCAATATGCGCGCTAGTGAGATGCTTCCCTTTGCTCAGCCAGTGTTGAATCGCCGAGGCCTGGAGTTACGGAAGCCTCGGCTAATGTCACCGGATACGGCGGGTCATGCGAGCTCGTAGTTAGTTAACGGAGGACGGCGAGCTAGCGCTCCCGCTGCGGCGGACCGGAGTCACGCTGGCCTCGCCGTAGCAACGAGCCGCGGAGTCAGCCCATTTATGCAGACAACACCAGCCAGTGCCACCCTGGAGGCTCCTTGGACTGGGCCCAAACAAGGTTCCCTAGGAGCCTGGGTTGCCATGGCGGCAGTCAAATTCGGGTCCAATAAATGTTAAAGGAACAGGCGGCGGACTGGGAGGGGGGACGTTGGGGTAGCGAGGCAGAGGACATGAGGAGGGAGAGAGGGGGTTCCTCAATGCTGGGGTAACCCTAAAAATCAGTCCTGTGCTTCCTAAAAGCTGTGATAAATTAAAGGAACATATTAAAATAGCATCAGCATAAGCTATAAAAGATGAGACGCCTTTAAATACGCAAAAGGCTGAATGTAAATGTGTGTCATCCACAGCTTGGATGTTGCGATTCAGAAATATGAAGCTCGGCTGACGGATCAGTCGAGATCTACAGAAGCGCCTGTCGTATTTTACTTCACAAGGCCACCGCTGTAAACAAAATGAGGTTGTAAAGAAATGTATCCAAGTTAAAAGGAGTAAAAGCTGCGAACGCTGACACTCAAGCGCAGAATAATCAAACAAACGCTAGACTGAACCTTTTGAAAGATGCCACTCTGATCTGCTCGTCTAGTCAGAGCTCTCTAAGTGGTTGGAGGTGACTTTACCCTGATCTCTGAATACAAAAATCGATCTCCTCTTAATTTAACAGTTTTTTTGTGACACGAATGTGATTTTTTAGCACTGGTGAGCTGGATAATAAACAGCCGAG
Source organism: Hirundichthys speculiger (assembly GCA_018398805.1). Taxonomy (NCBI): domain Eukaryota; kingdom Metazoa; phylum Chordata; class Actinopteri; order Beloniformes; family Exocoetidae; genus Hirundichthys; species Hirundichthys speculiger. Next base: position 98,293 of record JAGFBZ010000329.1, on the reverse strand, counting down.
GCAGAGAAAGATGCGCTCCGCTCCACCATGGTGTCCTGAAGATCCCAGGACTCGGCTCCTTCCAAACTCCTTCTGTGAAGCTGCTCTGCTGGCCTGGCTCGTCGTGTTGTAAATCATGCAAAGTAGAGCATAGCACTTGGTGAGGAAAAAAAATAACCATGTATAATGAGGAGAAACGCACGCATATGCACTCCCGTGCACGTGCACAGAAGCCTTGCCAAGAAGGACACCAACCCCCTGCACTGCTGTTGTGTAGACTCATAAACATGTACCGTCACTGGCTGAGCTCACAGTTCTGAGCCCAACAAAACACCAGGCCTCCCAGAATTCATGCTGATGACAGAAACTAAACTATACTATACTTGCATTTCCTTTCTGTGGCGATGTGCTTTTTCTAATGCTGTATGGAAACAAAAAACTTAATTTAAAAAAATTACTACTACAGTGATCTCTCGCCAATTCGCACTTTAAGTTCCGCGGTTTTAGTTATTCGCGGATTTTTCAGAAATGTATGATATAATTTTCAAAAATGTTAAAAATCGCGGAAAGATCACAGGATGTTGTGCGCGTTCTCTCACAGTGAAGAAATGTTGTGAGCCAGCCTGGCCCCTTTAAGAAGGTAGCCTTATGGGTAATGATGTGGCCTTATGGGTAATGTAGTGTGTGTGTCGTGGGACGGCAGAAGAAAACGGGGTTAGATGAAAAGTGTAGTGAGCATCAACAGCAGCCCAGCGTGTATAGATTTACATTCTCTGTTAACCGACAGGAGCCCCAACAATACAACCTGTGTGATGTTACAAGTTCCTGCAGTGCCAGAATAAAGTGCTCGTTCCATGCAGAGAAAACCAGACTTTTTCTTTTGTTGTTAGCGTGTTAGCCGCTAATTACGAGCCAAAAATAGCACAATACCAGCGGTTTGTTTACTACGGTTCAGAGACCAGAGGCTGTGAAGGTAACAGAAAGACCACAGTTGAGCCTTTGTCTTGTTTCGCTGCAGTACCTCGCTACTTTTTGCAGTTTTTTAAACATATTTAAACACATTATTGAGGCTCGAGGGCTCTGTGTCCAATTCGCGGATTTTGATTTTCGGGGGGGGGGGGGGCGCCGGTCCCTATAACCGCAAAAAATAAGGGATCAATGTACAGTCATGGAAAAATTATTAGACCACCCTTGTTTTTTTTCAGTTTCTTGTTCATTTTAATGCCTGCCTACAACTAAAGGTACATTTGTTTGGACAAAACATAAAGATAACCACAAAGATTGCTCATAAGAGTTTTATTTAAGGCTGATATCTTACCATTTTCCATGGTTTTCTTGATTATAACCTAAATCACTTAAGTTTTTACATCAATAGCTATGGCGTTGTACTGCCAAAAACACTGCTTTTATACATTCAGTGTTTTCTTTTCTGTCTGTTTTAGTCACGTGATGACGTTTAGTGGTACCAGGTATTAAAATGAACAAGAAAGTGAAGAAAAAATGGTGGTCTAATAATTTTTTCCATGACTGTGTATGATTTACAGGACTGAACGGGGATGGATAGATGGATGATTTGGAATATGAAAGGTAACATTCGGTGTATTAAAGGTAAATTTAGTTCAGCGCAACTGAAACAGGTTCACCAAGAGTTTTAGTATAAATATATTTTGACGTACAGAAATCAGGTGGCTAATAAATGCACAAAGGAACTTTTCCAAAAGCACATAGTTGGACTAGTAGTTTCTCCCCAGTCAACAGGCTTTCCATCTTGTTCCTCCATTAACGGTTTGACTGGTTGCTCTTCACTCATCTTTACCTCATTTCTGGGAACTTTTGGATGAGAACCCAGCTTGTGTCGGTGCCTCTAACCAAACGCACTGCGACTGTGTCCATCACCCGCGTGAACAAGCACGTACACAATGCCCTTCCACTCCAAACTCATCCTGTTATCTAAACGAGTAGCGTCCCTTCGTCAGCGTCGCTGGGCTCCTTTCTCTGTCTACTCAGAGATGCCTCTCCTGTTCACACATGAATGGAGTCTTTTGATCAATCGTGGTGCTTGTTTACTGCCACTCCATTTATTTACCGGTCCGAGGGAGGCTTCAAACCCCTCCTCGCCAGTCCCCCCCCCCATGGAAACCTCTACTTAACGACACCTCCCGTACGCTGTATTTCCATACGAACATAGACGCCATCCCATCCTCAGTCTCAGTCTCTGTTTCATCTTCCTCTTCTCCTCGTCTAATGTCCTAGATCTGCGTCCAAACTGATTTGAAGCTTACTCTCTTACACAGACGCTTGCCAAATTGATTCTATGCATTCTGTTGTGCTTCTCAGCTAGCTCACACATTCAACCCCCCCCCCCCGCTCTCCACCATCTCATGGAGTGATGAACGTGCCTTCATGAGGGATTCTGCTCGACGCAGGAGAGTGACATCATGAGAAAAAACTTTCACATCACCACAGTTTAATAATGTCAAGTCTTTAAACTACAATCAAGCAAGTTTCCTTGGTACATGTGAGTGTATATGAGCACGAACACATATGCTTTACATCCCCCCCACTGTCAACACAATCATCGATAATGTTTACATCAATTCTCCATATACAGGTCTATAGTTCGGTAGAAGGTTTTTGTTAGTAGTTTGCTTCCCACATATTATCTTTAAGTCTGTTCGCTGTCAACACAATCCACTACACAACACCCCCCAACCCTCGTCCAGCTCCTCTGGGGGAACAAAGACATGTTTTCCAGCCAGCCAAGAGACAATATCTCCAGCGTGTCCTGGATCTGCCTCTGTCTGGACGGAGATGCCCAAACTGCCACCAGGAAGCATCGTCACCAGGTGCCCTAACCACCTCAACTGGCTCCTTTCGATGTGGAGGAGCGGCGATTCTACTCTGGACACCAAGTTTCTCCCAAAGGACTGAGCTTCTCACCCTACCTCTCAGGGAGAGTCCAGCCACCTTAACTGGGAACAATGAATGAGACGGCGAGAAGATTCCTGGTATAACTGGGATGGCCTCGCTCCTCTGTGACGCTGGAGACGCCCTCACCAGACCGCTGAGACACTCCTCAGGTCCTGTGGACTGAGAAACCGTCAACCTACAAGAGACTGCTCCTATCAAGGTAGAAGACAGAAGTTGGATTGTGTTGCAGTGATTGTTCTTTCAAAAGCGGATTCAAACTTAGCCCACGAAATCAGAAAAGCTCCCTCGCTGTCGTGGCCACGGGTTCAGATTTCTCCTTTAAATAGTAAGTAAGTAAGTCGTTGCCCGGACGACGCCTGGCATGGAGGCTGCTCGCTGCTACTCCGGGGACTTGTCCCTGCGACGCTGGACGCTGGACGCTGGACGGTGGACGCTGGACACTACAGTTTGTGCCTGGTGTGTGGTGATTTTGCGGCCGGGTGTCGGCATGCTGTCTGCGGGTGCGGATCGGTCCTCTTACGGCTGGTGGACACGTGCCGCCGCAGACATGGACGGTGTCGCTGGGGGCCGGTTCGGGGAAGCTGAGTAGTCCTGAACTGCTACCCGCGGCAACCACCACCACTGGATCTGGGCGGCAGCGTCAACTGAGCCTTGGACGGGAGCCCCCGGCGTGGCAGCGGCGGCATGCTGCCCCTATCCAGCAGTCTACACGCCGGGGTGAGTCAGCTGACCTGCCAGGGGCCGTCTGGTGACCTGGTGGGGCCCAGCACCGCCGGGGGAGACGACAACAACCCGGTCCGCATGATGAACCGGACTCTGGGACGGTCGGCTCCATCGCTCACCGGACTGAAGGAGCTCGGTCTTCCCAGAAGAGACAGTTTGGTTCATCTGTGTTTCCTCCTCTGACCTGGAGATATCTCACTTGATTCATCATCGTGGAGATATACTGGTTTGAACGGCTGTTAACTGGAGTTAGCACTCGGACCACAGGACCGGGACATGAAGAAGGAGCGCTGGACACTAGCAGCTCCTCTAGTACACCAGACTGGACTGTACTGAAACCTGAATTTCCCCTTTGGGGGATCAATAAAGTATATTTGAATAGTCGACTGTCTTTACTTGAGCAGCTGTAAGTCCAACCATCACACAACACTATGAATCAAGTACAGCGCCATCTTCCAAAATGTACTAGAGTGCTTTTGTAACTTAAACTGTTCATAAAGAAGTGTCTTGAGTTTCTTTTTGTCTCTATGTCTTACGCTTCTGACTCCGCCAGCTGTCTTCACCTCTGCTGCCGTCTCATTTTGCTACCGTTCCCCGAGCTTTTCAGCGTCTGTGTGTTTAGGACAGGCAGAGGCTGCGGCTGAGAGGGTGAGGTTGGATTCCTGATCCCTGTCGAGTCTTGTTGGAGGATTCCAACAACTCCCTTCAGCCCGAGGATAGACACAAAGAGGAGGATTCAGGTGACAACCAGATAACGGTCTTGGAAGTTAACTGACACAGACTCAGTCAAAGATGAAGGAAATTCATTTGTTCATTAACTCTTCTGTCATTAAAGCTTCTGTCAGTAATGAAGCCCAACAGAATCATGTAGTTGTTTGAATTCTCTGTGTGGTAATATTCCCAAGACGTAGGTTTTAACACATCTCTATGATGCTTTCTTAGCCTCATGAACCTTTACAGATGTTCTTAGACCCTCTGACTTTCTCTTTAGTGCCACCATAAGGATGATATTGTGGTTTTAGATTTGTGCTCTACTCTTCATCATAATATATTTAGTAAATTTGTGCAGTACAAGGAGCAACCCTTTGTTTTTCTCAATGAAGCCGCTGTGCTAGTTCGAGAACGTGCAGGTCCTTGCACGGCCATTAGAGGCTGCCCCCATCAGTTACAGTTATGTTAAAGAACACATTCATGCAGAATTACGGATTTATTTATTTATTTTTTTTTTTTTTACAAATGACCACAACTGGCTCAGGTTTGGCCCTGAAAGGTCCAGGGTGGATTCAGCAGTCCCTGCTTCAGCTCTAACGGTCCTTATTCTGGATGTCGTTCTGGTAGCAACATCTGCAGTGAAGATGGATGGACAGACTTGATCAGAAAAGGTCAGAATGGGCAAAGATAAGCTAAAATAGCTGCTCTGCCTTAGCTGAGTTAAGGCTGAGTTAAGGTCTCTAACAGCTCCAACAACTGGCCTTCAAAGCCACTCTTCAGAAACCAGTGGGCGACGTTACATCTAGTTCCTTTATATAGACCATGGAGCACATTTGACTTTGAAATGGAGACATTTTTTAATTTCAGAGAAAATAATAACCTATTTTAACTTTGATAGCAGCAGCACATCCAGATGTGTAACCTGCCAACGCCATAGACCTTGATGCAGCACCATGACATCAAAGATGGAGGCTTTTGAACGGTCTACTGATTACAAGCTGAATGGTTCCTCTCTTCTTTAGTCTCCAGTACGCAGCATACATGGTTTCCAAAGGGAATTTTTGATTTGGTTCCACGAGACTACATAACAGTTTTCCATTTTGCCTCAGACTATATTCAGATGACCTTTGGTTCAGAGAAGACAGTGACGTTTCTGGATCATGTTCACATATGGCTTCTTCTTTGTATGATCCTGCTTTAACTTGAATTATGAATTGTAGATGAAGTGTGTTCACAGACAGTGATTTCTAGAAGTGTTTCTGAGTCTATGCAGTGATTATAGATGATGGATGGATGGATGGATGGATGGCCTGAAGATCGAGGACATCCAGTGTTGACTATTGACCTTGTCCGTTGTGTACAGAGACTCTTTTGATTAGATTAATACACGATGATATTCTGTGCTGTGGTGGGAACTTCAAAGTCCCTGTAATGGTACATTTTTCTAAAATGATTCCTCAATTTTTAGATGTAGTTTGTCACAAACTGGTGAGCTTCTACTCATCTTTACATTCTATATGCTCTGCACCTTTTACATCCAGTCACGTCACTGACCTGTTGCCAAATAATCTAATTAACTGTCAAAAACTCCTCCATTTGGTTTTGAGTTGCATCAGTTACTTTTCCAGCCCATTGTTGCCCCTGTTCCTACTTTTTGGACATGTATTACTGCCATTAAAGTCAAAATGGGCTTTTATTTTCCATTAAATATAAAAATCTTTCAGTTTCAACGACCGATATGAACTAAAATAGGGATTTATGAAGTTAGACATTTGTTTTCATGCACGCGTTGCCGCTGGTCTCCGCTAGATGTTGCTGTTGAGAGCCCCGCCCTGTGTGTCACGTGACTGCTGTAAACAAGGAAGTGCTCCTCGTCTTTGAAAACAACGCGCGAGCTGCTGCTGCTCACAAGAAAAAGGTAAACAATATTGCTAGACGCAGAAACTATTTAACTAACAACTCCCGCTGCTAAAACTCTATTTAAATCATCGTCTTCTTCTAACCTTCTTCTTTTGTCCGGAACCTCTCGCGTTATTCATTCTTCTGATCTCAGCTTTGTTAGCTCCAATCAGCGCCGCGTCTTTTGTCCTTTACCACGTCATGACGTGCTGTTCCGTAATCCGTCTCCCTCCCGGTCAGGTCCACAGGGATGCCCGCTTCGGAGCCGGTTGTTTGGGGTCGGAAACGTGTCCTGCCGTCCTGTCCGAACCCACTGTTCCTCCGGTGGCTCACCGAGCTGCGGGACGAGGCGCGAGAGAAGGGCCTGAAGATCCAGTACACCTACCAGAAGGTACGGACCCACCTGACCTTCACCTGCCAGGAGGTACCAGACCTTCACCTGCCAGAAGGCTCGGTGACTGACTGGATCTCTTTTACCTTTTTTAAAATAAATGCTGTGCTCATTTAACCCCTCAAAGACTGGAGACTTTTCCATGTTTAGATCCTCCCTGATGACGCCATATTTAAGGTTTCTGTCCTGCTGCAGATTAAATCCCAATCAGACACCTGGCTGATGGCAGTACGATGTTTACGGCATCTGCCTGAACTTCTCAGCATTGACGACACCATTGATTAGGGCTGCACAACACCCATCCATCCATCATCCGTCATCCATGCCCATTAGGGGTGTGAATCTTTCACTCACAAAACGATCCGATTCAAATCTCAATTCACAGGCTACGATCCGATTCAGGGACGATTCATAAAAAAATAGTCAGCGATTCGATTTGGTACGATTCGATACAGTTTGGTTCAGTTCGATTCAATAAAAATTGACAGTTTAACCCCAACTACTTATTTTTCTTTATTACTGAGAAGAAAAAGAGAAACACAAATTTAATTTCAAAATAGTATTCTTTTGTTTATTTAATGTCCAGGAGACAGTACACCAGGCCTACTGAACATAAATTCAGACATTAACTTAAGCCTTTACAATATACCTGGGAGGATAATTGACATAATGAAACGCAAAACTCACAATCTGGTGTGCCTCACTTCACAGGTTTGCAAAACTCTGCTCATACTTAAAGTCCAATTCTTACTTTCCCTTAAGGAACACAAAATAAAAGATAAAAATGGCACAAAGTGTAATTATTCCTGCTAATGTGAGAATACACTGAGCATAAGGCTGAGGTTAGATATCAAAAATAAAAGTAGTTGTTAGTAGTAGTAGTTAGTTGTTACAATTAAGTTGCCTATTAAAGGCAAAAATTCAGAACGACTAGTGATTCAGTCACTGGTGAACTTCAACAGTAAAACATCACTGACAACAAGATACATGGATCCAAAACTTTAGTAAGCAGTTATAGAAAATAGCATGTTAAATTCAACATGTCTTTGATGCCTGTAACTCTAAACATTAGCTTTTCTTTAAAAAAAAAAAAAAAAAAATTTAAATCACAAAAAGCTCTAAGCCTGAATAACTAATACTTCAGGCATGAAAATCCCTCACCTTTAGGTGAAATTCGCCGTTTTGAAGTAAAAAAAGGTGACCTACGTGAATCGTGTAGATCCGAGGAGTGTTCTATTTTGAGGGGGGGGGTGGAGTCGGGAGATTTTTTTTAAATTTAATTATCATATAATTGCCTTAATAAGCAAACTGAGAACTTCAGAAATCAGCCCTTTAAATGACACTTGGACGGTCAGTAAATCCTGTCCAGAACCAATCAGGTCAGATTGTTCCTTTATTCTGATCAGATCAACGTTCTTCATTCATGTGTTCTTGGAGGTTACATTGCTAAGCGAGACTAGAAGCAGGACCTAGTGATGTCCACACCGGGGACGAGGCAGACAAGCGTCCGTTCACATTTCCTACCTACATTTACTAGTGGTGAGAAGCGTTGTATATTTCATCGTTGTCTGACATGTTGCTAGCCGCTCTCTCAGCTACATAGCTGACGTCACGACTCTTACAGGTAAAACGTCAACACTGGAGTCTCGTGAGAGTTCACGCGCCCATTGGCACAACAATGGCAGGTCTGGGTCGCTGGACCTCAGGAAAACCGATTCGCGGCCGTAAATATGGGACACGGAACCGTGCATAGTGCGGAATAGTGCATTTTTACCGATCCAGTTCTCCATTGACCGATGCACTCGGATCTCATACGTCTCAGACCGATAACCGGTTCAAATCGGTTTATCTCACTGGGGTTCGAACCAGGAACCTTCTAGCTGCTTGTAATATAAACATGCACAATACCAGCGCTGCAAGAAAACTGCCATGCATTTGGGATACACTCTTATCACTAGGGGTGTGATTTGGCGATATATCGCGATTTTTGGCCGCCCGATATAATATCGATTTTTCAGCTCCTAATATCCATTTTTTTTAGGAAAATTCATTCATTCACTTAAATGTGCAAAAACACTAATGATAATAAATAAGTTGTTTTGAAGCAAATAGTTTTGACTCAATTTGTCGTCTGAATGATCAATATCATCTGATGAACATATACAGCAACTTGATTTTTCATCTCTACTTTTAATTTTGATATTAACTGGGTAGAATATCGCAATATATCGCGATAATATCGTATCGTGACCCAAGTACTTATCAGTCAGATGTCACCGGAGCGCCTGAGATGCATATTTAGCTGCTAATTTACTTTGCTGGTCAACTGTTACTGTGCAAACACAGCCAGGTGTTTTCAGGTGTGTGGACAGTGTGATGCTGAGACTGAACAGGACCAACCAAGGAGCTTCTGAAGTCCTTTTGGGACAGTTTTTAAAAGTTATAAATCTATCTGAATAAGTGATCATCTCAGCTAGTGCTCCTACTAGTTAACAGATGTTTCTGGCACCGCTGGAATAAACACGTTGTTCTCATCAGTCTTTATTTCCTGGTATCATATCTATTTAATATAGTGTAATAAATAGCTTTTTACAGTCTCATAAGGATCAATCTGATTAGATGAGGCATAATCATGAATCAAGTTATCAATTAACTACCTGACACATGGTATTAGAAATAACTTAATGTTTTCTGACCCTTTTGTTTTAATTGATTGTTCAGTCACTGTATTTATCAATTATTATCCATATACAGTATCATCACAGTCACATCACAGCTTTTTTAAGGGCGTTAATTAAAGTGTGTGCTCTAATCTTCTCTGTGCTTTCACTGCCGTGTTTGTATGTGTGTGTGCAACGATACGAGTCATTTGGATCTTCAAAAACAGATCAAATGAAACGCCGCTGTCCTTTTCCAGGCCATCAGCTCGTTGAATAAATACCCGCTGCCGCTACAAAACGCCAAAGAGGCAAAGATCCTCCAGAACTTCGGAGACGGTATCTGCAGACTGCTGGATGAGAGACTGCAGCGGTACTACAGAGAGAACGGTAGGAGACGGATCAGCAGGCTGTACTTCCAGAAACACACTGACGGCAGCCATGTTGTCCTTTACCCCCCCTCCCGCAGGCGCCAACGCTCCCATTCACCACCTTCCCAAAGGAGCGCCCCCTCCTGGCCCAGCAGACAGCAGCAACAACCTGGCTCCTTCCAGAAAGGTAAAAATTAGGGCTGGGCAACGAATTCAAATTTTTAATCACGATTAATCGCATGATTTCCCTGATTAATCACGATTAATCGCATTGTATACGCAAAATCAAATAATGAATTCAAAAGTAGTGTAAATTTTTTTTAAAAACTTTCTACGTCATTCCTCCATGTTCCTTCAGATCTGCTCCATGTGTTCACTGTCCTGCTGTTCTCTAGCTGGTTACTGCAGTGCGGCTCCATCTAGTGGCACAGATGTGTAATGACAACAGAAAATCCAGTCCTCCATTATAAAACTAATTCAGTCCTGTGGCCCGTTTTTTAATTTCGTATTTTTGATCCAAGTCTAAAATTGAAATATAAAAAAAACAGGCATTTTTTTTTTTTTTTTTTTTGTGTTATATTAAAAAAACAAAACGTAATAAAATGTCACTTTTTAATTTTTTTTTTTTTTTTTTTTTTTTTTTGATTGATACATGGATTGATAAAGTTACTGAACTTTAACATGGACATTTTCATTTTAAAGTTCTCCCAGACGGAGGATTCAACAGAAACAAGGTTATTTGTAACAACTGACAAGTTGAACTCCCCGTTAAAAGTTTCTGCTGTTACCTCAGAAATTACCTGTTTTAATGTTCTGATTGTGGCTCAGGATTTTGTTGGTAGACTTTTTTTTTTTTAATTTTTTATAAAAACAGGATGACATTAATGCTCTGGCAGTGGCAATAAGCTTTATTTTTTTATTTTGCACATTTTTTAAGATGAGATTTTACACTAAATATGTGTTACTGACAAGTGCTGATGTTAAAAGTGTTGATTTGATTTGATTTTGTGTATACAATGCGGTTAATCGTGATCAATCAGGGAAATAATGCGATTAATCGCGATTAAAATTTTTAATCGTTGCCCAGCCCTAAAAACAACATATCACAGAGAACAGAGCGACAGCTGTCCAGATGTGACCCGGAAGCACCGTTGGGAAGCATTTATTCTCCATTCATGACTCAGTCATTTTACATTAACAACAGGGACGTTGTGTCTTAAAGGCGACAGAACAACCAGCGTGGTTGAAAATACAGTCACCTGGTCGATGGACGGATGTGACCCCTGGACCACCTGCATCCATCCCTTCTTAAATGAGAGAGAGAAAAAACTAAAAATGACACCTCTATAATGATTCTTGTAGCTGTACTTCATACTGAGCTGTCAGTAGAAAATGAAAGGAAGCCTCAGAGTTGTTTAGAAGTGAGGAGGGAATGCAGGAGCTAGTTTACATCAGTAGGTGGCGTCGTTGAACCATTTAAGGAACAGAAAGAGTGCAGCATTAAGACGTTAAGGAGGGCTTCTGGTTTGAGCTCTGGCCTGTAAACTCTCTTGTATGGGGGGGTGTCGACTTCCTGTTGTAGAAGAACACTGCAGGAGATGAGGGGAAGGACGGAGGAGGAGGAGGAGAAGGGAAGAAGAAGAGGAGGAAGAGGGAGTATGTGCCACAGAAGAGGTCTGGGGGATACGCCGTCCTGCTGACTCTGTACAGACAGATGCAGGTACGTCCTCGTTCACTGAAGTTACCTGCAGTTATTAAGACCGTTTCATCTAAACTAAACTGTTCTTCCTCCATCTCTGCATCTCTGCAGGTCCCAGGAAGTAAAGGTTACATGTTCAAGCTGGAACTACAAGCAGAAGCTCAGCATCTCTGTGACAAGTCTTTTACGGTGGTACGTTTGTCTTTTCTCGTGACTCCGCCTCCTCGAACAGCTGCTCTGTTTCACCACTGACTTCTTGGCTTGGTTTCGCTCGTCCGCAGCCCGATCTCGGCAGTAAATACACGGCCTGGTCCTCGGTCAGCACGCTGATCCAGAAGAGCCTGGTGGTGAAGACTCACAACCCTGCCAGGTCTCTACATGTGTCTTTGGGCCAATTATATTCCTCCCTTAACCCTCAACCTCAACCCTCACCTTTAACCCTCAGTTTTTGGCCCTCAATCTTAACCTTCGAAAGTAAGTGTAAGGGGCAGTTACATCTTCAGGCTGAAATGTATCAGAGCCGTGTTGTCTCTGTATTCCCTGAAATGACACAGGGATAATATTGAAAAGAGCGCCGTATATTCTCTAAATATTATTAGCAAATAACACAATAGAGCGCATGTGTCAAACACAAGGCCCGCGGGCCAAATGTGGCCCGTCGTGTCATTTTACGTGGCCCTCGAGAGCTTGGACATTATTGGCTTAAATTTTAAACCAATATTTTAAGACTTAAAATAAGCTTAAACCGCGTTAAAGCGCATACTGACAATAAACTACATCTCCCATCATGCATTTCGTCGTTACCCACAACGATAACAGTAGCTATGAGCAAAATGATTTTTCAGAACTGATGGACTTAAGAAAAAGCTTTTACTAACTAACCGCAACATGTCCAAGAAAAGTGTCTTTTGTGTTATGAGGGGGGTATCAGTCATGAAAGAGTTTAATCTACGTCGGCATTTTGACATTAAACACGGAGCTAAGTATGCTAAATTTAGCCTGCAAGAAAAACAAAGAACCGCTTCCGCTTCTGAAACCAAGGTAATGGATACTCTTACAACCACAAACCCTGAGTTTAATATAATAATAAGTTAAATATTTGAAACTTGAATACATAATAAATACAGAAACCATTATTTAACATTTAATAAGGTGTATAGTTTGATTTATTTTGATTTAAATTGTATTTTGTTACGTGTAATGCTATGTCGATTTTAAATTGTTTTGTTTTAATGTGGATTTTAGTGGAAAGCACTTTGGTCACCCTGTGTGTTGTAAAGGGCTCTATAAATAAACATTGATTGATTTATTGATTGATTGATTTGTTACATTCATGCTGTCAATCTGGCCCTTCAACTGTGATGCCCTCAGTGGAAATGAGTCTGACACCCCTACAATAGAGGATACATTATTCAGTCCTCCGTCGCTACACAACAAGGTAAACAAGTAACGTGAAGCCGGCCGGGACCGCCGGTCCGGGAGCAAACATCGTAAAGTAAAAAAAATTAATGTAACGCAACAACGATGTTAATCCATGAAAAAAGTCAAACAAAGACAATAAGATGGTTTTGTAACATTTATATCTTTAAGAACTACGAAGATACTTACGTTTGTAGCTAGCTTTTTTTGTCGCCATCCTTTTCGAAGATGTCTTGGCTAAATTACCCAATGCCTTCTGGGTAGCCCTTACTTCCAAGGGTGGTGTCGGAGAATCTCAAGTTTGAGGGCGATACGGACCTCAAACTTGTCCCTCAATTTGACGTTCTTAGAATCAGGACAGCACTAGCACTTAGCGGGAACGCGCATTTTAGAGATTGAGGGTTGAGATTGAGGGTTAAGGGAGGAACTGGAATTCACTCTTTTACACTTTGGAGCTTCATCTGCTGTTGTTAGAGTTAGAGGGGTGTTCACTCTCTGGTCCCCGTCTCTGTTTCAGGTTTTCTCTTACAGAGGAAGGTCTGGCTTTAGCCGAGCGACTGGCTTCAGTGGAAGAGAAAAATGGTCCAGAAGAGGCTCAGAGTGGAGGAGAGGAGCTTGATGATGAAGAAGAAGAAGAAGCTCCTGGGGTAGTCGATCTGACCGAGAGCGGTGAGGATGAAGACGAGGAGCCGGAGACAGACGTCTGTGTGACCCGGTCGAGGGGGGACGTGGGTGGGACGAGTTCGTCCAGGAAACCTCAGGATTCACAGGCGATGAGCAGAAAACCAACCAGAGACTGTCTCCTGCCGGGAAGCTACGAAATCATCCTCTGCGTCGACTTCATTGAGACCACCGGGTAAGACTCACGGCCGTGGATCGGCGCACGGCTGAGGGCTTGGGTTGGGAATCGAGAACCGGTTCCTGTAGAGAACCGGTTCCTGTAGAGAACTAGTTCCTGTAGAGAACCGGTTCCTGTAGAGACCCGGTTCCGTGTGTTTCAATTCCATGGAATTGTTTGGCAGTTTATCTAGCGATTCTCTTATCGATTCCAACCAGCACGAATCTCACGTAATTTACCCAAGTTACGCACAGTCAATTCCAGAAAGCACTTACGTGATTAAGTTACGTCGGTTTAGCACGTTAGCATTGTAGTTGTAAACAACAATGGCGCCCACCAGGTTCAAATGCTCCAAAGTTTGGCTTCACTTCACCAAAGAAAGATGGCAACAAGGCAACTAGCAGTCATTGTAAAGTGGAGATAACAGCGTCGGGAGGGAACACGACTAACACGCAGAAACATTTGAACACACAACATGCCTTCTAGAATCAATAAGAGAATCGATAAAGAATCGAATGGTTAAACAGTATCGATAATGGAATTGGAAAAATCGTATCAATTCCCATCCCTACTGAGAACCACGACGAGTTTACGTTTGCATGTTTCGTTGCATGTCGGGCAGTGGCTGCCAGCACCGCAAGCAGGAGCTGGTCAAAGAGCTCCAGAGGAACGGAGTCAGCTTCGACGTCAGGAAACTCAACGTGGGAGACTTCCTGTGGGTGGCCCGGGAGAAGGTGGCGCCCGTTCCAGGTAACGCTCACAGGAGGGAAGACCGCAGATAGCATCCATGTCCGTCCAGTGAGGGTGAACGTTTGCCTTCCAGGTCAGCTGCGAGCGCCGGCGGGCAGGGAGTTGGTCCTCGACTACATCGTTGAGAGGAAGAGGATGGACGACCTGTGTGGCAGCATCATCGATGGCCGTTTCAGAGAGCAGAAGGTGAGCGCGAGTCATTTTCCTCTGAAGACAGTAACGTAGTCAACCAGCGGAGGATAGCAGAGGCCGCAGGACGCTCTTAGCCGCTGCTAGCTTCACGTCATTGGTCGTGCTCAGCGGGGTGCTAGTCAGGTTGATGCCTCAGATATTTAGGTTGGAATCCTTCTGTGGGTTGTTTTTACTTTACAGCTGCTATCTTAACTCCAAACACCACTTTTCTAACATCATCGGTATGTAGGAGTGCACGATAACTATCGGGCCGATAACAAGAAATTATGACGTCATCCCGATAACTCGGATATCACGACGAATAGCCCCGATAACATACATTTTTGTCAACACAGCAGTGCCTCGCTCCCTCTGAGCCTTGAATAACCGACAGTGAATGTTATGTTCAAGTAACCTCGGCATAATCAGAAAAACGATTACTCAATCAGGAAAATCAAGAATACCCCCTCATGCCAGAAAACAACTCGTTAACTCGGTCATAATTTTAGTAGTTGCTGACTTGAATTAATATTCGCAGTATTTTCCCACATGTTACACATAAAAAAGAAAAAATAGAAAAGGATGAAAGAACGACTAGCAAACATGGGAATTTACGGTACACCTTGAATGCAGCCTGCAGCACAGCAAAACTGGATCACAACACAAACATGGCGGCGTGGAACTTATTCGTTAAAAGTTTCAGAAGAAGATAGTTTGGTGGTTATTTGTGACGAATCCTCCGAGTGAATTCTACGAGGAGGGAAGCACAAGCTTTAATACGTAAAACCTGATCAGCCACCTACAACATAACAATCACTTCCATGGAGTTGTGAAATCACGCTAACGTGAGCTAACGGAAGCTAATGCTGATGCTCCTCTCCGTCATTCCTCTCATCTAAAGCTTCCATGAGATTAAAAAATAAAAAAACTACTGAACCTTCATTTACTTTAATTAAAGGTATTAATTTAAATGGAACCACAAGCCAAAATCCTTTAAATGTTAATCTTTTTCAGTTAGTAATTCTGATTCATGTATTTCCATCAGTTCAAGGAGCCTTTATTTTTTATATCAGTCAGTAATGAACCTTATTTAAGTTAATGTGAGATATCAAATAGGTTTGTTTGATAGCTTTATAAAAATGTTTGAGAGGCTTGTCAATAGTTTTTTGAATGGAAAAAATAAATATCTGTTCATTTAAAGAGTCAAAACTATATTTTTGATTTTGTTCATATCGTATCAATAAACTTTATTTTATTTTACATTTTTTTAAGATGTGATTTACACTAAATATGTGTTACTGACAAGTGCTGATGTTAAAAGTGTTTGAACAACAAAGGTTATGACACTTTAGTTCATGTGGCAGCAGAACATTTAAATAAAAGTGCATTTTACATTACTATTGAATACATTATTTGATTTTGTGTGTACGATGCGATTAAACAGGGAAATCATGCGATTAATCGCGATTAAAAATTTTAATCGTTGCCCAGCCCTTCTTCTTTTCTTTCTTTTTTTTTTTTTGTGGCTTTAAGATTCAAAGTAGTGTTCAGACAGGTAAGTGGGGCATCACATGATCAAAATCTGCCCGTACGTCTCTGTTAATGTTAAAGAGGCCACTTGCAGTTGTTCAACATTTAATAACGGCTGTTTGTTCTGGAGCTGAAGCGCTCCTTTTTTTTTTTTTTGTGATTTAATTCTTCACCTGTTTTCTTTTCCTCCGTCAGTTTCGACTGAAGAGGTGTGGTCTACGCAGGCCCATCTACCTTGTGGAGGGCGGCGGCTCGGCTGCGTCTCACCTGAGCATCCCTGAAGCAACGCTGCAGCAGGCCATCATCAACACACAGGTGTGCCCCTCACCTGAAGCTCTGCGCGACCCCAGAGCTGCACTTTCATGTATGTTTTGTCTCAAAATGAGAAAGTAGCTTTTAGCTGCGGCGCTGCAGACGACTCTAGAGGAGACGGACGTTTAAAATGAGCCGATATAAAACCAAAGGTGTAGTAAACGCAGGAGTGGGTTTGGATCCACAGGTGAACAAGTGTTGAGCTGCAGGGATAAATGAAGATGATCGATTTACGTTGATTGACACTTGTCTTGTGCCCAGGTGTCACATGCAGGTTGTGTGTCGAAAACAGAAACAGAAATGAATCAAAACAGAGTCCTGGTGGTAAGAAGAAGTATTTGATCCGTTTGTTTGTCTGCCAGGTGGTTGATGGCTTCTTCGTGAAGAGAGTTGAGGATGTGAGGGAGTCGGCGGCCTACCTCACCGTCATGACACGATACCTGACGAGGCTGTACCAGGTAGGAATCATAGATATGTCCTTTATTTTTTACTTCACAGCAGCTGGAAACGTTTAAATGAATTTTTCTCTGATTTTATATTATTACGTCTTTCAATTTTGCGTTTTTACGAGACTTGAGAGATGAACATACAACATCTTTCAACATCTGTCCAGTCCTGTGGAAGTTAGCCCCGCCCCTTCAATCCTATTTTATGTGTTTGTGTAAAAAGATAATAAAAATTATTTAATCATTTCAGAACGCGCCGTTATTTATTCAACCAGAATGAACTCAAACAGAAAAAAAAAATCAATCCTGAGGAAGCTCCTTGTCGTGACAGCTTGTAGATCCGCCGTCTGCAGCAGGAACTTGTTATAACTGTCTCCTGAATGTCTCCGTCAGTCTCCCACATGGTCCTGGAGGTATTTTGGTCCATTCTCCTTCCTTTACTCCTTCAGTTCAGGAACATTTATGGATCTCTTCAGGTCCTGTCATAGCGCCTCCGTGTGGTCAAGTTCTGGACTTTGAACAGATTGTCTGGTAATAATTCTCTAAACCTTTTCAGACTGACGTGCACCAACAGCAGCTTATGTCTGTCCCTTGTGGCGTTGTGTTAACACACACACACAGGCTGCGGTAACATGATGTTTTTTAATTCGGAATTAATAATTCCAAATTAAATAATTCCGAATTAAACTATTTTCCTTTGAGTTTAGAATCAGAATCAGAATCGTTTTTAATCGCCAAGTACGTTCGCACATATAAGGAATTTTGTTCCGGCAGGTGGAACAAAATTCCTTGTATGTTTACATGGAAATAGTAATTCCGAATTAAGGTTTACATGGAAAACACGTTTGTTCGGCTTTATCCAACTCCTCTTTAGGTCTGGGGGTTGGGAAGGGTTCTGATTGGATGGGGGGGGCGGACGTCTTTACATCTACCGGAAGAAAACAAACTTAGCAACAACTCAGTTAGCAACAACATTCCACTTATTTTTGACCTGGGTGGCGTCTCTATCTGTGAAACCTCCTTCATTTAACCTGGCCGCTACAACTTTGAAAAGCTCACAATTTTTATGTTTCCTGCCATCTGTTCTTTTAATTATTTCCAGTTCCTCCAAGCTATTTATTAAATAAATCGTCTCTGCTCTTGAACACCGTTTACTGTGTGCCGCCATTTTAAAACTTCGTTTTGAAAACAAGCCCAGCGCGGAATATTAGCATCATCGCAACAGGCGGGCAAGAGAACTAGCATGCGCAGAAAGACGGGAATTAATTTAAAGAGGAATGAGTGTAAACATGACCGCAGAATTATTTAATTCGGAATTAAAATGGGAATAAACCAGCCACTTACTTCGGAATTAAGTTTAATTCGGAATTGACATTTTCATATGGAATTAGGTGTTTACATGGTAACTTTTATTCTGATTTAACTTCTGAATTAAAGAGGAATTAAACTTCCCATGTAAAGGCATTGACACACGCTCTGATCCTCTCGACCACCTAGCTTCACAGAGGTCTGCCCAGCTGCTAACGATCGCTTCATTAAGTGCTGATGTTCAGCAGCGCTTGGCCGTCTCTCGCCCCTTTAATAGATGGTGTCAGAAACTTCCTGCTTCGCCTCATTCGTTTCAAATCTCTCCTCAGAACTCGACGCTGGTCTGTCGCTCCAGAGAGCTGGAGGGGGATGGGGGCGGTGATGAGGTAGAGAGGGGGCTCCCCTCCTGCTCCCTCATTTCTTTTGCGGAGTTCAACCACGGAGCCGTCAAAAACAAGGTGCGTCTGCGGTCGTTCAGGCCTTCGCTCACTTTTTTCGACGAACCCTTTTAATAATCCTGAAGGAAAACCAAGACAAAGTAACTTCTTGTTTTTCCTCTGCAGTGTCAGACGGTCAGAGAGGTGTTTGCCAGACAGCTGATGCAGATCAGCGGTCTGTCTGGAGACAAAGCAGCGGCGGTCCTGGAGCAGTACAGCACCCCACACAGGTAGCGGTAGCGCCCTCTAGAGTCCGTCCGTCCGGTCGTCCGTCTCCACGTGGAGAAGATATTAATCAGTGGACTTTCCCTCATTTCTCTCCATCTCAGTCTTCTAACGGCCTATGACAGATGTACGAGTGAAGCGGAAAAAGAGAAACTCCTGTCCTGCATCCGATACGGGAAACTCCAAAGGTTTGAAAAGTCACAGCGTGACATCACTGAAGTAAACATTAGCTGTCCAAGGGGGTGCAAAGGGGGTCTTCTTCCAAAACCTCCGTGTCCCACCTTTAAAAGCTTGCAAGCAACAATTTGCACTGTTTAAATAAATGAAACTATTTTTCTCAACACATCTTTTATTCATTTTGTTCAGCATTTGCAAGCTGCCTGTCAGCCATATAATGTGTAATTGATGCTTTCAGTTCAATTAATTAAAACAAAGTCATTGGAACACTCACACATGTCACCAAAATCACTTTGTCCCTTTAAAATCTTTCAGAAAATGATGTAAATGTATTGTAAGATGAATATCGATATCGTGTATCGTATCGTGAGATTAGTGTATCACTACAGCCCTAATCCTGAGGTGGCAGTATCATGATCTGGGGCTGCTTCGGTTGGTCCAGTCTGGCTTCAGAAACACTGAGTTTGTCTTCTTTAATTTACGTGACAATGACTTGTCTGCTTTTGTTTTTCAGAAACTTGGGTCCAGCTCTGAGCAGAACCGTTTACCAGCTGTACTGCACTCAGGGAGCACTTTCATAAACACAACACTGACCCAGTAACCTGCAGTCACCAACCATCTCCTCCTCATCCTTCACCTGGATTCAGTCTGAAAACTGGTCACGAACTTTCACGAACTTTCACAAATGCTGCTATGTTTTACTTCTACAGCTTTATTTACAGCTACAGAGGCTTGTATGAAGACTTTAAAAAAAATGTGTCTTAACAGTGAACGAATAAAGTTTATTTTGCTGCATCTAGTTGTTCAAATGCCAGTGGGACCAGTTTGATGTTGTTCCAGTCTGTGAGAACAGAAAGACTTGATTTAAACAAAGTCAGAAGATGACGTAAGCGTTCAAAGAAAATGGTAACAGACATGCTTCGGGTTCTTAACGCGACGTACATCTCCAAATCCGAAAAAAGATGGGACGACGTTCCAATTTTTCTGAGAAGTGTCGCTGATATCAAAGTCAAAAAGAGCTAAACGTCTCGGTTTCAACATCTGACATGTTCTACTGGGAATAAATTATGGGTTTTAGGGCCCGATCTTCCGCCAAACCTCCTAAAGCCGCTATTAACACTGCAAAAAAAGGGGGTCTTCAAACAAGATAAAAACACTACAACTAAGGAAAAATGTATTCAAAACAAGTGAAAAATCCGTCCATGCAGCAAGATAATTTCACTTGGTAAGATTTCTTAAATCAAGATTGTATGAACACTTGTTTCTAGATTTAAGAAAAGTATAATTTGTTATTAAATCTATTTTTTTTATATATATTTATTTTGATGAGGAGGAGGAAAAACGTAATACATCTTATTTTAAGTGTTAATTGTCTCATTTTAGGATTCCCCGCCTGTTTGAGACAAAAAAGTAAAGTTTTACTTGATATAAGATTATACTGATAAATTGAAGACTTAAAATAAGAAGTAATTATTAAAACAAGAAAAAATATCTAACGCCTCTAAATGTAAGTTTTTTTTTTCTTGGTAAGAACCAACTAATTTGCAGTGAAGGGATAGCGGCTAGCGGGTGGTCTGACCACCCGCTAGCCGCTATCCTAAACACGCGATCGCAAGATACTGAGTTAGCAGAAAGCGCAAATGACACGCCCATTGCCACACCTACAATGTGAGTAAGGGAGTCGGCAACGCGGGTAGCGGCTTTAGGGAAGCGGAAGATTGCATTAGCGGTTAGCGGAGGTTCCTAAATCCGCAATTTGCGGGTAGCGGCTAGCGGGAGGTGTAGAATCGGGCCCTTAGTGTTTTATTTACATCTTAGTGTCCCAGTGGTTTTGGAATCAGGTTTTTCTTGGTCATACCCAGTCAGAAGCTTGGACCTGCCCACTCATGCTCACAATTTACTCTCTTCAACTTTCTCCGGCGCAAAACAGAGAATTAAAGTGGTGAAACGACACAT
Organism: Hirundichthys speculiger; assembly: GCA_018398805.1. NCBI lineage: Eukaryota > Metazoa > Chordata > Actinopteri > Beloniformes > Exocoetidae > Hirundichthys > Hirundichthys speculiger. Next base: position 77,363 of record JAGFBZ010000329.1, on the reverse strand, counting down.
TTAATCATGTTGAAACCAGAATATAAACGGCGACAGTGGAAGCCGTTCTCGTCTAGCAGTCTTGGAGGAGTTACTGACAGTCGGAGCGCTCGTTGGCCGGTTTTTCTTCCACTCTGCGTCCCAGAACCGTCTCATCTTCATAACAGGAGAGGAGACACATTTTTTAATTCAGAAGGAGTTCAGGTCAGTACTTGAAACTCACAGAGAGGCCAAGTTGTGTTTCTCGACTCCAAATGTTATGTAACAACTTGTTTTCGCTGCCACCGAACAGAAGTCCGTTAAATGGAAGATAGATTCTGAATAGATGAAGTTACAGGGTAGAAGGGTTAACAGCTGGTCTCTCTCCAAACAGAAGGTCTCCAGCTCCATCCGGACATATCGGACCCTGGTCACGAGGTCGTTGCTCTCATGGTGCCGGACATGCCGGGGAGGGTTGTGTCAGCCAGTTCATCTAATGTGCGTATAAATACTTTTTTAGCAACGACGCTTTGGGGTGGTCCAGGCTCCAATCAAACCGGCTTCCACTTATTGAGCAGAAACAACCAGAGCTGAGAGCCGGAGAGACCAGATCTTAAAAGCAACAGACACCAGAAGACAGAGGAGGACTTCTTGCTCTATAAAAAGATCTATGGACGACATGGAGTAACTGGAATAAACCATGCAGAGGTGAACGTGAGCCTGAACCAGCTCCTAAGGTGTTGCCTCTTTTTTTAGAAATTATTCTTTTCTGAGCAGAAGTGCGATATATTTAATTGGAAATGTGTTGTAATGGCTATTTAAATGAATTTAAGAGCGGTGGTTTGGTGGTTAGCACTGTTAGCTCATAGCTACGAGCTACAGGGCTCCTGGTCCGAGTCTCAGCTGGGGTCTTAACATGTGGAGGTTGCGTGGGTTCTGTCCAGGTTCTGTCCAGGTTCTGTCCAGGTTCTCTGGTTTCCCTCCACATTTCTACACTTCCTGTAGGCGTGAGCATGTCTGGTTGTCCTCCTGTCTTCCTCCTGAAGAGGGCTGAGACATGCACCACCACACCCTTCTGACTCAGACTGGGAAGAAACAGGTGTAGAAGATGGGTGGATTATTATGTGGAATAAATGAGATCGTGTAGAAATGGAAATCCTGTTTTTTTTCTTTCAAATGCCCTGAAAGCATTTTTATTATTTTTTTTTTTTGTGATTTGGCACTATATATAGGCTGAAATGTACGACGGAGTATTAGGGCCACACTGAGTAAAAAAATTGTGGACAATGATTTTTTTTTTCCATTCCTCACTTAGAGAATAAAGTCAAAATGTTGAGAATAACGTTTCACAATAAAGTTGTCTTAAAGATTTATTCAAACCAGCTTCACTCTACCAACATAATGTCTGTGTCTATGTGCTTTTATCACATAGACAGTATTATAATAAGGATTTTTACTTTGAAGAGATTGTGTCAGAAATTGCGTCTATTCAGAAAAAGAAACTACTGATTCTGGAATTCTGGAAACTGCATTTCAACTTTATTCTCAACATTTCAACTTTATTCTCGAAACTGCATTTCTACTTTATTCTTGACATTTCTACTTTATTCTCAATATTTTTACTTTATTCTCAAAACTGCATTTCTACTTTATTCTCAACATTTCTACTTTATTCTCAAAACTGAATTTCAAATTTATTTTTCGACATTTCTACTTTATTCTCAACATTTCGACTTTATCCTCAAAATTTCGACTTTATTCTCAAAACTGCATTTCTACTTTATTCTTGACATTTCTACTTTATTCTCAACATTTCTACTTTATTCTCGACATTTCTACTTTATTCTCAACATTTCTACTTTATTCTGGACATTTCTACTTTATTCTCAACATTTCTACTTTATTCTGGACATTTCTACTTTATTCTCAACATTTCTACTTTATTCTGGACATTTCTACTTTATTCTCGACATTTCGACTTTATCCTCAAAATTTCGACTTCATTCTTTAAGTGAGGAATGAAATGTAGAAATGTGCTGACTGGTATAATAATAATGAAGTTTCACTGACAGACATAAAGATAAAAGCTGTTAAGTGGCCTGAGTCAGAGTTCTCTGAAATGTCTTGAAATAATCTGAGGAAGTCGGGTCACGCTCCGCCTCCCTCTCACTGCTTAAACCAGCTGTTTCACTTTAGACAAACTAAATTATTTACATTAATGAGGATGTGTAACTCACTTTAAAGCTCCGACTTCCTGATCGTGTCGGATTCTTCTGAAAAATTTTCTTCTATACGTTTTCAGTTCAACTAAAACAAATCAAAACAAAAACAATATCAGATATTAAATGTCTTATTTGTGAAGGCAAAATGCCACAAAAGAGAAGTGAGATTTAAGCCACTCTGGATATTTGTTTTGCTATAACGCCTCATTTCAGTTCCCTTACAAACCAGTGGACGATCCTCAGACCATAAATTCCTCAGGTTGTTGACATTTCAAAATATTGACTGTTCCTAAAATGTTAATACAGAAAGTAGTACGAGTTTCCTAAAAAGGCTTTTCTTTTTTTTCTCATTTAAGTTTTGGGGAAGTGAAAGCATAAAGTGGCCATGGTTCACTACAGTCAGAGGACCAATCAAAGTCTCATAGAGAGGAGCTGAGAGACGGTCACAGCTGGAGACGAAGGTATGTAGGACTATATCTGCTTCTGTTTGATCCTGTAGACCATTATCATCATTAAAACTTCCTGTTTCCTGGTTTTAGTCTTATTTTATGGTTATAGTTACCTGCTCCAGCTTTAATTCTACACTCACGATCTTGCACCAGTGTTGCAAAGAAAAGCATCATAAAGACATCATCCTTTTAACTCCACTAGTGACAGTTGGAGAACGTGACAATTAAAATATATAAGTGGAAACAAAACGGGGGAAAACAAGTGTAATGTCTGCTATTAAAAGAAACGATCGTTCTGTTGTAGACCACCATCTCCTTGGTCTTGGCGTCGTGCAGGAACAGACGATTCTTATGCAAAGTTCCTCAGCAGTTCCTTGAACTCTTGACTCATAACCATCTCTGATGCCTCCCACGGCTGCAGAGTCATCAGAGATTTCCTACAAGTGGTTTGACTCAGGGCTGCGCTGGAAATACGAGGTGTAGAAAAGGAGACGGCAGTCGTAGAGACTGGATCCAGAGGGCTGGAGGGTAACCCCGCCCCCTCAAAAAAAACAACAACAAAACAAATCTTAATGGTCCAGACCATCCAGAAGATGCATGGTGGTATGTTGTACGCCCACATGATGCTGATAAGCCAAGAGCAGGTTTCACACGTTGTCTTTGGTGGGTCAGAACCAGTCTCTCCGGTACCTTCAGGACGTAGGAGCAACTCGTCTAAAACTCTTGAGGCTAGATGGAGTAACTTTCTCAAGTACCAGAACCGCACAATGTTTTCCAGGCTAGCTAGACAGCTGGACAGCACAGGACCTCAGGATCCTGGGACCGACTCTGACAGTGTTGGTCAAGTCTCTCGGGCTGTCTTCTGGTGACTAGGGGTGTGAAAACAAAATCGATTTGGCAAAACAGTAATCCCCCACACTTCGCGGTCTCAGCAATCGCGGTCTCAGTACATTGCGGAAGTTTCAGAAATAGTCATAGAAAAAAGAAAAAAATTCAAAAGAAGGCGTGAGAATGAAGCGAAACCCATCACATCAAGAACGAGTCTCGGGAAGCAACAAGAGCCTACAGGGGAGGCCCCATGAGCGAATATCGAGGCCTGTGATTGGCTGCTATGACATCATTACTGTGCCGTCGGTTGTCTGTAGCTGATTGGCTGACACACGTCCCCACATCTCCAATCTCTTGCTCTCGTCAGCTATGCACAGAGGAGAGATCGTCAAAGTGAGCGTACCTTCCGTAGATTTTGCGTACACGCGTACATGTATACTGTATGTACATGTATATGTACGTGCACATGTACATGTACATCCACATTGCGGTTTTCACCATTGGCGGGGGGGGTCACAGCCCCCATTAACCGCGACGTGTGGGGTATTACTGTATATTGCGATTTTCGGCCACCCAATATAATATCGATTTTTCAGCTCCTATCAATTTTTCAGAAAAAAATTTACAGCGGTTACAACGCTGTCAGTATGTTGTAATGGTTACTTAAATGTGCAAAAACACTAATAATAAACAATAAATAGGTTGTTTTGAAGCAAATAGTTTTGACTCAATTTGTCCTCTGAATGATCAATATCATCTGATGAACATATACAGCAACTTGATTTTTCATCTCTACTTTTAATTTTGATATTAACTGGGTAGAATATCGCAATATATCGCGATATCGCGACAACATCGTATCGTGACCCAAGTATCATGATACATATCGTATTGCGAGGTCCTTGCCAATACTCACCCCTACTGGTGACGTGGCTGTTCGTTACTGGGGAGGATCGGGGGCGTTGATCGTTTGGGGGACTGGGTCGAACCGGCTCGCTGCTGACAGAAACTGGTGTTGAAGTGCACAATATGAGATGCACATAGTTTAGACTACGATGTGGGAGGTTCAGGGGTTTATTGTGTCCTCTCTTAACATAAAGTAACAACAGTTGTAGTTCTCATCTTCACAGAGTTCATGAGTTACAGTTGTGCTCAAAATATTCACGTACCTTTTACAAGAAGACGTAAGAACTTTGTCCGAAGGCGTTGTTTCTTAATATCTTCATGCTGCCGTTTCATGGTTTCTCCTGCAGCTAAGCAGCACCACAGCATGACGCTGCCGCCCTCGTGCTTCACAACTGGGCTGGTGTTCTGAGCCCTGCTAGCTTCCCCCTCTTTCCTCCGAACGTAACGATGACTGACGTGAAACAACGAAATGTTCCCTCAGCTTTACTGGAAGACAAGTCTTTATGTCAGTGATTAACTCATAATTAACTTTTGGGTACAGCTGCAGTCTTGAGTCTTTAAGATGTTTGCTGATTAGGATGGATGGATGCACTGCTTCCACAGAGGCATTTTTTAGGGCTGGTTCTGATCCGTCAGCAGGGACCAGTCCAGCCTGGTGTCAGGAAAGATCAACAGTATTTATTCATTTTAATGCAGTCTATAAAGGCTATAAAAGGAACATATGTGCCTAAATAGATTTCTGCAGACGCAGACTCCACCCAAATAAAACAGAAAAAAAAAAAAAAAAAAGCAGAAGTGTGGACTTTAAATAAACAAGTCTGTGCCATGTGTTTGAAAAACTAGTACAAGATGCATGCAGAGATACAAATATACAGATATCTAAAGAAAATGTATAAAAATACAAAAAAAATATAGAATATATGTATATACATAGACTTGCTCGTGCAGTTGCGCTCACAAAAAGCCCCCTAAAATGTTTAGGAGTGCATCACGTGTCATTATAAGAATCGGCCAGCAGGTGTCAGCGTGAATCCAGAACACAGTCGCTCTGGTTGTTTCTCTGGTGCTGATCTGAAAGACTGAAAGCATCTCCTCATGTTCCACCACGTGACGGTTTCTCTTCACCCTCATGTTTGGTAACTTCGGCGTTGGCTGCTCTCTCTGGTCTTAAGGTCTCCAGCATCATGGCAGCCATGAGTCAGCAGTCTGGCGGGTAACGCGGTTCCTCCGCCGAGTCTTCAAACCCGTTGTTCCGCTCAGTTAAACTTCAAGTTCTGGCTCCTAACTGCTCACCTGAATGCACCATAAACTTACAAGAGCATGTTTCTGAAGATAAAACTAGAAACGCTCGCTTTTCTTTTCCTCCGCTCTCGCAGAGCCGAGCCATCGTTTCATACGTACGAATGAAAACATGGCAGAACTGCTGATGTTATCAGCCGCAGGAAGTGTCATGGAAACAACGATCTCTTACAAGAAAGACCCACACATCAACTCTGAAACCTTCAGTGAGCTTCTGTAGCCCCTGTTTTCTGATCTTATCTTCAGAGGAGATAGTTATCATGACAAAAAGCCTTTTCTGCACTTAAGAGCGCATATTTTGTTGCTTGAAATCCACAGCAAATGTTCGGGGCGACTTAACTCTGAAAATATGGTGTTCAGATTTACTTTGAAAAGTGCTGAGTCACAGACCCAGTTCAGAGAAGCTTTTTTATTATAACTTGCTCCAGTAATGGCACTGCCCTCGAGCTTAGCAGAGGTTCAGGGTTCAAAGCCCCATTCAAAGCCAGCCCGTTCTGCCTCGGCGGCACCTTTATCCCACCTCGCTGCGTGAGACGCACAAAGGCAAGACGGCCCAGTCTTTCCTTCCGACGCTGTTGCTACCTTAGGAAGTAACAACAACGTGAACGCTGTGTGGAACGGTGATCTGAAAATGCTAACTCTGCACGGAGCATGAAATCAGTCGGTCAGGGACGTGGCTACGAAAGCGACGAAGCCCAAGTGAAAAACAAGATAAATATGGTGCAAGGGGGGGAAAAAAGAAAATTACAAGGTTTGCGACCACGACGGTGAGCGAGGCGATGGCTAGCATGACTGGCTACTGCAACCTTTATCAGTTCACCCTGTTACTTCGCTTCGCATTAATGTTAAATCTCCCTACTTCAGCTATTATCTACAGTGATCCCTTATTTTTTGCGGTTAATGGGGACTGACGCCCCCCCGCGAAGAGCAAAATCTGCGAATGGGAGCCGGAGCCCCCCGAGCCTAAATAATGTGTTTAAAATATGTTTAAAAACCATAAAAAAGTAGTGAAACAAGACAAAGGCTCAACTGTGGTCTTTCTGTTATCACAGCCTCTGGTCTCTGAACCGTAGTAAAGAAACCGCTGGTATTGTGCTATTTTTGGCTCATAGTTAGCGGCTAACACGCTAACAACAACAAAAGAAAAAGTCTGGTTTTCTCTGCATGGAACGGGAACTTTATTCTGTCACTGCAGGAACTTGTAACATCACACAGGTTGTATTGTTGGGCTCCTGTCGGTTAACAGAGAATGTAAATCTATACATGCTGGACTGCTATTGACCCACGACACACACACTCCATTACCCATAAGGCCACCTTCTTAAAGGGGCCAGGCTGGCTCACAACATTTCTTCACAGTGAGAGAACACACACAACATCCTGTGATGTTTCCGCGATTTTTTCTTGATTTTTTTTATTATATTATATATTTCTGAAAAATCCGCAAATAACTAAAACCGCGGAACTTAAAGCGTAAATTGGCGAGGGATCACTGTACTCTCATTTAGCTCCATGCTGTCGGATGAACGGTGAAATACATATTGATATAAAACAAATTATTTCATCTAGGCTGTACTGAAACCGAAGCATGACCCTAAAGTTAGCATCCGGCAGTTAGATCAGAGGCTAACTTTAGCTTCCTGCACGCTTCCAGTTGACCTGCAGAGCACCTGAACCTGTGGTGGTTGTGGCACTGCGGTCACGTTGAACTTTAAGCTCAGTTGTTGGTTAAACTCGAACTGTTTCAGTTTAGGTAGTATCTTATTAAAGATGAGCTAAATCAGCTACAAAGCTGGGATAGGCTCTAACCCTACGCTAACCCTACAGCGTGACTGACCCAAGACGTAACAACCAAATCAAAAATTTCACAATGCACAACCGTTTCAAAACCGCTTGTGTGGCTGAAAAGATGTCACTTTGTTAGCTGTTTGTTAGCTTTGTTAGCTGTTCAGAGTAAAAATATCCATCCTGCCCGTCTTTATCTTCACCAACACCTGACTTCAAAGAGGTGCCAAAGAGACCAGGGTAGAGTCAAAACCAGCCACTCTGAACAAAGTTGAAAAGACGTAGCTAAAAAAAGGAAATGCTGTAATGCACCTTTGTGGCATTTAAACCAAACCATGTCACAAATGTTTCATTTAAGAGCTCAGGAAGTTGTGTCAGCGTTTAAACAAGCTCGTAAAATGTCTCCTCTAAAGACACTTATGCCTCTAAATCAGTTTACCCTGACCACAAACGACTGTTCTTGTCCTCAGGTGGGTTCTTTTTTGGGATTGAAATAAAGGTTGAATGAAACGGTGAACTCACCGACACTGGGTAGAAAAGAAGGGAAGCTTTCTAAAGAAAGGAGGAGGGCCGACTAAAGATGAGAACATTTTCAGACTTATCAGAAAGGGAGGAGATCACGAGGAAGGTGACTGGAAGATTAGAGATGCTTTCGTTAGAAATCGATAAAGGGCCCGAGGCTGAAGGCAGGAGGAAGTAGTAAAAAAGAAACAGAAGACAAACCTCCAGAGGACGGGGGTTGGAGGGGAGATGACGCTGTGATGATACAAAGAAAAAAGAGCACTGACGAGAGGACGAGTAATACTTAAACAGCATCAAACAACCAGTATGGAGGTCGAGGGAACTGATTCAAACTTGATGCTGTTAACATTAATGTCTTGTTGTCAAGGCTGAGATAAAAAGTATATGATCTTTAAAGTCAAACCTGAGACTTCCTGTCATCTCCAGAAATACTCAGATGACTCTGCTGTGGTCGGGTCTGACGGCTTCGTGTCGCGGTGTGAAAACAGTTACCGCATCCTGAACATGACAGAAACGGAGCTGATGCTCGTAGACTTCAGAACAAGAATAGGCCTAAAAGTGTTTTCATCTGCGGAGAAAAGACGGGGGTGGTGCAGGATGACCGCAGGTATCCCACCGTTCACCTGGACAACCGCATGGATTCAGGCCAAAACGCTGAGACTCCCTACAAATAGGGGTGAAAAAAAATCGATTTGGCAATATATCGCGATTTTCAATATAATATCGATTTTTCAGCTCCTAATATCGATTTTTTCGAAAACACTAATAAACAATAAATAGGTTGTTTTGAAGCAAATAGTTTTGACTCAATTTGTCCTCTGAATGATCAATATCATCTGATGAACATATACAGCAACTTGACTTTTCATCTCTACTTTTAATTTTGATATTAACTGGGTAGAATATCGCAATATATCGTGATACCGCGATATCGTGATAATATCGTATTGTCGACCAAAGTATCATGATACATATCGTATTGCAAGGTCCTTGCCAATACTCACCCTTAGAGCAGACTGGACCTCTTGAGGAAGCGTAGCTCCTTCAGATACCGTGCAGTTTCATCTTTTGGGCCGGAAGCAGCACAGCAGCCATGAGCAGACTGATACAGAGGCTGGTTCTGGTCTGGGTTCTGGAGTAGAACCGGATAACCCGAGGTTCCGACCTGAATCGGGTCTCAGGTCCATTCAAAAGACGTGACTCCGGGTTCGGGTCGGAATCGGTACAGTTAGTCTCAGGTCCGGTCGGTGCTCTCTGACAGGCTGGGTCCTCGTTTATGCGAGAGGTGGCAGCTAATGTCAGGACTCAGTGTAGTTTAATTAATTATTAATTAACGTGGCGTATTTGTCATGAAACAATCGTGTTGCCGTAGCGTGTTATTAGCGGTTTGCCCGGCAGCTGTAAAGCACAACGGATCGCCAACATGACAACGTTGGATGAGAGAACATATTCATGACACAGCCTGACTGATGTAGGCTATTAGCGTTAGCAGTTGCTACCAATAGCATCTGTATCCACAAAGAAAATAACGACGTGGATTTATTGTTGTTTACATCACGTAGCCTATGTAGCAACTGAACCGGTAGAAGAAGACAACTTTAGGTAAGAAAATCAAGTTTTATTCAACGCTAGACAACTTTAACATGAGCAACTATGGGCTGGATTGTCTCGGTTCTATTTGGGTAACTATGTTCGGTTCGTGGTCGGAAACTTAAGACTCGGGTCGGGTCGGTTCCAGGTCCAAATATTGCGGGTCCATTCGAGTTCAGAACCTGGACTTGTGAATGATAATAGCTCGGGTCGGATCGGTTTCGGGTTGAATTTTCACGGGTCCATTCGGGTTCTGGTCCATGAAAGTGGACCCGTGAAGACCTCTGCTCTGGAGCTGATGGTGCAAAGAAGAAAGACTCGAACAAAATGAAAAAGACTGAACGTCAATAAGAATCAAAGCTGGAGATCAACATCTGTAACCTCCTACAATCAAATAGTGACTCTGATTTTCATTACAACATCATTGCTTTATGGGGATTAATGACGTATTATTGTACAGTAATATTATCATAATTATTGTATTATTGTGCCGCCATAGTTTTTGAACCTAAACTTAACTTAGTGACTAAGACCTAAAGAAGATGGTGTGCTGATAACCCCGATCACATTTTACATAGTGAGTCAAATGTCGGATGGTTTAAATGGCAAACGTGACGTGCACTGTTGAACATCTGTGAAGAAAAAAAAAAGATTTTCTTTCATCAGCTTTTATCAGTTCAAGGAAATGACTGAGCAAATTGTAAATTCTTCACACACCTTTTTTTTTTTTTAAACCACACATTTGGATGTGGTCCTCCCGGGTTTATTTAATCTTTTATATTTCTATTTATCTGGGTTTTGGTAGAGGAGCCTCGTCAACTGGGAATTTAAATGTGATTTCAGGTTATTTTTAGGGATTAATTAAAAAAAGAAGAAGAAAAAAATGTCAAAACTCAACCAGTTGATAGATGATGAAGTAATATTTTGAAATCGTAGTTAATGAGGCAAAGATAAATTCCACGCAGAAAGCTTCTCTCAGAAAACTGTCAGAAGGAGGAAGCTTTATCTTTATTTTTAACAGCTTTAATAGTCAAATGAACGCGAAGCTGCACAACATCTGAGAAGGTGAAGTTCCTCTTGAGGTTTGAGACTTCCTATCGCTGTTTTTTAACACCCATAACAGGTTCTGTGTACTCGTCATACAGCAACACAACACAGCAGAGGCTTCATCAGACCTTCCAGCAACTAGTTACCAAAGTGGACAGGTACGTTTTTATTATTTTCTTCTTCCACTTGCTCTTTACCAACATGGTTGCAGTGGGATCGATCAGAGAGAAAGGCTTTCTAAAAATAAAACTAATGCAAACTGGATGGAAGATTATTAAATAAATATATGAATATTTGAATCAAGGTGTATCTGACAGATGCGTATTAACTATATGATCAAAGCTGAACAATGGAAACAGCGTTTCATCAGATACAACCCCGTCCTCTCATCTTCTAATCATCATCTTCTCATCTTTCTAATACATCTTTTACATTTTTAAGCTTTGTTTAACTCTGTGCATTGGTTGAATAAATCATTCACGCAGGTGGTCTTATGAAAAATAGCTCAGGATGTGGCAGATGAGTGAATTAACGCTGCAGACGAAAAAAAGCTACCAAGAGAAATATGAATTCCTCTTTCAGGAGCAGAGACTCCTGTTTCAAAGGTTCACACGAGTATTTGAGCATAAATGGCATTTATTTTATAAGTTTTCAGCGGTGGACGTGGACAGGTGGAAGTGCAGATGGTAAGAAGGAAACAGGTAGACGCTGGGAAGCTTTGGGAGATAGTTCCTGGTACACTGGATAGATTTCATGAAGTGTCCCTTTTAGCTACAGTGATGACCAAGCGAGCGCAGACATCTGTGCAAAGGCAACACCCATATTTCTAACACGTCTAATCCCTCTTTTAGGAACAAGACGAAGAAATGACAAGTGTGAAAACCCAGCTGTGCTTATAAAGTTTTGTTCATCTTTTTTTTTTTTCGTTAATTGACTCTTAACTTGAGCCATATTTATGTCTGGAAACAGTAAAAAGGATGTGGGAGAAAAACTACCTGAACGTAAGACTCCTGACCTTGTGATTTTTAATAAAGTTGACCATAATCTTTATTATAAAAAGTCTATTTATTCAGTTATTTTTTCAGTTCCATAAAAACAGGTGATTTATTTATGTATGTAAACTTAAAAAGCGAGATGCGTACAGTATTTGTCAGCAAGGGAAATAAATTACTGTCATGTCCTCTTTTAGTTGACATCGTAGGTAGTTAGAGGTACTTTAGAAAAGCTCCTGGGATAACACATTTTTAATTTAACTCCCATGAGTGTTTGAGACACAAAGTTAACGTCGTTTAGAGTGCACGGTGAAATTTAACCCATATTCAACCCAGAGTCGTGTGGACCACACCTCTGACTGTCTGCTTCAGTGTCAAAGGGAGGGACTGACACCTTTTTTTTTCTTTCATTGAGTATGCAAAAAAAACAAAACAAAACAATTAATTGTTCTGGAAGTAGCTTCGTAACCTGAAAATTTCGTAAGTAGAGATGCGTTTTCCATGTAACTGCTCTAATCCGTTCCAAGCCCTCAAATATTCAGACATAAATTTTTAAAATAAATTATAAAAATGCATCATAACATGTAACAAATACATGTTAGAATGAGATTACTGCACAATAAACATAAAATTAGAGTTGTACATAATAAAGAATTAAAATTCTGTCCATTTACCTTTTAACTGCTATCGTCGTCACCTTTTCTCTCTCAGCAGTGGTTTCTGCCTGACGTTTTGTAAAGAACCGATCCAAGGACGTTTGCTTTTGTCGACTTTTAACAATCCTTTAAAAAATGTGCAAGGCAAACATCATCATAGTGAGCGATAGCCCGACTAGTGAACACTTTTTCTGGGTGATTCTTTTCAACGAATTCGGAAACTTCATGGAATTTTTCTAAAATGTCAAAGGGATGCCAGGAAGATGCTAGCCGATAGCCAATAGCAGGGCGGCTACAAGTATGTTTATGTTCGGTAAACTCTGGGAGCTGCGAGTAGCAGTGCGTACTGTATTTTTGCCTTTCGTGTCCTGAAATTTCTTTCGTAAGAAGAGGCAATATTTTCCTGTTGAGACGTGTCGTAACCTGAAAATTCCGTATGTAGAGTACGGAATTTTCGTACGGGGTTCGTAAGTAGAGGTACCACTGTATATAAAAATAAAAGAAGTGGTAAATAAAGTGAGATTTAGAAAATGGATCAACAGAGCTTTTTTTTAATTTAAGAAAAAAAAAGCTGATATTTAGTTTTGAAGCCCTCAGTCCCACTGTGGACAGAATCACCGCGGTCCAACGGCTCCACAGCAGCTGCTGGGAGTCGCGCCTGTTCTGGTTCTGGTTCAGTGAAACCGGTCCCAGCAGAAGAACCGCTGCTTCCAGATGGTGCTTCTGGATCTTAGGGTCAGATACAGGAAGAGCAAAACACAATCGAATAATTTTCAGAATAAAACAGAATGAGTGTTCTCCGTGACGTAGCCGTACGATTGACCCGCGGAGGCCGCGGGTAAATGAGTCTCTCAGAGGAGATTTCAGCTGCATACAGTGAAAGGTTTTTTACACAATTCTATATACAATCTTTTATTGCACAAAGAAAAAATAGCAGATTGTTTAAGACTTGGAGAAAAATACATATTTTAGGCGGATTATCGCATGATTGTTAAATGATCTCAAGACCTTCGCGTGAAGTTGTAATCTCACAAATGCAGTCAAACAGGTTGGGGTTTGGAAGTACAGTGATCCCTTATTTTTGACGGTTAATGGGGACCGGTGCCCCCTGCAAAAATCAAAATCCGCGAACTGGAGCCTGAGCCCCCCGAGCCTAAATAATGTGTTTAAAATATGTTTAAAAACCGCAAAAAAGTAGCGAGACACTGCAGGGAAACAAGACAAAGGCTCAACTGTGGTCTTTCTGTTTCCTTCACAGCCTCTGGTCTCTGAACCGTAGTAAACAAACTGCTGGTATTGTGCTATTTTTGGCTCGTAATTAGCGGGTAACAAGCTAACAACAACAAAACAAAAAGTCCGGTTTTCTCTGCATGGAACAGGAACTTTATTGTGTCACTGCAGGAACTTGTATCATCACACAGGTTGTATTGTTGGGCTCCTGTCGGTTAACAGAGAATGTAAATCTATACACACTGGGCTGCTGTTGATGCTCACTACACTTTTCATCTAACCCCGTTTTCGTTCTGTTGTCCCACGACACACACACTACATTACCCATAAGGCCACATCATTACCCATAAGGCTACCTTCTTAAAGCGGCCGGTCTGGCTCACAGCATTTCTTCGCTGTGAGAGAACGCGCACAACATCCTGAGATGCTTCCGCGATTTTTTTCTTGACTTTTTATTATATAATATATTTCTGAAAAATCCGCGAATAACCAAAACCGCGGAAATTAAAGCGCAAATTGGCGAGGGATCACTGTACGCCACCTCTAAAAGAGCTTTTTTCTTTAATTTCCCAAAAAAGCTGTTTTTATGGGACTGATTTTATTACCTGAAATGAAAGGCAGCCTGATTAATTAACGTCTATGTTCACATCTGTTATAGATCCAGCTGTAAGAAGCAAACACGATGGGCCATTACTCCAACCAGACCACAGACGTCGCCGCTAACTACACAGCCAAGTTGACTTCGTTGAACATTTTTACCATCTCCCTCCATGGAATAGTCTCCAGCATCGGCATATGTGAAAACCTCCTCATCATTTTAGTGGTGGGCTTCCACGTCCGCCGCTCCGTCATCAGCATCTGGATCCTGAACCTGGCGGCATCCGACCTGCTGGCCACGGCGTTCCTGCCCTTCTTCACCCTCTACATGGCCAGAGGAAACACCTGGACGCTGGGCCGGACCTTCTGTCGCATCCACTCCTCCATCTTTTTTCTCAACATGTTTGTCAGCGGCTTCCTGCTCGCGGCCATCTCCGTGGACCGGTGCCTGATGGTGCTGAGGCCCGTCTGGGCCCAGAACTACAGAAGCGTCAATTTAGCGTGCAAGATCTGCGCAGTGATTTGGGCGATGGCCGTGGTCTGCACCATCCCCTTTTACATGTTTCGTGACACCATTACCCTCCCCAGCGGACAGGTCCTCTGCTACTACAACTACGAACTGTTCGCCCCTCCCAACCCGTCCAGCCTGCAGGCTTTGAGCGGACCAGCGCAAGAAGGGCTTGGCTTTCTCGAAGCTCTTCCTGGCCTTCCTGATCCCCCTGTTCATCATCATCTGCAGCTACGTGGCCGTCAACACCCGGTTGGTGCGCAGAGGCCACCAGCGGCCTTTCCGTTTCGTCCGGCTCGTCGTGGCCGTGGTCGTCTGCTTCGTTATCTGCTGGGCTCCGTACCACCTCTTCATCCTCATGGAAATACTGACGGCCAGCACGCACCCGGCACACGGGTTTGCGAAGAAGGCCCTCCCGATTTCTGCGACCATCGGCTTCCTCAACAGCGTCCTGAACCCCGTCCTGTATGTGTTCAGCTGCCCGGATCTGTGCCGTAAGATCAGGCGCTCCCTCGGGGAGGTGATGGAGAGCGTGCTGGCCGAAGATCTGGCCGAGCTCCGCCGCCGCAGCACCGCTCGCGGCTCCATCAGCAGCTCCGAGGTTTTCCCCGAGGAAGAAGAGCTCCGTCCCAATGTTGAATGTGAAAACAGAGGAGCTGGAGAAGACTGAAACTCTTAACTCGGCTCTGAACTGAAGACACTGTGGACTCTTTAAAGGGGACATACAGTGATCCCTTATTTTTCGTGGTTAATGGGGACCGACGCCCACCCGCGTAAATCAAAATCCGCGAACTGGAGCCGGAGCCCCCCAAGCCTCAAAAATGTGTTTAAAATATGTTTAAAAACCCCCAAAAAGTAGCGAAACAAGACAAAGGCTCAACTGTGGTCTTTCTGTTACCTTCACAGCCTCTGGTCTCTGAACCGTAGTAAACAAACTGCTGGTATTGTGCTATTTTTGGCTCGTAATTAGCGGCTAACATGCTAATAACAACAAAACAAAAAGTCCAGTTTTCTCTGCATGGAACGAGCACTTTATTCTGGCACTGCAGGAACTTGTAACATCACACAGGTTTTCATTCTGCCATCCCACGACACACACACTCCATTACCCATAAGGCCGCACCATTACCCATAAGGCCACCTTCTTAAAGGGGCCAGGCTGGCTCACAACATTTCTTCACTGTGAGAGAACGCACACAACATCCTGTGATTTTTCCGTGATTTAAAATTTTTTTTTTTAATTATATATTTCTGAAAAATCCACGAATAACTAAAACCGCGTAACTTAAACCACGAAGTGGCGAGGGATCACTGTATTATGAAAAAGAAAAAACAGACCTGGATCAGAGCAGAACTATCCATCTATCCATATTTATCTCAAGGTTCGGACCATTCTGCAGTTTCTGTACTTTGGAAGTCGGTAGCACAAAGATTTAGGACAAATATGAAAGAGGCGCACCCCATAAAAGATTGGGAATTTAATGGAGTGGAGCTGCTTACCCCCCCAAAATAGTCTTCAACTGAGTTGTGGTGATATATTTGAGCCTTTGTCCTCTGTCCCCATAAGACCTCAAAGAAATGGCATAATATGTCTCCTTTAAACCCAAACGGCTTCTGTCATCAGCTTAATGATGTTAAGCGAAGCTCCGTCCTCCTGAAAACCTGATAACCTCCATTCAGAATTTAAAGCCATCGTTTTTTTTTGCTTATCTTGCCTTTCTGTCACCGGATTCATCTTTGATTCCAGCAAACAGATGCTCATTTCTGCCTACCGACAGTGAAACGTCTCTGTTTTGACAGTCTAAGGTGCGACAGGTGGTTTAACACGTCCCGATGTGACTGAAGTGTGAATTTTGTTTTCTGCATCGTCAGTGGATTCGCTGCTCTCTGCTGTGCAGCGCGTACAGGGTTGTCGATGCTTTGTGCTGAAGAAGAACAAACACCATTTTGTGCCACTTCCTTATTTTGATTCAGATGTTCGCTATTCACTCATATTTTGTTCATTTATTTTGGTTTTCCCTTTTGTCAAGCGAGTTGTAGGCCACAGATGCACGCGTTGTGTCTTGTGTGATGTTATCAGTAGCTGGAAGTGCTGACAAAAGCGCGTCTGTTTGTTGTTTTTTTTTTTGTTTGTTTTTGCAGACACAGTGTTTTCCTCTTTTTTTTGGGGTGCATTTTCTCATGGGCTTGCAAATGCACATGTAAAAATATTGCATCATATTATCTGCTTTACTTTTCATTCGTGTGTTTTTTTTTTTTTTTTACAATACCGGCAACTGACATTTCAGAAGATGAACAGAAAGTGTCACACGTCCCTCACAGTTGGGCTACGTGGAGATTAACAGATGACACCAAACGAGTGATCAAAAACCTTTTAATCAATGTAAACACAAATTAAAGAATGCTTTGAGTGAGTTTTCCCGTAGTTTCCATGTCTTTGTAAATCTCAGCACAAATAAATATTGTCAGTATATGATGAATTATTTTTCCAATTGTTATTCCATTCGTCTGTATTCGTCCCCTTGGTGCCAGAAAGGATATGGATGCGCATGTGAGATGTTTAGTACATGTAAGTGTCGCAAAAAAGATTTGTGCAGAATGGGAAAGTCATGAAAAAAATATTTAGACCACCATTTTTTCTTCACTTTCTTGTTCATTTTAATACCTGGTACCACTAAACGTCATCATGTGACTAAAACAGACAGAAAAGAAAACACTGAATGCATAAATGCAGTGTTTTTGGCAGTACAACGCCATAGCTATTGATGTAAAAACTTAAGTGATTTAGGTTATAATCAAGAAAACCATGGAAAATGGTAAGATATCAGCTCTTAAATAAAACTCTTATGAGCAATCTTTGTGGTTATCGTTTTGTTTGTCCAAACAAATGTACCTTTAGTTGTACCAATCATTAAAATGAACAAGAAACTGAAGAAAACAAGGGTGGTCTAATAATTTTTTCCATGACTGTATAATGAAACTAGAAAAGCACTCGGAGAGCGCAGACCTCCGCCAAGTGCAACAGTTCTCCCATATAGCAATTTACAGATTGTGATGAAATTCCGCATTCTGGATCAGATCCGGATCAGATCCAGATCAGCCTTTGAAATTTGATAGAGGTTCCCATTGTCAATCCCTGAGTCAAATTTCATGAGTTTTGGGCAATAATTAACTGAGATATTGAGAAACAAAATTTTCGGCCCCATTGACCGCAATGTTATCGAAAATTTGAAAGTGATCCAGAATCCAGGATTTCTTCCGGATCACACCCAAAATGAAATCAGTTCTTCCTTTTCACCATTCTGACAACTCCTGAAAATTTCATCAAAATCCATCCATAACTTTTTGAGTTATCTTGAACACAGACAGACAGATAAACGCCAGCAAACATAACCTTGGCGGAGGAAACGACCAGGAGACACTAGAAACTGTAGGAGCAGAGTTCTTCAGACGAAGAGGCAGAAATGTTCACGGATCTCCACTGGGTGGCGCAGTTGCACAGTTTAAACATCTGTAGAGATCCAGCTCAAACCATCAGAAAGCCACTGTGTCTGGTCTCATCCTCCCCCTGTTTGTCCAGGTGGTACCTGGTGGTCACCGTGGTGGTTTTGTGGCCGCCCTGCCTTCCCCCCAGACAGGGCAGGGACCTCTGCAGCTCCAGCCGAGCGTCGGGGCACAAGAAGATGTAGAAGAGGGGGTCCAGCAGGGTGTTGAGGCTCGTCAGGCCGTAGCAGAGGCGGTAGACGAGGAAGATCGAGTGCTCGAACTCGCACGGGTCGCTGTTCTGCAGCAAGGACGCGAACCTGTAGCCGCCCACCAGGTGGTAGGGCCCGAAGACGGCGATGAAGTTGACGGTTATGACGACCAGGATCCCCACGATCTTGTGCCGCTCGTGGTCGGAGATGGACGGGGATCTTCGCAGGGTCACGCCGATGTGGGCTGACGTGTATCTGAGGGAGGAAGAAGATTAAAAAACCAGTCTGTTCGTACAAATGATCAAGAAAAATCTTTGGTTCTTTTTGCTAAATTGTTACATTTTCTCAGGGCAAAGTTTATGCCTTATTCCACCTTTAAAGTTTTAACCACAATTCAACCCCTAGATCAGTTTAAACACTTAAGATACGTCATATAATAACTAGGGGTGAGTATTAGCAATGATACGATATGTATCATGATGCTTGGGTCACGATACAATATCACAATATATTGCGATATTCTACCCAGTTAATATCAAAATTAAAACTAGAGATTAAAAATCAAGTTGCTGTATATGTTCATCAGATGATATTGATCATTCAGAGGACAAATTGAGTCAAAACTATATGCTTCAAAACATTCTATTTATTGTGTATTATTAGTGTTTTCGAAAAAATTGATTTTAGGAGCTGAAAAATCGATATTATATTGGCGGCCAAAAATCGCGATATATTGCCAAATCGATTTTTTTTGCCAAATGTATCTGGTTTGAATAGCGGCTACTGGACTGGTGACTGCTATTAAGACATTTACATATTTACAGTATTCTGCGATGACTAGCTACTCTACTCCCAGTGCAGACTAAGCTTTGGGGACCTCCATCCTAATTCTCTTCCACTTTGATGCGTAGTTGTGTGGTTAATCTGGATTTGACTTTAATCTGTCAGATGCAGAAGAAACCGTCTCCAGACGCCACTGGGTAGACTATTTGCTTCAAAACAACCTATTTTTTGTTTTTTATTAAGTGTTTTTGCACATTTAAGTAACCATTACGATATACTGACAGCATTGTAACCACTGTAAAAAAAAAAAAATCGATATTAGGAGCTGAAAAATCGATATTATATTGAAAATCGCGATATATTGCCAAATCGATTTTTATTTTCACACCCCCAATAATAACTTCACAAGGTTACGGTTTTAGTTCCCGGATGTAGGAATCTTGGAAACTGGGGTTTACTCACCCGAGGATGGCACATGGCAGCAGGAAACCGAGAACCACGGTGACGATCTTGAAGTGGGCGTATCTGGGGCTGACGGGGTACTGCTCCAGACACAGCAGCGTGTCGGCGTCGAACACGGACGGCAGCAGCCCGCTCAGGCAGAACAGGAAGGTCAGGGTCCACACGGCGACCCCCGACGTCGCCGCCACCCTCACGCTGCGCACCCTGCGACTGCTGAGGGGGTAGACGATGGCCAGGCAGCGGTCCATCGCTATCAGGCAGAGGAACATGACGCTGGCGTAGACGTTCACGTAAAACACGTAGCCCACCAGCTCGCAGGTCAGCTGCCCGTAGGGCCAGCGGTGCTCGCCCTGCAGGTAGATGATCCACAGCGGCAGGGTGAGCAGCTGGAGGAGGTCGGACAGCAGCAGGTTGAGGATGTAGACCAGCTGGCAGCCGCCGCCGCCCGAGCGGCCGAGCTGGTACAGCCCCCAGAGAGACAGCAGGTTGCTGGGGAGACCCAGGGAGAAGATGACGCCATAGATGCAAGTCAGGCCCAACGTGTCCGTGTTCAGGGGGAGGTTGCAGGTGTCATTGGACATGTCTCTGCTGGTCAAACGCCTGACATGAGAAACTTGAGCTGCCTCGGCCGGACGCAGGTCGACAGGCGGGAGGAAGTCTCGAAAAATAACCACGCATCCACAAGCTGAAGTGTCGTGCATCCAGCCGTCATTCATCCATTGCATAAAGATTTAGAAATCCACTCAGCTGTGAGAAAAGGTCAGGCTCCTTTCCTCCCGTCAGTCAAGCAGTCCTCGAAGCATCCTGGATCTGTCTGCGGCGCTAAACACCTGCAGAGCCGACGGCGTGGGCACGCTCAGGTGGCGCCCACACTGGCGTCGGCAGGTGCATGAGGATTCAAGCCCTCTGAGAAGCGCGGCGGCGTGCCGTGCGGATCGGTGACCTGCGCTGAAGAAATGTCGAGAACACGGCGTCTCGCCCGAGCCTTGTCTGTTCTGCAATCATTTCCTCTGCAGGAAGCCCACTTCTTCAGCTTTAAAGGCAACATCCTGAGGCAGGAGAACGCCTTTCTGGCCCAGAACAAAAACATGCAGTCTCCCCTTTTTCTGTGCCGCTCTGGTCCCGGCTGTGGTCACAGTGGTAGAGGATGGGCAGCTTGGTCTGAGGGGGGAGGGGGGAAGGCTGATACGCAGCGTCCATTAATGACCTTTGATGGTGTTTGCTGGTTAGCTCTAATTAAACATATTAACACTAATCCCTTTCAAAAACTTCTATTTATTACTATCAGTCATAGAACTGG
This sequence comes from Hirundichthys speculiger, assembly GCA_018398805.1. Taxonomy (NCBI): domain Eukaryota; kingdom Metazoa; phylum Chordata; class Actinopteri; order Beloniformes; family Exocoetidae; genus Hirundichthys; species Hirundichthys speculiger. The sequence continues at coordinate 56,534 of JAGFBZ010000329.1, read as the reverse complement.
GAACCTTCCTTTTTTCTGAATATGCATCTATTTTAATCTTTTAGTGTGCAGACGTTTTTCCATTTCTGAAAAAAGTTCTGTTTTTTTTTTATCTTGTGAATCTTCAGAACAGTTTTACTGCAGTAAGTGTGTGAATGTATGTGCAATATATCTGTGTGGTATAGGTCGAGCAGGCTTAAATCTTATCACATGGTCTCATCTTGGGAGTGTGTGTGTGTGTGACGTTCTTGTTTGCCTAGATTTGTGGGGTCCGACCACTGGGCGCGTAACGTCAGATTGAGGTCCTTGCAGGTTTTGTGGGGACAAGCTGGGACTTTTGAGGGTCAGAACTTGCGTTCATGGTTCAGGTTTAAACTAGGTCATGTTTAAGGTTGAGTGTGAGGCGTCACGGCGCCAACGAACACATCGCGTTAAAGTAAAAAACCTCACAAAGATAGAACAATCAGTGTTTGAGCGGTTGCGTGTGTGCAGTCTTTAAGCATATCTGATTTACGAGAGAGATAGCGGGCAAGGTTTGAACCCTGGAAGAAAAAAGCACTCTTTTGAAAAAAAGCAAGTTTAAGATTAAAGAGATTATAGGACAAGTTAAAGGTAAACATTTCCTTTACCGTACTAAATTAGAGCTTTTTTTTTTTTAGACTGTGAGTGCGGTAAGTGACTTTTCTCAGGCACCGGAGGGAGGAAGAAATCTTACACAATTGAAATTGTTTGACTAAAGAATGGCTATATCGAGACAATAAGTGTTGGGCAGTATTTTTACTACATGGTTTCAAAGGGAGGGTGTGTAATCACTCAGTTTGTTTCCTTTAAATGTCACAAATCTCTGATTTATGGCATAATCCAAGACGGTTGCTAATAAAGTGAAAGCCCCCAGAGACATTAGTACCTCATGGGCTCGTCGTGCCTCTGTGTAAACCTCACCGACTGTGCAGCCAGATAACAGAGTTTCCCTGGGGAAAGTTCCAGCATGGCGGCAACATGACAGTGGGCTGTCCACGCATCAGCGTTCTGCAGTTTCTTTTTAATCTTGCCGAGTCAGAGGGCTGCGCACGTGCGCATGCAAAGGTCAAAGAGGTGGGGTCTGCACTGGATCTGAGTTATTGGAAGCTCCCTGCAGGAAACACCTCGGTCCTCAGATCGTCTACCTGAGCGACAGTGCAGAGTTCTCTGACTCGCAGAGGAAGTTTCACAAATTTGCCATTTCGACATCCTCATGTTTCACAAAGGTTCTGATGACAGATGTTGCATTTAAAGTTATGCAACCATGCAGTCATTTATGATTGAATTTTAGTTTCTAATACTGCTAAAAGTTCTATAGTGTTTCTTTTACTGGTGTAAACAGTGCAGGATCACCATGGTAACGCACACGTGGGGCTCACCCTGTTGGCTCTCAGGTGTGAAACACAATCTACAATCTGGACACGCTGCACTGGAGTTTCTTCCAGGCAACAACAAATTTGTTTTCCATTAGTGCTTATCAGCTTTTGGTCTTGCCTTTCCTTTGAATCACCAGCGTATTTCCCCCTTTTTTCTTTTTTTCCCAAAACACAAGTGTGAACATAAAAGGTCACTTGGGGCCTTGAAAACACTTTACTGGAATATGGCAAAAGCGCCTCGGCTCTGTCCAATAGGACTTTTGATTTGATTGCTGTGTTTCTCAATGTTTAGGCCCTTGAAACATGTTCTGTTTATTCATTTCTGCAGCTCCATACCTATTCCCATACCCATGGGTCTGGTACCCCAGCTTTATTCAGTGCTACAGACTGCACCAAACCAATTGCAATGGGACAGGCGATTGGTTTTATACTCTATTCGAAACACCAAAGATAGGCTGCCGAATTGTTATTTTGTAGGTCAAGTATAAAGGACACATGGGTAGTTGCTGCATGGAAGCATAAATAACACTTAAGAGCTGGTTGGCTTTTCTTTCTTTTATTTTCTTAATGATTTATTTAAGAAAAGGCAAAGAAATCAAGGCCACCACATGGCATGGTCTCAAAAAAGGCAGAAAAAACTGAAATGACGCAACATGTGATGTCGTCAGGTGAGTTGTGGCATCTCCCAGCTGATTTTTACTTTTCATTTCCTCACTTATCCTAAAAGAATGTGCTCCACCAATGTAATTTCCCTTTGGAGATTTACAAAGCACAATTCAATAACATTTCATTCAGATGCCTTTTGTTTCTGTGGACCATGTGAAGCTGCAGCGTGTTTGCCTTCATGCGTAGCCCTCGTGCCCCATGGGAAATGACAGACGTGACTCATACACCAGCTCTGATCTTTCTGGATCAGTTGCTTTTCATCTGAATTTATGTACTGAGACATCATACGGCTTCAGAGACAATGATGAAGTTTAATCTTTTCCTCCATTGTATTTGATGACAGTGTAATTAATACAGGATCCCTAATGATGTGTATCATCGCTGGGCACTTTTGATTGTTTATGACTCAGACTGTGAATCAGAGTTAGAGATATCTGATTTAGGTCTGGTTTTGGCCTGATGTCGCTCTCATACAAAGCTACATTTTCAGAGACATCATGTAGAAAACAGTACTCCATTTAAAGAAACAAATGAAGAAAAGCAGAGTCACCTCAGGTCTGAACAGAGAAGGGCCTCCTTAAGATCTGGGAACAAGGTTGTCGTTGAATTTTAAAGTAAGTGGTACTGATTGAAAAGTGAAAGTATTCTCTTAAATCTGAAAGATTGTTTTGCATTAATCTTCATTTAGCCTTAAATAGTTTGATGAGTTACTCTGCTTTCGTCTTCCTCCTGGACCTCCTGCAGCAAAGACACCTACAGACCAAGACTAAACCCCAGATGGAGGCTCCAGTTATGGCCATCATGAAAGCAGCCACATCCAGGCAGAAGTAGGAATACCAAGGCAAGTTAAATCCTTCTGCCCGCAGGTGGGCTGCTCCTTTGTTCCTGATGACGTACTCGATCCAGAAGACAGCAGTGTCCATGGGAGGCATTGGCCGGTCCCTGTGTAGTTTAGAGAGGCGCTGGATGTTATTGCGGTAAGAGGGATTATTGAGGATGTCCTCTAGGGCCTCCTGGAAGCTGTCTTTGGTCAGTGTTCTGGCCTCCACCACCCGAGCTGCACCACGCACCTCCAGCCGGAGAAGGTTGTCAAACTGATCAAAGAGGAGGGGCAGACCCAGAACGGGAACGCCGTGATAGATGGCCTCGTACACGCCGTTGGTCCCCCCGTGGGCTACAAAGGCGCGAGTCTTGGGGTGTCCCAAGAGATCTTTCTGGGGCAGCCAGTCCACCAGCAGAGTGTTGTCTCCCAGGGACGAAGGCTTGTCACCGATGAAGCGCCAAATCACTTTCTGAGGGAGCCGAGCGAAAGCAGCGGCGACGGCCTCCGTGATCTCACGGGGCAGGGCTGACACCAGCGTCCCCAGAGACATAACCACCACCCCGTGATCCCCAGAGCTCTGCATGAACGCCTCCAGCTCAGCGGTGAGGGGCTGGGGCTCTTTGCACTGGAACCCCCCTACGTAGACCACGTTGGGCATGGTGGGTCGAGGGAACTCGAAGACAAAGTCTGCCCTGAACAGCCAGATGTCTGCTGACTGCTGCAGAGACAGCAGGTCAGTTCCAGGAGGGAAGTGGCGCTGCAGAAGATCAGAGTAGGCGGCGTTAATGATGAAGTGGTGCTCATAAACAGTGTAGAGATAGTGGAGCATATTCTTTGTCCTCTCGAGAAAATCCATTGGTCATGGAGTTCGCTTCCAGGCACGGGGAGATAGGAGACAGGAGAGGGAGCCATGGTAAAGTGACCTTCTCCGGTATTAATCCAGCGCACGTTAAAAACCATCGGCACCTTGAAGTAACCGCCCAGAAAAATCCCTAAAGGCAGACCAGGGTCGGCTAATATTAGCTCAAACTTGGAATCCCGTAGCCGCTTCATCAACACGGGATCATCAAACACTGTTGCAGCTCCTCTGGCCAGAATATCATGTCCGCCTGCCAACATGGACGCGATCAAGCGCTCTTGGCAGAAGCTGCGTACGAAAGCAGGATAGCCGCGGCAAGCCATGACATCTTGTATCATTTGATCGTAGACGTTCCTGTCCAACTCATCCTGTAACATCGGCACGTCAATAGACGTGTAAATGGACGAGTTGCTGGGGATGTACCAGCTCTTGGCGGAGCGCAGGACCGTGATGTCATGGCCCCCGGCGTGAAGCTCTTCCAGGATCACCTTCATGTTGATCCAGTGGCTGCCATCGAAAGGCGCGACCAGAATCCTGCTGCCGCGACAGTAAAAGGGCCTCAGCAGCAGCAAGCAGAGGACGGTCAGGGATACAGCGATGGTGCTGGACATTTTCCTGCAAGAAACAACAGAGAGAAATAACATGAACCCAACTTTTTTCCCATCATCTACACTCATTATCTGTATATACGTTTGAAGACTTATTTCAAGAGTCATGGATGTGGTCCAACTGGTTCAAAAAAGGTTTTAATTCCCATAGCTAGATTTCACATCTGTGACAACTGTATGGAGGGGTGTATCGGGTGTACCAAATCAGATAAATTATATACAGCAACAAATTTATGCTTTCAGGGGCATAGCTGGCATAGCCAATAGCTACCTGCCATCACTATAGCTACTTAGTACTTAGCGTCGACTTCTCCTAAACTGTGAATTAAGAGCTAAAAGTTCATAGCTATTCTTAATTTAAAGAAAAGATGTCTTCTTGTGCTGTTAATTGTTTAAACAGACTGCTGAGATTAGCCTGGAAATATCTGAGGACAAAGCTTAGCTAAGGGGCAGGCAGCCTGTGCTAACCGTGCGTCAGCTATACGATCTCAGCCTTGCAAATCACAGCTGAGTCCCGGCTCCTCCAGCCGGGCCTCTCTCCAAGTTGGGGATCCTTTCAGATTGATCGACTTTGCACGGACCTCCACCGACAACACAGCTGTGACTAAAAACCACGGTGGCCGCGAGGCTGCGTCCATCCTGATGGCGCCTCCGGAACCACATTGGAAACAGGAGGTCCCGCTGCAGACCCTGGTCCTGGAGCTACTGGGCTGCTCAGTCGTGGCTTGACTGACGGAGCCGGGAGCTAACCTTAAAGAACCCCCTGGAGGCTATAAGGCTGATGTCATTTAGCATCGGCTCGAGGGTCTGGCTCAACTGGGCTTCTGCCCACCCTGGTTTTAACGCCGACATTATCAAATGTTGCTTCAGTGGTAACATCAGAAATGAGGATGGATCGACAGATTTGATTAATTCAAGTCACTTTTACTGATATAGTACCACTTCACAACAAAGTCATGTCAAGGCATTTTAAACAAAAGTACTCTAAGTTTGAAAGGTTAGATATAATCCAATTAAGTCCAATTTAATGCAGTTCATGCATAATCCATTTCATTCCTGTTAAAAATTCAGTTCGTTTCAATTTATTCTAACCCATTCCAATTCATAATCCAAATCATGATCCGGTTCATAATCCTGTTTATTCCAACTTGAGTTCAAAATTCAAAATTTGTGTATCGCGAATTCATAAAACATAGACCAGCTAAGGCATGAATGACTGTTAGGTAACATTAGTCTCATGCAGGAACTTGTTTTTAGTTCTTGGGTGGCTTAAATCTGTAAAGATAACTGATGTACTTATCAGTGAAAATGATATAATTTCCTTGCAAGGATGTTTTATTGTATTTCTTTTTACATTTCACATCAATGTGATGCCATGAAGAGCGGTAGTTCGATGTCTGACTTTTTAAGGACTGTTTTGGGTTTTTTAGTATAAATAGTAGACTGTATAAGAAGACCTGGACAAACTGGACAAGGTTTTCTACATTTAGTTATTTTGAATTCTCTTTGTCCTTTTAAAACTAGCCATTGGCTATGCCAGCCGCCAATCAAATGACGTCTGGCCATTAGATTGGCCGGCTGCCATAAGTTTGTTGCTTTATATAATTTTACTTAATGTGGTAGAAACAAATTCACTTATACAGTTGTCATGGACATGAACTCTAACTGTAGGTAACCAAAGTGTTTTTTTGTACCAGGATGTAAATGTTTGTGTTGTAAATTTTGTGTCATTTCAACACGGGGGTCAATGGAGATTTGCTTTGTTTTGGAGCCAGCACCTAGTGGTCAGTTGAGAAAATGCAATTTTTACTTCTGGGACTGCTTCAACGTAGAAGTGTGGATATTGGAGTTTGGTGTAAATCTGTGTTGTTTAAAAAAAAAAAAGTTAAAGAATTCCCACAAAACTGATTATCTTGATCCAGACAAGTCAACACTTCAGATGTCTAATGTGTTTCCTCCAAGTCTCTGGCAAAATCATTTTTATAGTCTTACTGACCAGCTGTGTAACAAAAACGAAAACAAAGATCTAACGAGGGTTTATATGTTAAGTAAAATCTTTATTCTGTTGCAACAGGTTAAAATATGAGGCAGAAATGTTTACAGGCTGTACTGTAAGATAACATGAACTCAACAAACATGAAAATGTTTCAGTGCTTTTTCTACACATGACCAGAACTGGGCAGTTGCATGGAAAGAGTTCCTTTCTGATGAGTTACTCTGCTTTCGTCTTCCTCCTGGACCTCCTGCAGCAAAGACACCTACAGACCAAGACTAAACCCCAGATGGAGGCTCCAGTTATGGCCATCATGAAAGCAGCCACATCCAGGCAGAAGTAGGAATACCAAGGCAAGTTAAATCCTTCTGCCCGCAGGTGGGCTGCTCCTTTGTTCCTGATGACGTACTCGATCCAGAAGACAGCAGTGTCCATGGGAGGCATCGGCCGGTCCCTGTGTAGTTTAGAGAGGCGCTGGATGTTATTGCGGTAAGAGGGATTATTGAGGACGTCCTCTAAGGCTTCCTGGAAGTTGTCTTTGGTCAGTGTTCTGGCCTCCACCACCCGAGCTGCACCACGCACCTCCAGCCGGAGAAGGTTGTCAAACTGATCAAAGAGGAGGGGCAGACCCAGAACGGGAACGCCGTGATAGATGGCCTCGTACACGCCGTTGGTCCCCCCGTGGGCTACAAAGGCGCGAGTCTTGGGGTGTCCCAGGAGATCTTTCTGGGGCAGCCAGTCCACCAGCAGAGTGTTGTCTCCCAGGGACGAAGGCTTGTCACCGATGAAGCGCCAAATCACTTTCTGAGGGAGCCGAGCGAAAGCAGCGGCGACGGCCTCCGTGATCTCACGGGGCAGAGCTGACACCAGCGTCCCCAGAGACATAACCACCACCCCGTGATCCCCAGAGCTCTGCACGAACGCCTCCAGCTCAGCGGTGAGGGGCTGGGCCTCTTTGCACTGGAACCCGCCTACGTAGACCACGTTGGGCATGGTGGGTCGAGGGAACTCGAAGACAAAGTCTGCCCTGAACAGCCAGATGTCAGCTGACTGCTGCAGAGACAGCAGGTCAGTTCCAGGAGGGAAGTGGCGCTGCAGAAGATCAGAGTAGGCAGCGTTAATGATGAAGTGGTGCTCATAAACAGTGTAGAGATAGTGGAGCATATTCTTTGTCCTCTCGAGAAAATCCATCTGGTCATGGAGTTCGCTTCCAGGCACGGGGAGATAGGAGACAGGAGAGGGGGCCATGGTCAGGTGACCCTCTCCGGTATTGTCCAGCGCACGTTGAAAACCATCGGCACCTTGAAGTAACCGCCCAGAAAAATCCCTAAAGGCAGACCAGGGTCGGCTAATATTAGCTCAAACTTGGAATCCCGTAACCGCTTCATCAACACGGGATCATCAAACACTGTTGCAGCTCCTCTGGCCAGAATATCATGTCCGCCTGCCAACATGGACGCGATCAAGCGCTCTTGGCAGAAGCTGCGTACGAAAGCAGGATAGCCGCGGCAAGCCATGACATCTTGTATCATTTGATCGTAGACGTTCCTGTCTAACTCATCCTGTAACATCGGCACGTCAATGGACGTGTAAATGGACGAGTTGCTGGGGATGTACCAGCTCTTGGCGGAGCGCAGGACCGTGATGTCGTGGCCCCTGGCGTGAAGCTCTTCCAGGATCACCTTCATGTTGATCCAGTGGCTGCCATCGAAAGGCGCGACCAGAATCCTGCTGCCGCGACAGTAAAAGGGCCTCAGCAGCAGCAAGCAGAGGACGGTCAGGGATACAGCGATGGTGCTGGACATTTTCCTGCAAGAAACAACGGAGAGAAATAACATGAACCCAACTTTTTTCCCATCATCTACACTCATTATCTGTATATATGTTTGAAGACTTATTTCAAGTCTTCACTCCACTTTTAACCAGTGGTCCAACTGGTTAAAAAAAAGGTTTTAATTCCCATAGCTTGATTTCACATCTGTGACAACTGTATGGAGGAGTGTATCGCTTTGTACCAAATCAGACAAATTATATACAGCAACAAATTTATGCTTTCAGGGGCATAGCTGGCATAGCCAATAGCTACCTGCCATCACTATAGCTACTTAGTACTTAGCGTCGACTTCTTCTAAACTGTGAATTAAGAGCTAAAAGTTCATAGCTATTCTTAATTTAAAGAAAAGATGTCTTCTTGTGCTGTTAATTGTTTAAACAGACTGCTGAGATTAGCCTGAAAATATCAGAGGATAAAGCTTAGCTAAGGGCAGGCGGCCTGTGCTAACCGTACGTCGGCTAAACGATTTCAGCCTCGCAAATCACAGCTGAGTCCCGGCTCCTCCAGCCGGGCCTCTCTCCAAGTTGGGGATCCTTTTTCAGATTGACCGACTTTGCACAGACCTCCACCGAGACACAGCTGTGACTAAAAACCACGGTGGCCGCGAGGCTGCGTTCATCCTGGTGGCACCTCCGGAACCACATTGGAAACAGGAGGTCCCGCTGCAGACCCTGGTCCTGGAGCTCCTCGGCTGCTCAGTCGTGGCTTGACTGACGGAGCCGGGAGCTAACCTTAAAGAACCCCCTGGAGGCTATAAGGCTGATGTCATTTAGCATCGGCTCGAGGGTCCGGCTCAACTGGGCTTCTGCCCACCCTTGTTTTAATACCGACATTATCAAATTTTGCTTCAGTGGTAACATCAGAAATGAGGATGGATCGACAGATTTGATTAATTCAAGTCACTTTTACTGATATAGTACCAGTTCACAACAAAGTCATGTCAAGGCATTTAAAACAAAAGTACTCTAAGTTTGAAAAGTTAAATATAATCCAATTAAGTCCAATTCAGTGCAATTCGTTCATAATCCATTTTATTCCTGTTCAAAATCCAGTTCATTTAAATTTATTCTAACCCATTCCAATTCATAATCCAAATCATAATCCATGAAATGATCCAACTGAGTTCAAAATTCAAAATTTGTGTATTGTGAATTCATAAAACGTAGTCCAGCTAAGGCATGAATGACTCTAAGGTAACATTAGTCTCATGCAGGAACTTGTTGTTAGTTCTTGGGTGGCTTAAATCTGTAAAGATAACTGATGTACTTATCAGTGAAAATAATATAATTTCCTTGCAAGGACGTTTTATTGTATTTTTTTTTTACATTTCACATAATCTGATGCCATGAAGAACGGTAGTTCGATGTCTGACTGGCTTTTTAACGACTGTTTTGGAGTTTTGAGTATAAATAGTAGACTGTATAACAAGACCTGGACAAACTGGACAAGGTTTTCTACATTTAATTATTTTGAATTGTCTTTGTCCTTGTAAAGCTAGCCATTGGCTATGCCAGCCGCCAATCAAATGACGTCTGGCCATTAGATTGGCCGGCTGCCATAAGTTTGTTGCTTTATATAATTCTACTAATGTGGTAGAAACAAATTCACTCATACAGTTGTCATGGACATGAACTCTAACTGTAGGTAACCAAAGTGTTTTTTTGTACCAGGATGTAAATGTTTGTGTTGTAAATTTTGTGTCATTTCAACACGGGGGGTCAATGGAGATTTGCTTTGTTTTGGAGCCAGCACCTAGTGGTCAGTTGAGAAAATGCAATTTTTGTTACTTCCGGGACTGCTTCAACGTAGAAGTGTGGAGTTTGGTATAAATCTGTGTTGTTAAGTTCGATGGTAGTTTGATTCAATAAAAATTAAAAAGTTAAAGAATTCCCCCAAAACTGATGATCTTTATACCAACAAGTCAACACTTCAGATGTCTAACGTGTTTCCTCCAAGTCTCTGGCAAAATCATTTTTATTTTCTGACTGACTAGCTGTCTAAGAAAAAAAAAGATCTAACAAGGGTTTACATGTTTAAGTAAAATCTTTATTCTGTTGCAACAGGTTAAAATATGAGGCAGAACTGTTTACAGGCTGTACTGTAAGATAACATGAACTCAACAAACATGAAAATGTTTCAGTGCTTTTTCTACACATGACCAGAAACTGGGCGGTTTGCATGGAAAGAGTTCCTTTTCTGATGAGTTTACTCTGCTTTCGTCTTCCTTCCTGGACCTCCTGCAGCAAAGACACCTACAGACCAAGACTAAACCCCAGATGGAGGCTCCAGTTATGGCCATCATGAAAGCAGCCACATCCAGGCAGAAGTAGGAATACCAAGGCAAGTTAAATCCTTCTGCCCGCAGGTGGGCTGCTCCTTTGTTCCTGATGACGTACTCGATCCAGAAGACAGCAGTGTCCATGGGAGGCATCGGCCGGTCCCTGTGTAGTTTAGAGAGGCGCTGGATGTTATTGCGGTAAGAGGGATTATTGAGGACGTGTCCTCTAAGGCTTCCTGGAAGTGTCTTTGGTCAGTGTTCTGGCCTCCACCACCCGAGCTGCACCACGCACCTCCAGCCGGAGAAGGTTGTCAAACTGATCAAAGAGGAGGGGCAGACCCAGAACGGGAACGCCGTGGTAGATGGCCTCGTACAAGCCGTTGGTCCCCCCATGGGCTACAAAGGCTCGAGTCTTGGGGTGTCCCAGGAGATCTTTCTGGGGCAGCCAGTCCACCAGCAGAGTGTTGTCTCCCAGAGACGAAGGCTTGTCACCGACGAAGCGCCAAATCACTTTCTGAGGGAGCCGAGCGAAAGCAGCGGCGATGGCCTCCGTGATCTCACGGGGCAGCTGACACCAGCGTCCCCAGAGACATAACCACCACCCCGTGATCCCCAGAGCTCTGCACGAACGCCTCCAGCTCAGCGGTGAGGGGCTGGGCCTCTTTGCACTGGAACCCCCCTACGTAGACCACGTTGGGCATGGTGGGTCGAGGGAACTCGAAGACAAAGTCTGCCCTGAACAGCCAGATGTCAGCTGACTGCTGCAGAGACAGCAGGTCAGTTCCAGGAGGGAAGTGGCGCTGCAGAAGATCAGAGTAGGCAGCGTTAATGATGAAGTGGTGCTCATAAACAGTGTAGAGATAGTGGAGCATATTCTTTGTCCTCTCGAGAAAATCCATCTGGTCATGGAGTTCGCTTCCAGGCACGGGGAGATAGGAGACAGGAGAGGGAGCCATGGTAAAGTGACCTTCTCCAGTATTAATCCAGCGCACGTTAAAAACCATCGGCACCTTGAAGTAACCACCCAGAAAAATCCCTAAAGGCAGACCAGGGTCGGCTAATATTAGCTCAAACTTGGAATCCCATAGCCGCTTCATCAACACGGGATCATCAAACACTGTTGCAGCTCCTCTGGCCAGAATATCATGTCCGCCTGCCAACATGGACGCGATCAAGCGCTCTTGGCAGAAGCTGCGTACGAAAGCAGGATAGCCGCGGCAAGCCATGACATCTTGTATCATTTGATCGTAGACGTTTCTGTCTAACTCATCCTGTAACATCGGCACGTCAATAGACGTGTAAATGGACGAGTTGCTGGGGATGTACCAGCTCTTGGCGGAGCGCAGAACCGTGATGTCGTGGCCCCTGGCGTGAAGCTCTTCCAGGATCACCTTCATGTTGATCCAGTGGCTGCCATCGAAAGGCGCGACCAGAATCCTGCTGCCGCGACAGTAAAAGGGCCTCAGCAGCAGCAAGCAGAGGACGGTCAGGGATACAACGATGATGCTGGACATTTTCCTGTAAGAAACAACAGAGAGAAATAACATGAACCCAACTTTTTTCTCATCATCTACACTCATTATCTGTATATACTTTGAAGACTTATTTCAAGAGTCATGGACGTGGTCCAACTGGTTCAAAAAAAGGTTTTAATTCCCATAGCTAGATTTCACATCTGTGACAACTGTATGGAGGGGTGTATCGGGTGTACCAAATCAGATAAATTATATACAGCAACAAATGTATGCTTTATCAGGGGCATAGTCTTGGTTGATAGCTGGCATAGCCAATGGCTACCTGCCATCACTATAGCTACTTAGTACTTAGCGTCAACTTCTTCTAAACTGTGAATTAAGAGCTAAAAGTTCATAGCTATTCTTGATTTAAAGAAAATATGTCTTTTTGTGCTGTTAATTGTTTAAACAGACTGCTGAGATTAGCCTGGAAATATCTGAGGACAAAGCTTAGCTAAGGGGCAGGCAGCCTGTGCTAACCGTGCGTCGGCTAAACGATCACAGCCTTGCAAATCACAGCTGAGTCCCGGCTCCTCCAGCCGGGCCTCTCTCCAAGTTGGGGATCCTTTCAGATTGACCGACTTTGCACGGACCTCTACCGCAACACAGCTGTGACTAAAAACCACGGTGGCCGCGAGGCTGCGTCCATCCTGGTGGCGCCACCGGAACCACGTTGGAAACAGGAGGTCCCGCTGCAGACCCTGGTCCTGGAGCTCCTCGGCTGCTTAGTCGTGGCTTGACTGACGGAGCCGGGAGCTAACCTTAAAGAACCCCCTGGAGGCTATAAGGCTGATGTCATTTAGCATCGGCTCAAAGGTCCCACTGAACTGGGCTTCTGCCCACCCTGGTTTTAACGCCGACATTATCAAACGTTGCTTCAGTGGTAACATCAGAAATGAGGATGGATCGACAGATTTGATTATTTTAATTCACTTTTGCTGATATAGTACCAGTTCACAACAAAGTCATGTCAAGGCATTTAAAACAAAAGTACTCTAAATTTGAAAAGTTAAATATAATAAATTAAGTCCCATTTAGTGCAATTCGTTCATAATCCATTTTATTCCTGTTCAAAATCCAGTTCATTTCAATTTATTCTAACCCATTCCAATTCATAATCCAAATCATGATCCGGCTCATAATCCAGTTTATTCCAATTGAGTTCAAAATTCAAAATTTGTGTATTGCGAATTTATAAAACATAGTCCAGCTAAGGGATGAATGACTATTAGGTAACATTGGTCACATGCAGGAACTTGTTTTTAGTTCTTGGGTGGCTTAAATCTGTAAAGATAACTGATGTACTTATCAGTGAAAATAATATAATTTCCTTGCAAGGACGTTTTATTGTATTTCTTTTTACATTTCACATCAATGTGATGCCATGAAGAGCGGTAGTTCGATGTCTGACTTTTTAAGGACTGTTTTGGGTTTTTTAGTATAAACAGTAGACTGTATAAGAAGACCTGGACAAACTGCACAAGGTTTTCTACATTTAGTTATTTTGAATTCTCTTTGTCCTTTTAAAACTAGCCATTGGCTATGCCAGCCGCCAATCAAATGACGTCTGGCCATTAGATTGGCCAGCTGCCATAAGTTTGTTGCTTTATATAATTTACTTAACGCGGTAGAAACAAATTCACTCATACAGTTGTCATGGACATGAACTCTAACTGTAGTGTTTTTTTGTACCAGGATGTAAATGTTTATTTGTGTTGTAAATTTTGTGTCATTTCAACACGGGGGTCAATGGAGATTTGCTTTGTTTTGGAGCCAGCACCTAGTGGTCAGTTGAGAAAATGCAATTTTTACTTCTGGGATCGCTTCAACCTAGAAGTGTGGATATTGGAGTTTGGTATAAATCTGTGTTGTTTAAAAAAAAAAGTTAAAGAATTCCCCCAAAACTGATTATCTTGATCCAGACAAGTCAACACTTCAGATGTCTAACGTGTTTCTTCCAAGTCTCTGGCAAAATCATTTTTATAGTCTTACTGACCAGCTGTGTAACAAAAACGAAAACAAAGATCTAACGAGGGTTTATATGTTAAGTAAAATCTTTATTCTGTTGCAACAGGTTAAAATATGAGGCAGAAATGTTTACAGGCTGTACTGTAAGATAACATGAACTCAACAAACATGAAAATGTTTCAGTGCTTTTTCTACACATGACCAGAACTGGGCAGTTGCATGGAAAGAGTTCCTTTCTGATGAGTTACTCTGCTTTCGTCTTCCTCCTGGACCTCCTGCAGCAAAGACACCTACAGACCAAGACTAAACCCCAGATGGAGGCTCCAGTTACGGCCATCATGAAAGCAGCCACATCCAGGCAGAAGTAGGAATACCAAGGCAAGTTAAATCCTTCTGCCCGCAGGTGGGCTGCTCCTTTTGTTCCTGATGACGTACTCGATCCAGAAGACAGCAGTGTCCATGGGAGGCATCGGCCGGTCCCTGTGTAGTTTAGAGAGGCGCTGGATGTTATTGCGGTAAGAGGGATTATTGAGGACGTCCTCTAAGGCTTCCTGGAAGTTGTCTTTGGTCAGTGTTCTGGCCTCCACCACCCGAGCTGCACCACGCACCTCCAGCCGGAGAAGGTTGTCAAACTGATCAAAGAGGAGGGGCAGACCCAGAACGGGAACGCCGTGGTAGATGGCCTCGTACAAGCCGTTGGTCCCCCCATGGGCTACAAAGGCTCGAGTCTTGGGGTGTCCCAGGAGATCTTTCTGGGGCAGCCAGTCCACCAGCAGAGTGTTGTCTCCCAGAGATGAAGGCTTGTCACCGATGAAGCGCCAAATCACTTTCTGAGGGAGCTGAGCGAAAGCAGCGGCGACGGCCTCCGTGATCTCGCGGGGCAGAGCTGACACCAGCGTCCCCAGAGACATAACCACCACCCCGTGATCCCCAGAGCTCTGCATGAACGCCTCCAGCTCAGCGGTGAGGGGCTGGGCCTCTTTGCACTGGAACCCCCCTACGTAGACCACGTTGGGCATGGTGGGTCGAGGGAACTCGAAGACAAAGTCTGCCCTGAACAGCCAGATGTCCGCTGACTGCTGCAGAGACAGCAGGTCAGTTCCAGGAGGGAAGTGGCGCTGCAGAAGGTCAGCGTGGGCAGCGTTAATGATGAAGTGCTGCTCATAAACGCTGAGATAGTGGAGCATATTCTTTGTCCTCTCGAGAAAATCCATCTGGTCATGGAGTTCACTTCCAGGCACGGGGAGATAGGAGACAGGAGAGGGAGCCATGGTCAGGTGACCCTCTCCGGTATTGATCCAGCGCACGTTGAAAACCATCGGCAGCTTGAAGTAGCCGCCCAGAAGGACCCCTAAAGGCAGAGCAGGGTCCGTCAGCATTAAGTCAAACTTGGAATCCTGCAACCGCTTCACAAACGCGGGATCGTCTAATATTGTGGCAACCGCTCTGGACAGGATCTCGTGGCCCTTCCCCAGCATGGACGTGAGCAAGTTTTGCTGGTAAAAGCTGCGTGCAAAAGCTGGATAGCTGCGGCGAGCCATGACATCTCGTATCATTTGATCGTAGAAGTTCCTGTCCGCCTCGTCCTCCAGCATGGGGACGTTGATCGACGTGTAGATGGACGAGTTGCCGGGGATGTACCAGCTCTTGGCGGAGCGCAGGACCGTGATGTCGTGGCCCCTGGCGTGGAGCTCTTCCAGGATCACCTTCATGTTGATCCAGTGGCTGCCATCGACGGGTACCACCAGGATCTTGCTGCCGTGACAGTAAAAGGGCCTCAGCAGCAGCAAGCAGAGGACGGTCAGGGATACAGCGGTGGTGCTGGACATTTCCTGCAAGAAACAACAGAGAGAGATGATATGAATCCTGTTGTTTTATGATTCTACTGATCTAACTATGATACAAACATGGTTTGGGATTTTCAGCCAACATGACTAAGAACATTAGACCAAACGCCAATGACAAGGCAATAAAAATACAGTGGAGTCAAAAATAAAATGATCCAAATGGACATTTACACAATCAAAGTGCCTAAAAGTTGCTCAGTTGCTCCACTGCTTATAAGACACTATAATTCACTCCTTTTTTTTCCCCTTAATGTGGTTTGCCAAGATGAAACTTAATAAAATATCACCTCACCTGGTTATTGCTGAATCAGATTTCAGAGGTCTGGCACGAGCTGCAGGTCCTCGGGGAGCCAGAATACAGTGTGATGTGTGTTTGCACATAGTTATCTTCAAGCCCTGCAATTGTGGGGCAAAGTCCAGTAAGTGGATTAAAGGTAACTCACGGAGGTCCGTTGCTTGTGGCTGAGGTGGAAGGTTCATGTTCATGCAATCAATATCTCTGTCAGCGTACCACAACACCTTTATCAGATAATGTTTGGATGATGAGAAAAGTTGATTTTTACGCTTATTGCGGTTTGAATTTTATGTGTTTTATGTGTCCCATTGATTTCATTTCACCAGTTAATATACGTCAGATTTTGCAACGCATTTCAAAAAAGCTGCAACACAATGCTGACAAGTGGGTCTCTTTCAAACAGCTAATGTTTACCACTTTGTTCCTCAAAGCAACCATTCCCAAACTTCAGAATACCAAGGCCCAATTTGAAATGTGAAAAATCTGCGGGGCCCACCCGAACCTTTAATCACAACTGTGGTCAAAAGGACTAGAAGCAGCGTTGCCAGATGGGAAATGTAGGATTATCGTACCAGAGACTCAAAATTATCGTATTTTGAGGGAAATAATCGTACATCTGTCATAACCAAAATAACAAGCCCAAAGATGCACTATAGTCAAATTTAATCACTAGTGTTAAATAGCGGGCGGAGCTAACCATTCAGCTGATCATGCTTGTTGTTCTGAGATAACGTTCGTATCTCACGCGCAGCAAAGCACGATTGGCTGGATGGTCACATGGGAACAGATGCCTTCGGGGTTCACAAAAAAAACCTCCGGCAGACAGTTGCAGCAGGCAATAATGTGAAATAGTCAAATTATATATTTGGCCTTTTTTTGGATTATTGATCGTACAGAGGGTCAAATTATCGTACAAATACGATAATTATTGTACACCTGGCAACGCTGACTAGAAGCAATGTTCTGACATTAATGTAAGGGGTCAACAACTAAGGTGACACTTAACTGGTTTGTTTTATTACATCTTAATGTTTTTTTTTAATCACTTCATGAATATCTTACAGTAATTAAAACATATTTAAAAAAGATCAAGGATTTAAAACATATTTGTTTAACTTTAATGACCTCTCACGGCCCACCTGCAAAACCACGACGGCCCACCAGGGGGCTGCGGGCCACACTTTGGGAATCACTGCCTCAAAGGAATATTGAGTGGAAAAGGAGGCCCTGGAAGGGATTTGCATATTGCCCTTCTACAGTGAATCACATCATTAAAGGATTTAAGGAATCTGGAGGAACTTAAGTTCAAATGGTGCTAGCTAAACTTGACACCCAAGATCTCTGATCTCTCAGATGGCGCTGAATCAAGAACTGTCCTTCCTCAACAGCTGATTTTGAGTTACGTTCACAAATACCATTCAAGACTACACTGAGTGATAAAAGTACATATTGGGCCCAATCTTCCTCCAGATCTCCTAAAGCTGCTATTTTGGGATAGCGGGTAGCAGGAGGGGCGTTCACCCGCAAAGAACGCAAATTTCCACCTTGCTAAACACGCTATCCCACCTGTGCTACCCGCTACATTATGCATAGGAGTGGTTAGGGCGTTCCACCTGTTAAACCAATCAGTGCGTCAGCAGCCATTGCCTTTAAGAGCAGGTTGCGCTACCCGCTAACCGCTATGGAGCATCTCTTCATCCAGATCAGAGCAGCTCTCATGGTCAGCTCGTCTGGGACTCTGCTGTAGAGCTTCCTCCTCTTCCTTCCTCCTCCTCCTCTGCACTGATATATACATATAAATGTTTTTACTCAGACAATTCCTATCGGCTACCTGAAAGTCCCAGATAGTCGGTGTCCTTCCAGAAAACATGTTCTGGTCGTCTATGGTTTAACTGGCAAGCAAGCCATTTAAGACGATCTCTGCCATTTTCTCAGGGGTTCAACTGAGGCCAAATCACGCTTTCCATACAAGAGTTAATTCGAGAGGTAGAGCCATTCGTGCACGTCCACATGTGACCAGGTGGACGCGCATTGATGCCATTTGGAAGTGCTCTTGTATGCGCCGACATGCGGGACCTGCGATTGCAAGATACCAAGTTTGCGGAAAGGACAAACAACACGCCCATTGCCACACCTACAATGTGAGTAAGGGAGTCGGCATAATGGGTAGCGGCTTTAGGGAACGGAAGATTGCATTAGCGGTTTGCATTAGGTTCCTAAACCTGCAATTTGCGGCTAGCGGCTAGCGAGAAGGGCCCATTATATTCAGAGGTGCCATTGACATCTCTGGGCTCGGAGGCATCTGGGCCATGACCTAATGGATGTGTGTGTTCAATACGGATCAGTGTTGCTCCAAACTGATAAGAAAAGGACCTTCCAGGCTGGTAACAAGTCCAAAAGCCGGGATCCCGGGTGGTGTGGTCTCATGGCAGTGGCCCCGTTAAAGGTCCAAGATATCAGCTGAATGACGATGCAACGGCACGGCAAAACGACAACAAGCGTGTGCTGTTGCACAGGTTGAGCCATGTTTGCAGGAAGACCGGGACAAAAGAAGGAGTGAGATTCTTGACAGCCTCGCATCCTTAATGCCAGAACACCCACAACCACTGATCTGGGAAGGAAGCTTCACCGTCCGTGAATTTTTATCTCTCTCTTTATGTTTTTGGAGCATGTTTCTGGCCTGAAACGGGAACATGAATGAGCATCACTGAGTGAAGCGAAGGCGACAGCTGCCGGTTCATACCGTCTGTGACGCAGTATCAACGCATCTTTCTTCTTTTTTCAATGTTGTTTCAATATTACAGCTTTTTTTATCGATATTTGTTTTCAGTATTTTTCACTATGTCTGGTTTGGGGTTGGAGAAATGGATGAGTCCATGTCCAACAGGTTCATTCACACCAGCACAGAATAAACCATCAGGTGTTCTTAAAGGTGTTTTTCCTTGAAGTCAGTTTCATGTTCAGACGTGAAATCATAGGTGTTGAGGGAGAGAAACAAAAACAAACGAGAAACAGAAAAAAAAAAAAAAGCGAGTTGCGTAAGGCAGAAATGAAAACTGGAACGCAGCCTGCGAACGTGAGACGGAGAGAGAGTGAAGGAGGAAGCGGCGAGGTCACGCAGCAGAGGGAAAATAACGTGAGCGTCGGTGATTACAATAACAGCACGAGTCACAGCCGAACAGTCGTATCAGCGAGCTGCAGCCTTCCCCTCCGCTGCCTCTGTGGAGTTACATAAACCTGAGCCAGGCAGCGAGACTCAGCTCTGAGCCCTTCACAGCACCGAGGTGGACCATTGTCTGCTGGTCTGCTTTGCCGAGCGGACCGGGCGCTTCGGGTCGGTGCTGCCGTTACTGCAGTTTAAGAACTCGACTCTAAAGTCCCGACGAAGGGGAGATTCCTTCTGATCGTTCGCCGCGTGGTGAGAATGAAGCACAGCGACAAGGACGTGAATCCTACTTACTGTGAAGTGCAGCAGTAACCTCATAGAGTTGCTCTCAACTGATCATGTGACCGGTCACATGTCCCGGCACAGACAGCCAATCAGCCTCAAGGGTTATTCAAATATGTCTTTCGGCATATCCTGATCCAGATGTGCGTCAAGTACCTGTCACTGGATTCCACACAGGCAGCTGTAAACGCTGCACAACAGTGTAAAACATGTTTGTGATGATTAATGACGATTAATTAATCAATCCATCCATCCATCATCTATACCCGTTTAATCCTCTATAGGGTCACTTTGGGTGAAAGGCAGGGATAGAACAGAATAATATGACGGTAAAATATAAGAAGAAATTACCTTTAGAGACATACAGAGATATTTCAATTATTATTTTTTCGATTAGTTTGTAAGCAAATGCAAAATTTCACACGACCAGGGGGCATAAATGAACTTAACCCTAACCCTGACAGAAAAGACTGAGCTGTGATGACAGCAAACACAAAGGCATCGAGGCCAGGCAGGTAAAAATAGTCCCATAACTTCTGAGCAGGACTCAGTGGAAGCTGCTTCTGAAGCCTCCAACACACAAAGAGGAACCAAGGAGATCATTGGAGACAACAGGGATGAGGGGAATATTAATCGTGGAGTGTTGGGCACCTCTGTAAGCGCTCTTTAAGACAAGTATCTAATCGACCGGTCACACGGCAGCAGCTCAGCGCGTTCAGGTACGTAGGTACGGCCCATACGAGCGGCTGAGTTTCACACCAAGAATCAAGATGAGGACAAGTTCGGTTTCAGTGGCTACAAATGTTGAACAGTTGGCAGCATCAGACGGTCGGAGTATCAGAGAAACCGCCGAAGTGGTGGACGGAGAAACCACAGACTGAAAGATGGACGGAGCTGGAGGAACGAGTCCACAGATGGAGGAACGAGTCCACAGATGGAGGAACGAGTCCACAGATGGAGGAACGAGTCCACAGATGGAGGAACGAGTCCACAGATGGAGGAACGAGTCCACAGATGGAGGAACGAGTCCACAGATGGAGGAACGAGTCCACAGATGGAGGAACAAGTCCACAGATGGAGGAACTAGTCCACAGATGGAGGAACTAGTCCACAGACGGAGGAACGAGTCCACAGATGGAGGAACGAGTCCACAGATGGAGGAACGAGTCCACAGATGGGAGGAACGAGTCCACAGATGGAGGAACGAGTCCACAGATGGAGGAACGAGTCCACAGATGGAGGAACGAGTCCACAGATGGAGGAACGAGTCCACAGATGGAGGAACGAGTCCACAGATGGAGGAACGAGTCCATAAATGGAGGAACGAGTCCACAGATGGAGAAACAAGTCCACAGATGGAGGAACGAGTCCACAGATGGAGGAACGAGTCCTTGTACAGCTGCTGCTGGAGGAGGCTCATCAACGGTCCAATTATCACCTGCTCTTATAGACTGATGCGACTTGTATATATTTCTTTTCCCCTTCACGCCTTATTTTTTGACATAATAAAGTCTAAAGAGTAAAGTCCGGAAAATACAGGGCTCAGCCTCAGGGCTCCTGCTAACCGCTCACTTACCGCACCAACCAATGCTAGCACCTCTAGCGTTCAAGTGAATATTGCATCTCACGCCGTGTATTATTTTTGAGGATGTGCATGACAGATGTGCCAAACGAAAGCCATCATGCGTTCACATGCGCGTTATAGCTACGAATTACTAGCCACTGCTAATAGCGGCTAGCAGCGGCAGAGGCTAGTTAGATGTTTAGAAAGTTTCATGGCCCGTTCAAGTTACTGAAGAGTCATGCACCCTTTTGCTACGGCTCTGTTTGATCTATTTTTTATTGTTTCCAGTTCAAATATCTTAGTTAATCTTGGGTTAATGTATCTTTTGGACTGGATGTGCATATTTGCTTTATCGCCAGCTAACACCGCGCAGGCTGGGACAGTGCACATATCCTGGTGGAGATAGCGTGCCATTCCTGGATTAGCAGAGCTGATTAAATTCTTTCACTTCCAAGTCTTAAGGGCAGCCTAAATCTGTAACTCTGTGAGAATGGAAAGGAGGTCAGGACTGATTTTAAAGATTAGATGTTTTTCCGCTGTACTACATTTGGGAAAAGACATGCAGTGCTTTACTTTTCAATTCATGATATCACATAAAATCAAGGCTGAGTAGACAATAAGATTTGGGCCGAAGGCTGCAATCGCAGACTGGGCGGTGCCCAGTATGGTTCTCGACACCCATGTGCACCTGACTTTGTCTTCAGATCAGCTCGGACTCTTTGCACGACAAGCCGGTGTCTCAGACAATAAGGAGCATGAAGTCAAGTGTTATATTTGGAAGAGTCGAGACACAAATGATGGAAATAACAGTCGTGAAAACGTCATTCTTCATTCTTCCTCCCTTTTTTCTGAACTCAACCGGGCCGTAGCGGTGAGGAAACTCTCAGGAACATGAGTGCGTTCTTGGTCATCCAGGTCATGGTGAGCTTGGCTCTTGGGATGTCAGAGACGTTTATTAAATGATGATGGTTCAAACATGATCTGGAGAGTCTTCTTCCAGGAAGTGGAGACAAAAACATTCAACTCAAAGGTTGATTCAGACTTTATTCAAAAAGCATCATGGGGTCTTTTATATGAGAAAAGTCCAATAAAACCTAGGGGTGCACGATAATTATCGGTCCGATAACGATAATTATCAGACCGATAATTATTGTGCACCCCTAGGTTTTATTGGACTTTTTATTGGACATGATGCCCGGTAATCAGCATTATCGGGGCGATAACAGGAAATTATGACGTCATTCCGATAATTCGGATATCATGACCAACAGCCTATAGCATATATAGCATATATATTTTTGTCAACACGGCAGTGTCCTCGCTCCCACTGAGAGCCAAATAACCGGCAGTGAATGTTACGTTCAAGTGACGTTAGCATAATCAGAAAAACGATTTCCCAATAAGGAAAATCAAGAATACCCCCTCATGCCAGAAAACAACTTGTCAACTCAGTCATAGTTTTATAATTTTGGTAGTTACTGACTTGAATTTATATTCGCAGTATTTTCCCACAAGTTACACATAAAAAATAGAAAAGGCCGAAAGAACGACTAGCAAAAAAGGGAACGAAAGAATTTACGTTACACCTTGAATGCAGCCTGCAGCACAGCGTGCTGATAAAAACAAACATGGCGGCGATGGTATGGAACTTCGTTAACGTTTCCGAAGAAACGTTATTTGTGACAAATGCTCCAAGCGAATTCCACGAGGAGGAAAAAATAGCACAAGCTTTAATACGTCAAACCCGATTAGCCACCTGAAACGTAACCATTGCTGTTTGAAAGTTTTGAAATCAGGTTAACGTGAGCTAATGCTAACGTGAGCTAGCCAGCAGCAGAGAATTCACTGGGACTTACACACATTGATGAGGCTTTTGAAAAATCCAAGAAATTTGCCGAAGATGACCCACGGGCAAAGGAGAAATGGGTAGAAGGTAGAAACGTTTGAATCTAACTTGTGTCAGTGCATTAATTTTCTATGTATATTTACTTTTTGTAAACTTCTAGAATGCACTTTTTCAGTATTTCCATCAGTTCAAGGAGCCTTAATTTTTTTTATATCAGTCAGTAATGAACCTTATTTAAGTTGATGTGAGATATCAAATAGGTTTGTTTGATAGCTTTATGGAAATGTTTGATGCGTTTGCCAGTAGTTTTTTCATTGGAAAAAGTAAATATCTGTTCATTTAAAGAGTCAAAACTATTTATGATTTTGTTCATGGTATTGATGTAATGATCTTAGGTATATGTGTGTTATCGGTTATCAGTATCGGCCTTTAGGAGCTGAAAGTTATCGGTATCAGTTTTAAACAAACAGTTATCGTGTGACCCTAATAAAACCCATCGGTTTGGAAAGAAATTGCAGATTTAATCAGAATGTTCCCCGTTGAGGTTTGTCGCCCCGATTAAAGCAGAAAACAGTTTCCTTCAATAACCGGAAATGAAACTGAAACATATAAGCTGGTTTTCTTGGAGTCGGACGAACAAACCCAGATAAATTGAGCTGGGGATTCAGATTATCCCTGCATATAGATGTTCGGTGGGACCAAAACTGGCCTCAGCGCTCCTCGACCACCAGTACCACAGGAAGCTGGTGCACAGAAACAGAAGATAACGTTGGGAACAGAGGAAAACTCCAAGAAATAGCACATATCATAGCTCAACCCTTGGTTAATGGAGCCAATCTTCCGATGATGTAGATGTGTGATGTAACAGTTGACCCAGAAGAAGCCCGACATGATCAGGGTGAAAGCAGAGCAGAGTCAGACGTATAACCACGGACGGCGGACGACCGGTTGCTGCTGCTGAACACATTTGTTGCCATGGCGGTCAATCAAATAAGGAAGCCCTGAAAATAAAAACAACCTTCGCTATGTGTCTCCCGGGACGCCTTTTCAAGAGCGACTTCAGGCCCAAACATGTGAACAAAGCCGCTGAGACACTCACTGGTGCGGAGCTTTTCCTTCCTCCGATTGTTCTGCATCGTGATACAAGTCATTTAAATCCTCGCGTCGATATTTCACACCACTTACACGGATGCCTGGCGGGCAACATCCCTCGATGACAGATGTTTGCGGCGTTAGTCACGGCGCGTTTTACAGGAACTTCACACGGTTAATGTAAATCAGCGGCAGCAGGACCGTAAAGGCGAGCAACAGTGTGTGCAACGGTGGTAAAATGATGACGCCGAGTTCTTTCTGGAAGGTTCAGAGACTTTCAACCCTGACGGTGCTTTAAAAAGAAAAGGTGCGGCGGTTTTTCTGTAGGCAGCAGCAGCATGTGGCCTTCTGTGCTCTTTACTCGCTGGGAACAAATAAAAAAAGATGCTGGTGCTCAGAAAATAACACCACGTGGGCACGAGCCCGAGAGGACCGACGGGAGGAGCTTTAAATTCGTGGTACTTCTAAAGCAAGCTGCCTTC
Organism: Hirundichthys speculiger; assembly: GCA_018398805.1. Taxonomy (NCBI): domain Eukaryota; kingdom Metazoa; phylum Chordata; class Actinopteri; order Beloniformes; family Exocoetidae; genus Hirundichthys; species Hirundichthys speculiger. The sequence continues at coordinate 32,041 of JAGFBZ010000329.1, read as the reverse complement.
GCTCCTAATGCTTTTAATCTTTAACTGCTCACCTGATGTTTCCACCAGACACCTCACTGAGCATGAGCTGGCAGGATAAGTTGTGTTTTAATACTGCAGGCAGGGGCGCCGCTAGGGATTTTGGGCCCCATGAAAAGAATCTTTACCGGGCCCCCCAACACAGCGGCGAAATTTGTTGATGCTATTTTTGATCATCATTAGGGGCCTCTCTGGGCCCCCCTCAATCATGGGCCCCTATAATCCGTATCCTTTACCCCCCCTTTTCGGCGCCCCAGACTGCAGGTGTACCCGATACTCGTGATATAAAAATGCATTATAGTGTAATAACAAACTGGACTAAAAGTAAAACCCTGACCAGGATCAGAAGACACCAAATTCAGAAGGAGCCAATATATTGATCTGCAATAATGAATCAGGTACAAGAATAGATGCTGACCAGTCATGCTTGATTTTTTTTTTTTATGTTTTACCAAGAACAAAGAAGAATGTCCAGTTTGTGCAAAGAAATATGAAATAATGATCCAAACGAACAGCAACAAAAAAAGGTGTGCACACTAGAGGTCCTCAGGACAACCCAAAACCCAAAAACCCGAGGTTCCGACCCGACCCAACCCCGGTCTTGGGTCCATTCACAAGACGTGACTCCAGGTTCGGGTCAGAACTGGTACAGTTAGTCTCGGGTCCGGTCGGTGCTCTCTGACAGGCTGGGTCTGTGTTTACCCGAGAGAGTTTACCACCCCCCCCCACCCCCTGTGAATGTCAGGTGTCAGGTCAAGCAAAAGTAAACAAACAAACAGTAGTTTGGTTTAGCCAATGTCAGGACTCGGGGCAGTTAATGATTATTCATTAATGTGGCGTAGTTGTCATGAAACAATCGTGTTGCCGTAGCGTGTTATTAGCGGTTTTCCCGGCAGCTGTAGGGGGGGGGGGGTTCAGAAAACTCCCCAGGTCTGTTAGAGTGTGCAGCCTGAAACTCTACTAAAACTGAACTGTTTTAGTTGATCTGTCAATCAAATGACCACACCCCCTAATTATGTATACATTTGTTTGACCTGATGTGATACAGAAAGACTGACCAACCCCTAACACTTGTCGTGGGTGTTAAATTGAACTATGGAGACCAGAACCTGTTTTTGGTCTCCATAACTGGAGCTTTTCTTTGTTCTCTGTTGGATTCAACCTGCAAGTGAAAACCACCGCAAGCGTCAATGACCAGCTGGCGAATCAGAACGCAATGATTATGCTCATTAAATTCACACTGAAAGACTCCTTTTGTTCATCCTTTAATGTCACAGTTTCAGCACATAAATGGTTCATTCATTTCATCAGTTTATTTTGTCTTTCATGAAATAATTTAAGCTCAGACAATTCAAACAGTTCAAATGTAGATAGAAGAAAAATAACATTCAGAACATTAGGGTTAGGGTTAGGGGTCACTTCCTTACGTGATTGAAACATTTACATTTGGACGCCTGCGTCACCGCCGCTCAGAGACATTCCTCAACTGCAGACGTGCTCGTTAAAACAGTTAAGGTATCAGCCCTCGCCTTGTTCGTTAAAGCATGACAACATGGACGATGTTGAGACGTCTTCAGTGGCGGCTGTGACGTCTGTATCAACAGCGGCGGCTGAGTGAGCTCTCTCTTTTTTGTTCTTATCAACGGCGAATGCTGATGGGCGTCTTTCTGGTTTTGATCTCTCTTGATATCTGACACCAGGTGCAGGGCCCGCAGAAGCAGGCGTGCAAGGTGTCGTTGAGTATCGTCCCCTGCGAGGACAGAAAGCAGTGTTAGAGACGATTCAAGAGGGTCGGAAAAACAACTGCCCCCGACGTGCTGCTGTTTATTCGGGTACGACGGCCCGAACAAAGACCCGTAAGAGTCCCACAAGACAGCTGATTAGCGTCATCCATCACCTGAAACCAATGAGCCTGAACAAAAGAACAGCGGACTGCAGCGCCCTTAAATGACCACGCTATGAAGCACTGGAACGTAAACACGCATCATGCCAAAAGCTTAAACGGGTTTGAGACTGATCAGAGATCAGATAAACTACTGCAGGCAGTAGTGCAGGTTGTACTTTAGGAACACGGGAAGACGAAGGACGGCAACTTGGGCTCGGTCTCTGTACCTCGATGCCGTATCGCTGGCGTATGGACACCCTGAAGGCCGTGGTCATGGGAGGGATGAGTCCACACCCGTCCAGCAGAGGCAAACACAGAAACTCCCCGGCCTCGCGCGCCGTTATACAGGTGAAGCAGCAGTAGCACCAAAAGGCGAAGCAACCTGAGAGAGTAAAAGTTATTGATTATTCAGGTAGATATCAGTCCTACGAGGTCATTAGAGGCAAGTCAGAGGGTTTCACAACTTCAGCCTTGAGATTAAGTACTTTTAATTATCTGAGAACTCCTTAATACTTCACTGGTGTCCTGGTATGCCCACACTAAGATCAGTCTAGGACCGATGCCCTCTCAACATGTCCACCATGGGACACCAGACTATGGCAACTCCGCTCGTCCTACCTCAGGAGAGCAATGGTCACCTCGTCCCCATCAAAGCAAAGAGCCACACTCACAGTGACGGCAGTCTTGGAAGCAGTCACAGATGCCGGACGTCCACTGGTTGGACGTCATGATCACTGGCCGGGGTTGGGACGTGTTGATTTTTTGAGACATAGCTTTGATTTCTGACGGAAACCAAAGAAGAACCGGTCAATGAACCGCACTCAATTAACATTAATCACACGAAACATGCTGGACATAGAAACTATGCTTCCTACTAACATATACATTACTCTGAATATTGCAGATCTAAACTCTGAAGCCTTTCATTACTTCAGAAGTGAACTGGAAATCTGCATCAGTGTCATCACCTGTCACGTAAACCCGTAAAACATTAAAGTCGTCCAAAGCCCACGCTTAAACTGATTTAGAAGAAAGAAACCCTGCGTTTCCTTGGCCTGTCCAGCAGCTCTCCATACGTCCACACCTGAGGCTGTGTCTCAAGAGGATCGTCTTACCTCGCTGAGGTCCGTCAAGTCTCACACCTGGATGACTGATGCTCCTCCAGGGACGCCGCCGCATTTTATAGGCTTCTTAGAAAGATGCAAACGTGACATGACCCAATTTGGAGCGTGCCATTGACCGGTCTGTCCAGTTGGATTAGTGCCTCGACATTTGACAGTCAGACATCAAACTATCGTGCCGTCACGCATCATTTGCACAGGTGGAATGCAAGCATTAGCAGCAGCGTCAACAGGTTGAAAAAGACAAAGAAAACACATCTTTAGCTGTTAAAATTTCCTGATTTTTAACGTGGCCCCCTCTGTTCCAAGACGAAAATGCACGATAAGTGCAAAACAGCATGTCCTGTACCACACTGGTATGAAAGGTACAAAACCTTCTGATGGCATTGACTGAGAAGATGATGAACCTCGATGTGAAGATAACGAACAACCTCTGGGTAATAACTCGCCGATGAGCTAGCCAGCTTTCTAGAATTCTGGTTTGAGTCTGTACTTAATCAACATATTTCTGTACGATAAGGTTCCTTTAAGTGTGGGAATGCTGTGCTAAACAGTAAAATGGGATGCTAAGATTAAGTGCCTGAAACCTTTTGGTCTAAACAGAAAATGAGACCAGAAAAGATGAATGTTAAGTACAGTTTTGCAGCTACAGAACATTCACTGTTTTTATTGTCCATCCACCACCTTCCACGTATCTGGGTTTGGGTCACTAATGTTGAATCTGCGTCGGGGCCTTCTGCTGGTTACCCAAAACACTAAAACACTGTAGGCGTCCAGTCGGCATCCTCACCAGACTCCCAAACCACTTCGGTTGGCTCCTCTGGGCGTAGAGGAGCAGCGACTCTACTCTGAATCTCGCCCAGATCGCCCCATGGGACTAACCGCTCAGATCCCATTCAGTTTCAGTGGAAAGCGAGGAGGCGTGCTCATTGCCAACGCAAGGGCTCTTGGGAAGGCACCATTGCTTTTGCGTCCCTATGAAACATCATGCAGAAGGCTACTGGGGCTGCATTGCACTTCAGAAAATGGACCTTTAGGCTCCTCTCGGACCAGTCTGGTCCTGGGTGATGGGAGTTAGCTGGCGTTTTCTCACCTGTGGGAAGATTTGAGACGGACTAAGATAAGGAGAGTGGTGATGGTAATAGTGGCGACAATTTCCTCGGTACTTTGGTAACTTACGTGTGAGTATATATATGGGCACAGACACGTTTATGCTTTACACCCCTCCTCCAACACCCCCCTCTACTGTCAACACAATCAATCAATAATATTTACATCAATAATTATACAGGTCTATAGCTTGGTAGAAGGTGTTCATCCAGTTTTATTGTTAGTAGTTTCTGCTTCCTACATATTATCTTTTAAGTTTGTCCTGTATCACAACACAATCCACTACACAACACCCCCACACTTCACAACCCAGCACACACCACACCCTCACTGTCGCGTCTCTTTAATTGTCTTGTTTTTAAATGTCTCTCTGCTTGTGTTTTTTAGTCCTCTCTGACGAAATCAGGATTATAGATGTTAATAAAGATGTTTACTGCCAGAGAGGACTGAAGGACACATTCACCCTTCACACTCCCACAAAAAAATCTGCTACAAGATTAAATTGCATATACATACTAGATGATTTGGCTAGATGACGGCTCTAACCATGAATGTAAATGTAAAAAAAAAAAATAGCATACAGAAGAAGCTGTTGCACATTTCCTATTTATTTACGATCCCTCGTGAATATCGGGACGACGGGTGATGTCATCCGTTCCCCAACTGAATTGTGGGCTCTGTGCGTCGCGTCGACTACGTTGGCTCCAAAAGTTGGGAGATTTTTAACTGTGTCAGCCAATCGGGTTGCGGCTACACAGCTGGAGCTAGCCAATGAAATCGCACAACGGAGGCGGGGCTAATTCAAACCACGCGGGTTATTGGTAATTACAAATGTGATTGGTTGTTTGTGACATGACGGGGAAGCATCAGAAGCACCACCGCCCCGCGGGTTGAAGAAAATCCAGCCGCCCTTCAGAGCCCCTCTGAAGACTTTCACAATGTCCAAAGCTACTGAAGAAGAGTAGAAATGGATAATAGTCCTTCAAACTAAAATATGTATAATGACAAGAGAAAATAACTTTCAACTGCTTTTCAGTGTTCACATGCTCTAAATCAGGGGTGTCCAGCTCCAGTCCTGGAGGCCTGCTGTCCTACATGTCTGAGATGTTTCCCTGCTTCAGGTCACCTGATTCTAATGGATGGATCACCTTCACCTGGTCATCCAGGTCTGTAAAGGTCTGTTAATGACCCATTCACTTGAATCAGGTGACCTGAAGCAGGGAAACATCTAAGACATGCCACCCCTGCTCTGATCAACATTCACTTCCTCGCCTGGTGGAGACGTGTCCATCTCAGGACCAGGACATTCATGGGCTCAAAAAGCTCTGGTTTGGAGACAGACGAAGCTGCAAGGAAGGAAATATGGACGTGTCCATGTGTAACTGATCCTTCGCTTTCAGAGTTCACTTCATCTTAGAAATAAAATGGAGCCAGTCTGGAGGTGAAATTGGTTTGTTGGTAGCGGTCCAAGGAGGGGCGGCGTTTCAGGAAAGCCTTTTCTTCTGTTTTATTAATGCTGCATTCATCGTCTCTGACTCTGACTGCTCCGTTACAGTGGCGTTTGATTAAACACAGTGATTATAACTATATGTTCCAAATAAACAGCTCTTCACTTTGCAGACCACACATTTTTATTTCTGCATATTTTCACAGTCGCCCGGTTCAAACCGAACTGTCCTTGTTGCAGCGTCCCTGCTGAGCTGTCTGAGGTAACTGGGAGCGGCTGCAGACCAGAGGAAGTGTGATTAAATCAGCCCCTGCTCGCTGAGGGATGGCCTCCTGGGAGCAGGAGAGTCCTGGCTCTGTCTAGACCAAATGCGCCCCCTGCAGGGAGGCTAAGGCAGCGTATCTGGCCGACGATGACGAGGTAGTGTGGGAGGCTGCTCTCCTCTTCAGCTCTCTGGAAACCTGGAGCCAAGACAGGTGATAGCAGCAGCATCCATACAGGCAGTCGCTCCACGCACTCCCCTGTAACACACACGGAGAGGCCTTAACCTTAACCTAATCATTGCGTAACAGCCATGTTTCTAACTATTTAACATTTTATTAGTGCATCATTTGGATGGCATGAAGCAGAAAAAGCCTTCCTAACCTCACTTTACTGATCTAACCGTCCTAACCTCACTTTACTGATCTAACCGTCCTAACCTCACTTTACTCATCTAACCTTCCTAACCTCACTTTACCGATCTAACCTTCTTAACTTCACTTTACTGATCTAACCTTCCTAACCTCACTTTACTGATCTAACCTTCCTAACCTCACTTTACTGATCTAACCTTCCTAACCTCACTTTACCGATCTAACCTTCCTAACCTCACTTTAACGATCTAATCTTCCTAACCTCACTTCACCGATCTAACCTTCCTAACCTCATTTAACCGATCTAACCGCCCTAACCTCACTTTACTGATCTAACCTTCCTAACCTCACTTTACCGATCTAACCGTCCTAACCTCACTTTACTGATTTAACCGTCCTAACCTCACTTTACCGATCTAACCTTCCTAACCTCACTTTACCGATCTAACCGTCCTAACCTCACTTTACCGATCTAACCTTCCTAACCTCATTTAACCGATCTAACCGTCCTAACCTCACTTTACTGATCTAACCTTCCTAACCTCACTTTACTGATCTAACCTTCCTAACCTCACTTTACCGATCTAACCTTCTTAACTTCACTTTACCGATCTAACCTTCTTAACTTCACTTTAATGATCTAACCTTCCTAACCTCACTTCACCGATCTAACCTTCCTAACCTCACTTTACCGATCTAATCTTCCTAACCTCACTTTACCGATCTGACCTTCCTAACTTCACTTTACCAATCTGACCTTCCTAACCTCACTTTAATGATCTAACTTTCGTAACCTTACTTCACCGATCTAACCGTCCTAACCTGACTTTACTGATCTAACCTTCCTAACATCACTTTACCGATCTAACCTTCCTAACCTCACTTTACTGATCTAACCATCCTAACCTCAGCTACCTAACATTGATTTTTGTGTGTTTCTCAGCTGTCTGTATGACCCAGTAACATGTACAACTCTGTAATGAACCAGTATCACTAACAATGACCAGCATCACCAACGACCCGTCTGACATCTGGAAATATTCATTTTTCCACTTTGGAACTGTAACGAGGTTGGTGAGATGTCTATCTGATGAGTTCTGACTTCCCAGTTAAATGGAAACTCAAGTAGCATCCAGCTGTTAATGTTTTTTCTGACTTTGCAGCTTGAACTTGGTTAGTTTAGCAATGATTGTTTAGTTTTTTTTGTCACATACATAATGCTGTGCTGAGAGAGAGTGCAGACAGACAGAGAGACTCCTTCAGCACAACAGACTTTTGTTTTTATATTCATTACTCAACCAAAAGCTCAACCATAAACCACATGACTGTGTGGACAGGAAATGTCTCTGAAATATGTCACGGCAGTCTGAGCTTCAGCTTTAGAGACAGTCAGCTTGACTGTCCTCCTTTTATTGACTCCATGGAGACATGATGTCCCACCAAACTAAAAGGAACCATTACACAACAGAAGCTTCAGAGAAAGGTGACGCTGTCCTCTCATCTCCTAATAGATGCAATCTACATCTCCAGCTTTATTCTCATGATCCGCACCGGCACATCTTTATCTCCTCAGAACTCGTGAGAGAACAGAAGCCTTGTTTCACCAACAGCCCACATGCTTGGACTTGTTTTCATAAGAACTTCTGGCATCCTCCGAGCTTCTGCTCTGCATTATTGACAGCGATCCACGGCCCACTCCACCTCCACGGATGCCAACATTACCAACCACCTTCTCCTCTCTGCGATGGCAGCGCTCCAGCCTCTGCCTGCCTGCCCTCCCACCACTCCCACGGCCTGCCTTATCTCTCTGAAACGACTGGCCCGCCGTCAAACTCACACCGCGACACCGCCGTGTGCTCCTAGCACGTCAAACATCTGTTCTGTAACTGTTCTGAATATGGTGACTGAGACCTGATGTCTATCAGGATATCTGAGGCCGTGGGTGGGCAGCCTCAGTGGTTTCACAGTTGTTGCATTATTTATATCTTTTTATTTTCATTATTCCATGTTTCACTACATGCTCACACATCTGACATCAAGCCTTAATCTCGAAACGGTGTTTGCAGTAATAACCTGCGTCGACATGCACGCCTACTGCTGCTGCAGCAAATCTCCCCTGCATGCCGTTACTGCGCTTCATCACCGAGACGTCTCCGTCTCCTGCAGCAATCAAAATTATTCACGTCCCCAGGAGTGCGCTGTAATTGAGCCGAGGAGACGGCGCTGTTTGATGGAGATCCGTCAGCTCGGCCGCCTGTTGGTGTGAAGTTTGTCTCTTATCAAACGCTGACACCGTTTCTAGAGGTTTTAATGGAGAGTCTGCAACGTGTTCGGGTCAAGATAACACAGGAATAAAGTCCGGATGCACCTTTTTACAACCACACAGCTCAAAACCGTCAGTTTTTAGGGGGTGGGGGGGTGGGGGGGCTTTTTTTATAAATGGATTTTTTTTTTTAAAACTTTAGGTTTGAATGTAATGTTGGGTGATGATGGCAGACAGGTAAACTGGGTAATTCCACCCTGGAGTCTGATGTCACAGTACCCCATCCATCCATCCATCCATCCATCTATCCATCCATGATCCCATCCATTCATCCATCCATCCATCCATCCAACACCATCCATCCATCCATCCATCCATCCATCCATCCATCATCCATCCATCTATGCCATCCATCCATCCATCCATCCATCCATCCATCCATCCATCCATCCATCCATCTCCACCATCCATCCATCCATCCATCCACATCCAGCCATCCATCCATCCATCCATCCATCCATCCCATCCATCCATCCATCCATCCATCCATCCATCCATCCATCCATCCATCCATCCATGATCCATCCATCCATCCATCCATCCATCCCATCCCATCCATCCATCCATTCCACCATCCATCCATCCATCCATCCATCCATCCATCCTCCATCCCATCCATCCATCCATCCATCCATCCATCCATCCATCCATCCCATCCATCCATCCATCCCATCCAGTCCATCCATCCATCATCCATCCATCCATCCATCATCCATCCATCCATCCATCCATCCATCCATCATCCATCCCATCCATCCATCCATCCATCCACCATCCATCCATCCATCCATCCATCCATCCACCATCCATCCATCCATCATCCAGCCATCCATCCCATCCATCCATCCCCATCCATCCATCCATCCATCCATCCATCCATCCATCCATCCATCCATCCATCATCCATCCATCATCCATCCATCCATCCATCCATCCATCCATCCATCCATCCCATCCATCCATCCATCCCCATCATCCATCAATCATCCACCATCCATCCATCCATCCATCCTCCAGTCCACCATCTCCATCCATCCATCCATTCCATCCATCCATCCATTCCATCCATCCATCATCCCCCATCCATCCATCATCCATCCATCCATCCCATCCATCCCATCCATCCCATCCATCCATCCATCCATCCATCCATCCATCCATCCATCCATCCATCCATCCATCCATCCATCCCATCATCCACCCATCCATTCATCCATCCATCTATCCATCCATCCATCCATCCATCTAGGGTCATGGTGATCTGCTGGAGTCTATCTCAGCTCTCTTTGGGCAAAGGTAGGGGTCCACCTGGACAGGTCTCCAGTCCGTCACAGGGCCACATGTAGACAGACAATGACTCCTACGGGGAATCTAGAACCACCAGGTAACCTAACATGCAGGTCTTTGGACTGTGGGAGGAAGCTGCGGTACCTGGAGGAAACCCACGGGCCACAGTACTCAACCACAGCCAATCTGAGCAGTTCACTGAAACACGGGAATGGTTTCGGTCAGACCCGAGCTGCAGGAGGTCGGGACGTTCAAAGAACCAAGAAGCCAAACAGCCAGGACTTTGACAAAATGTAAATGAACCTAACCCTTTGACATCCATTCAAATGACAATTGACATTTTTATTAGCAATCCCAACAACTTTCACTGTTTCTTTTTTTTTTTTGCTTTAAAAGACGCTGCGTGCAACTTCTTCACAACTTCGCGTCTCTAATTGACTTGCCATGATTACCGGTACGTCGCAGCGTCACTTTCTTGTTGATGCGCCGGTTTTCACCTTCTGAGAAGCAGAGGGGGCGTACTGGAATAAAGTGTAATTGCACATATACAGAAAATAATTGAGAAGCACTGGTATACACTGATGTCGGTGGTGTGATACCTTGATGCCGTATCGCTCCCTGACTGCTGCTCTTATTCCCAGAGAGGCCGGAGGGACGCAGCTAATACAGTCCAGCAGAGGCAGGCAGGGACACGCCCCCGCTGCTCTGGTCACCTTACAGGTAAACACTGGGAGGCAGCAGAACGCACAACAACCTGCACACACACACACAAACATGTGACACACCTTCACCTCACATACGTGACGTCTCCCTTTTCCTTCATGATATCTATATGTGTAATTTCGTAGAAAGTTGAGTACTTACAGTCTCCGATGTCTTTGTAGCACTCACACAGGCCGGTGCTCCACTGGTGCGCCTCATTGTTCCCGCCACGGGGCTGAACGCGGACCACCTGCCGGGACATACCTCAGGCACCCATCCACGACCATAAAAGAGATTTAAAGAGCGACAGCTAAGTATTTTGACATAATTCAGTGGAAATTCCCTGGTTTTGTTAGACGCGATGCTCGTCATGTTGATGGGGGTAAGATGGGGCGGTTTCCAACCTTGAACACTTTTTGTCACAACTCCTCACCATCCGCGAGCATGATATGTGCTAGCTGCTAATGTCGTGGGAACAAAAAAAGAAAGAAACCGAAACTGTCTTAATGCACAGTTGTGGCTCCATCGAATGGAAACAAACAGAGAGGGAGCAGTTAAATGATTATTAATTAACGTGGCGTATTTGTCATAAAACAATCGTGTTGCCGTAGCGTGGTATTAGCGGTTTGCCTGGCAACTGTAAAGCACAACAGATCGCCAACATGATAACGTTCGATGAGAGAATATGATCATGACACGTCCTGACCGGTGTAGGCTGTTAGTGTTAGCAGTTGCTATCAATAGCATCTGTATCCACAAAGAAAATAATGACGTGGATTTATTGTTGTTTACATCACGTAGCCTATGTAGCAACTGAACCGGTAGAAGAAGACAACTTTAGGTAAGAAAATCAAGTTTTATTCAACGCTAGACAACTTTAACATGAGCAACTATGATTTGGGCTGTATTGTCTCGGTTCTATTCGGGTATCTTGGTTCGGTTTGTGGTCAGAAACTAAAGACTTGGTTCCAGGTCCAAATATTGGGGGTCCATTCCGGTTCGGAACCTGGACTTATGATAATAGCTCGGGTTTGGTCGATTTTGGGTCGAATTTTCACGGGTCCATTAGGGTTCGGGTCCATGAAAGTGGACCCGTGAAGACCTCTAGTGCTGAGCGAAGCAAACTTTCATCCGTCCTTCCCGACCGACCCGCAGCCAGTCACAGCGGTCTGTTAGCACAATTAACAGGCCCTTAATTTATGTTCATTTCTGCTGCAAACTTGGACATTTTAGTTTGGGACTGATAAATATCCGTTTTGGAGACAGCACCTAGTGGTGAGTCAAGGAACTGCAACAAAACCTACTTCTGGTAATCTGAGGATGCTGGTTCTTGAGATGTTTTGTTTCAAATATCAACCGACATCACTTGGAAATCTCTTATCCTACGTTTAAATTTTTTTTCCTCATTTGTGAATACTTAGTCCACTCTTACTGTAAAAGTGAATGAATCATAGGTGGTCTTCTGCACCTTAGCATTACGACACAATCAAGCATGAGGTTCTTTTACTACCAGGGTAGTTTTTTGGGGGCCAGAGGATTGACGCTCTTTTACCAGGACAAATAACTTTCAAGAACCTCCACGGGGTCGTAACCCGTCCCTGTGGTTGGATGGGTATTCAGACTTCTGGGTGGAGGGGGTTGATGGTGTTGATTGGGTTTGTTGTAGGCAGGAGCTGACGTCTTCTCTGTCAATAAAAACGGTAAATAGAAACACAACATTCATATTTAGCTCCTCTAAAGTTTATCTCATCATTTTAGTTAGATTTTCTTCTTTTATTTCCTTGTCTTTACTGATGTCTTCCTCTTTTCTTAATTGGCGGTTGACGAACAGTGAAAGCTGTGCGCTACCACCACCATGTGGTTTGGAATGGTAGTTCATGTGCTCCGTAGTTTACCGGCTCCATCACCATAAGTGGAGACGCCGCGGCTGAAAGGACCGAAACGAGGTCGGCCCTGTTAAAACTCCTAGTTTTACCAGAAGCGCACCTATATTTAACATTACCACAAGTCTTGTGCTGCACCATTTCATGTTAGAAATTCTGCTCCATATTAAAACAGGTTTTTTCAAGTAAAAAAAAAAAGTTGTTACACTTGGAGCCCTTTTGTCGTGTTTGAAGCTGGATGGCTGGTGTATGAAGTACCAAATCTTTAATTAAGCCACAAAAACAACCTGTGCACACATAAATGACACTGAGAGCCATTTTCAGTGTCACTAGCTTAGCTGAGGTTTAGAGTTTAACCCAATGTTAAACTACTACTCAGTGTGATGAACTTACGTGACCTCTTAAGCCCCGTTGTACTGTCGTTAGTGTCCGTGGTTTAACCTTCAGCTAAAGTTTAGCTTAATCTTAGTTGTTATGTCTTCAGAGAAAGATTACATCAAGTCTCTTTTCATGCATTCCTTAACCTGATACAACCTTTTTTCTTCAAAACAAACATTTAAGAAAATAAAAATGTATCCAGATTAAGGCTCATGCAGGGTTGTCTCTCTAAATGAAGGACCACCAGAAAGATAGACGTGAATAATTCTTTAGGATCATTACACAGTCTGGAAACACGCATGCACATACACACAAATGAATCGTGTTTGGTCATTGAGCACGTTTCGTGCATCAACCTTCATGCGCTCCCATAAGGTCTTCAGGTTCTCGTGCTGCTTGGTTTGCACACCCACAATGCACCACACAGCCCTGCTCTTTAACCGCTGATGTCAGTGATGCTCCAAATCCAAAATAACATCATTGTAATTTGCAGCTTCAGCCACCTTCGGGAATAATTCTCCCATTTCCTTTTCCACTTCTTTTATTTGCTCATCAATCAGTTACGATGCAACAATAGACTTGTGGTAGATTTTCTGATGTTTGACTCTCTGGTTTAATTCAATATTCTGCTCATGGTTGCAGTTACAATCAGTCTTTTTCCTTATTAGTCTTGGCCTCCTTGTTAAATTGCAGCATCATGAGACAGATTTTAGTAGCTACTGCGACTCAAAGTGGCCCCTAAACTGTCGATTCGTCTCAGTAACTTTGATTTCATAGTTGAGATAAAATATCAGGACTGCAGGTTTCCAGCCAGTTTAACAGAAGATCAGCTGAACCTACGTTTGCTGCGACCTGGCTAGTGTGTTCAACTTTGATGCTAGTTGATGCTAGCTCAAAAGGCTGCGGCAGAACCATGTAAAACAGTTGTTAAGTTGGCAACAGATCTGGCACAGACCAAAGAACTCAAACCAGGTGTGAAGCAGGTCAACATAGAAGGAAAAAGAATTACAAGAAAAGGAAGAAACAGTTTCAAAATAACACAGGAAATAAAGTTAACGTAAGTTAACTTTTGGCTGCTCCCTGTTGGAGGTCGTCAGAGCGGAGTGATCCGCTGACGTTTTACGCCGGATGCCCTTCCTGACGCAACCAGGAGTTGAACCTGGACCTCCTGTGTGAAGGCAACCAGAGCCAGGGAATATGACATTTTGTGTATTAGGACCATTTTAAATTGTGAAACGCAGACCGAAACGTTGCCTACTGGTTCTGAAAGTAGTTAATAGGATTATTGGCACAGTAAAGGAAACCTGCGTTTCAGCAACTGCCTCAAAATCTCCCATATAAGGAGACCTCGCACTCATCCGGGGCTTTCCAGACATACGTCCTTCTCTACTACGGTTTCCTCCAGTTATTCCAGTAGAAGTAAACCAGTTCACCACTGATCTCACAGTCAGCGTCAATCTGTTCCTTTGTCGACGTGACTGGAACGCAGCCTTGAATTTATCGTGAGTTTCAGCACGTCGATATTAGGGGTGTGAAAAAAAAATCGATTTGGCGATATATCGCAATTTTCGGACGTCCAATATAATATTGATTTTTCAGCTCCTAATATCGATTTTTTTAGGAAAATTCATGTATTCATGTATTAGATGCATTGTGAATACTTACATGTGCAAAAACACTAATAATAAACAATAAATAGGTTGTTTTGAAGCAAATAGTTTTGACTCAATTTGTCCTCTGAATGATCAATATCATCTGATGAACATATACAGCAACTTGATTTTTCATCTCTACTTTTAATTTTGATATTAACTGGGTAGAATATTGCAATATATTGTAAAATAGTGATAATATCGTATCATGACCCAAGTATCATGATACATATCGTATTGCGGGGTCCTTGCCAATACTCACCCCTAGTCAATATTCCTCCCTGTTTCGCCCTAAATTGGTCCTGAACCTTTTTGTTCAGGGGAGCAGTTTCTTCCTCGAGACTCACGGTGTCAAGTCACTGGAAAGAAAAAAAACTTTATTGACAACCTGATATTTACTCAAAAACTAGCGGTGCTTGGATTGGAAAGTCATTAAAAGTGAGCACAATCAGGAAAACAGCTTAACATCCTTCTGATACATTTGACTGGGTTAACAGTGCATTTCTTTGATTGACAACACACCCATCAGAATAAAAACACATTAGCGAAGCTTCACATGAGAGACCCATGACTCTGACCAGCATCCACACAAAACCACCCTCTGAGACCAAACCCCTCCTTTAGCCAGAACTAATCACCGCCATCTCCGGACCCGAGTTACTCTTCAACTCCGCTCCTCAGCCACATGCCAGAAGCTAGAAAGTTTCCGCCTCATATTGCTGAACGCTGACCCGGTTGACTCTGAAGAATGATTCACAGCACCGTTCTTGGCAGACAGCATGTAAAGAGAACAGATGACTCACCTGCAGAAAAGTTTAGTTGTCCCGAAAAAGCGAAAACTGCAAACAAACAAAACGACAACAACTAAACCCCGTTGAAAACTGTGATGTTATTGAGTTTGGTGGTTCTTCCTGTCTTCCTTCGTTTAGCTACGCTCTCATCTGCAGTGTTTTGGTGTAAATATGAGACTGTCAGATGTAAACGGTCAACAAAGCAGTTTTGTGTCGGTTAACTGTGCTGACGCTGCTCTCAGGGTTTCGGTGACACGCTGGTTGAAGTGAAATAAGAAGCTGTGATGCTTCGGATTTAAAGGCAGGTGGACGAGTCTAATAATGAGGTTAGCGCTGCTTTACTCCCGTGAAACCTGGAATTTCACTACCAACTGAAGCGTTTCAAAATAAATAAAGCCTGTGTTGAGTTCTGTTGGGGCAGCACGGTGGCTTAGTGGTTAGCACTGTTGCCTCACAGCTAGGAGGTTCCTGGTTCGAGCCTCGGCAGGGGCCTTTCTGTGTGGAGTTTGCATGTTCTCCCCATGCTTGCGTGGGTTCTCTCCGGGTACTCCGGCTTCCTCCCACAGTCCAAAGACATGCATGTTAGGTTAATTGATAATTCCAAATTACAGGTGTACCCCTGCCTTTCGCCCGTAGACAGCTGGGATAGGCTCCAGCAGATCCCCGTGACCCTTCAAGGATGAAACGGGTATAGAAAATGGATGGATGGATGGATGAGTTCTGTTGTTTCTTTGTCGTCGCAGAAGCAGGATTTCAGAGGAGAGCCAAGTAAGTGAACCCACCGCTTCCTCCCTGTTTAAATGAAAAGCATGAGGGCCATCGCAGACGTGAGTGATTTCTCAGGAGATTACGAGAGGTGACATCCACGATCAGCGGGATCGGTTCACGTCTGATCCTAAATGTTGCACCTAATCATTCACTGTACCGTACACACCATCAACAACACGAGGGGTGAACAAACACCTGGAATTTTGTCCTCGCTGCCAATAATCAACACAAAAGAGCTCAGTTTTATGTAACGGTGTGCATTTATGCAACCGTTGTGTTTCACAACCGTCGACCGAGCTAATTCAGTCCATTTCAGGAACTTCTTGTATTTTCCTTGATTAGATCAGATTGAGAGAACTTCCACTTCTGTAACACGAATAGTTACCTGGAGCCTTGATAAAATAGAAAATAACTCATTTTTAGTTTTAGAGAAATTGTTGTACCTGAAATGATTTTTCTTTGGTTCGGTCCCATCTGTTTGCAGGAATATATTTTAAGCATATTGTAAGCAAGGAAGATAGCATTTCAAGATAAAAATAACATTAATTGTTATTATTTGTCCAGGTTCCCCTCATATTTTGGAGAAGAGCAGTTTTTAATGTAAAGCTCCAATGAACTCATTAAATTGTAGGCCATATAAAAGGACAAACATAGCTCCGTTAAAAACATGTTTGCACCTTTGCTGGCTCAGGTGTCCCTTGGAAAAGAGATCTTGATCTCTCAGCGGGACTAACCCGGATAAATAAAGGATAAATAAAGACTAACCTCCGTGGCTATAGGGGGCCCCGCTGGGCTGAGAATCCCAAAAGTTCCCATGAGTCACTTTAAGAGCTCGACAAAATAAAAAGTAAGAATGGTCGACACAAGACACTGATACTGATGAAGAAGACCAAAAAATACTAAATTAGGGAAACACGGAGCTAAAAAAACTGTAAAAGTAAACAGCATTTAAGCACATTAAGTCTTTTATTTTGTTGTATGAATTTATAATCTCTTTCCAACTTGATTTTATACAAAGAAATTTACATTTTACATGACTATATTTATGTATTAATGTCAGGTTATTAGGTTTATATCCTGTCACGTCTCATGAGTTTGACATGATGTTGCAGGTTGAGGACTTCAGAGCTATTTTTATGGATTCCTTTCATTTATAGAGGAGTTTGTGCTTGATAAGACTTTTGACAAGCATAGCTGCAGATCCCTGGAACGTATGGACACTCTGCAAAATTAAAAGAAAATAAGGATGACAACACATATCAACATCTTTCGTTGATTGTAACAAAGATTTAAAAAAAGAGTCTCCAGCTCGCATCCAGACAATATTTTACTCACCTCTTCTCTTTTGTCTGCAGAGATACTCCATCAGAGACGGTTTCACTGTCGCATGTGATGGTCTGAGTGTTCGGGGACACTTAATTTTACCGTTGCCAATTTCTAAAAGAAGAAGATAAGTGGGCCTGAAATATTTTCTGTAAAACTGAGCTCATGGCATTTTCTATGTGTGTTTGTCAGCTTTAAACTGCAACACTAACACAGAATACAGCCAGACCTTTATATAACCGGTAGCTCCCAGTGAACAACAACAGCCCTGACAGCAGGTTGAGTGGTTTCCGGCGGACAAGAAAGACTCTACGTAGGTACGTTGCTGTCATTAGCATGTTTCTGTGAAGTCTTTTTTACCATCATTCCTAACTTTACATTCCTGTCTCCTCTGTGTTTGAAAGGTTGCTACATTAATAGTCTAACAATGAAAAGAATATTCAGGAGGAGCAAACCCAAGTACCACGGAAATGGTGTCCACTAGGTGGTTAAACACCAGTTGCATTTTGGGCTTTTTCGTGTCATGTAAACCAGTGGTCCCCAACCCCCGGGCGGTGGACCGGTACCGGGCAGTGGATCAATTGGTATCGGCCATGCAAGAAAAGATTAGCTATTTAAGTTTTATTTATTATATGAGTCTGAACAAACTTTTATTTTGAAAAATCTTTTATTTAGAAAAATGACCTGATTCTCTCGGTTACGTTTATCACAACAGGTGATTCCCACGCTGGGGCGCTGAAAAGGGGGGGTAAAGGATACAAATTATTGGGGCCCATGATTGAGGGGGGCCCAGAGAGGCCCCTAATGATGATCAAAAATAGCATCAACAAATTTCGCCGCTGTGTTGGGGGGCCCGGTAAAGATTCTTTTCATGGGGCCCAAATTCCCTAGCGGCGCCCCTGTTCCCACGTATCAAGCCCGCTCTGCATGAGATTTTTTTTTTTAAATTTACTTATTTATTTAATGGGTACAGAGGATGTTACCAGAGACTTTGATGTTAAACTCATGTTATGTTATTGGTGTAATGTGACGAGGAAGCCCCGCCCCCCCGGTCCGCAGTAAAATTGTCAAGCGTTGACTGGTCCGCAGTTACAAAAAGGTTGGGGACCACTGATGTATACTTCCAGTTTTGAATCGACTGTGAATTCTAGGCGAAGGCGCAGATTTAGCGCGAGGGTATAAGTAAATTAGAGAAGAATATCAACATGCTGAACCTCGCAAGAAATTCCAGGCTACGTTCATATCTTTTAGTAAAAAACTGACCAACAGTGAAGGTGAGACCAGTGGTGGTCCTGTCTACTTCTGCTGGAATAACTGGAGGAACCACAGCAGAGAAAGACTCGTATCTGCAAAGCCCCGGATGAATGTGATCTCTGTTCTCTTACATGTGATGTTCCACGTAGTCGGGGTGATGTGTTGAAATGGAGCTTCCTTCAAAACAGAGGTTTAAAAAACAAACAACAACAACAAAACAGTTTACTTACATTTGCACATGCAGCTCTTCATTTCCAGTTTGGTAAACCCAGCAGAAACAAGTTCACCAAAAGAAGGCAAATCTAGTTCATAAAAGAAAGACAGCAGAAAAAAACGTTAGAAATGTTTTCAGAAGTCACACATGAACCTCATGTTCCTCATTAAAACTGTATGTAAACTCCTTTCAAACCCAAACTCAGCTGTTGACGATGTTGCGTCACAGCAGAAATTTTAGTCTCGGCTACAAAGAAGTGATTGTTTTGGTAGATAAACTGGAAGGAGATATATCTCAGCTGAAAAGAAATCCTGCTGGTGTCTACCTCTGCTTTCAGAAAAAATGTCGGCCAGGATGAAGAGCAGGAGAGTCACGGCTGTGAACCTGGACATGATGGCAGCGCCGCGCTCCGTTCGCTCCAGAGGGTTCAAAAGGGGTCAGCGAGTCTCCACAAGCATGGACATATTTATACCTGCAGCGAGTCACCAGGTGAGCCTGCAGGGTTTGATCATCCGTCCTAACATGTTGAGTTATCTTTGTGTAGATTTATTTATAAAAGGTGATGAACATGGAGGTGGCGCTCACAAAAACACACACGGATATGAACACACAACGTTCATGTTTTTACACACACATTCTTCAACCACTGATGCTGTTTACGTCCACAGACAAAAACGAAACTTGAAATATTAAAATATGTTGCAGCCTTTAACATAAAAGTCCTATTCTGCGTTAGCTTCACTGTCAGGGCAGTTACAGGACGTTTTTTTTCTATCATCTCATTTGTATCAGTGATGAACCAGTACTCAGAAAATATTCAGAGAAAGTATTGGTTTACATGAGGACATGTGATATAACTGGAAACATCCGGATCTCCACTATGATTAAAAATAGTCATCTGGGTAGCAGTAATGTTTGGCTGCACCGCTGCCACGGTTAAGCTAGGCTAGGCTAAGGCTGGCTAACTGGTTGTTCCTTCATCATTCATTTTATTTAACTCTCAGCAAACGAGTGAAACTGTCATACTGTGTGTGTCCGTATATTAAAATATTTGGATCTTCACTAGACTATAAACTAAGTGATCTGTTTATAAACACATTTGGCTGCAATGCTGCGTCTATTCAGCTAGGCTAACAAGGCTAACGAGGCTAACAGCTAGGCTGACTGATAACTGCTTAATTTATTAGCTAATTATCATTTAATTAGTAAAAAGCTGACAAGTATTATTGGACTAAAAAAAGATGGCATTACCCTCACCCTGACTCTCTCTTTTAGAAACTGAAACTAGTGAAAACATGAACTGGCAGTTTATTTTTTTACCAAAAAAAATCATTGCATGTAAGTTATAGTGAACAGACACAAAACTCTGCTATAAAAGTCTTTATTTACAACATAGGTACATTTACAAACATCCAGCTATACGGATAATGATATGTATTTCTTCCAAAACATTATTTAACATTTAATCAAAGATGAATCAGACAGTATTAAGACATTTAACAGGAATAAATATAAATCAGAATAATAAAGGTGAGATTCAGATTAAAACTGCTGAACAGTTAGAAATTATTTTTTAAAAAAAAAGGAAAGTTACCACCAAGGACATTAAGACAGGACCAAATAAAGAGTGGAAGAATTTTAACAGCCTTTTAGTTTTTTGGACAAAGGTGTAGTCGCAATGTATTCAGTTTCTTTTTTAAACACATTTTTTAAAAAATCATTTCTGCAATAATGTCAGTTGAAACAGTTAATGAAATGATGTTTATAATGATGTTTATGTCATGTCTCTCTATTGAACATCTTCTCTTCAGTCCTCTCATCATCGTTCCATCACTTTAAAGAGGATACTGCACTCGATTAGAACATGTGTAGCTGCAGATCCCTGGAACGTTTGGACACCCTGCAGAAACAAAAACAACAAAAAACACATTTATTTTAATTTAATTTAGCATTTTTAATTGATTGTAACAAAGATAAAAAGTCTCCAGCTTGCATCCAGACAATATTTTACTCACTTCTTCTCTTTTGTCTGCAGAGACACTCCATCAGAGACGGTTTCACTGTCGCATGTGATGGTCTGAGTGTTCGTGGACACTTAATTTTACCGTTGCCAGTATCTAAAAGAAGAAGATAAGTGGGCACTGAAATATTTTCTGTAAAACTGAGCTCATGGCATTTTCTGTGTGTGTTCATCAGCTTTAAACTGCAACACTAACACAGAATACAGCCAGACCTTTATATAACTGGTAGCTCCCAGTGAACAACAGCAGCCCTGACAACAGCTTGAATGCTTCCCGGACAAGAAAGACTCTACGTAAGTACGTTGCTGTTGTTAGCATGTTTCTGTGAAGTCTTTTTTCCCATCATTCCTAACTTTACATTCCTGTCTCCTCTGTGTTTAAAAGGTTGCTACATTAATAGTCTCACAATGAAAAGAATATTCAAGAGGACCAAACCCAAGCACCGCGGAAATGGTGTCCACTAGGTGGTTAAACACCAGTTGAAACTGGTCATCACTGCTGCATTTTGGGCTTTTTCGTGTCATGTAAACTTCCACAGTGAATCGACTGTATTCTAGGTGAATGCATTGCGTGAGGGCACGGGTATCAACATGCTGAACCTCGCAAGAAATTCCAGGCTACGTTCTTGTCTATTGGTAAAGAACCGACCAACAGTGATGGTGAGAGACCAGTGGTGGTCCTGTCTACTTCTGCTGGAATAACTGGAGGAACCACAGGAGAGAAAGACCCGTATCTGCAAAGCCCCGGATGAATGTGAGCTCTGTTCTCTTCCATGTGATGTTCCACGTAGTCGGGGTGGCCGTGTTGAAATGGAGCTTCCTTCAAAACAGAGGTTTAAAAAACAAACAACAACAACAAAAAACAGTTTACTTACATTTGCACATGCAGCTCTTCATTTCCAGTTTGGTAAACCCAGCAGAAACAAGTTCACCAAAATAAGGCAAATCTAGTTCATAAAATAAAGACAGCAGGAAAACATTAGAAAGCTGTTTACGAAGTGTCACGTCATAATGAACATAGCAGAGTCGATTTAGCAAAAGTGATTGTTTTGGTAGCCAAACTAGCACAGGATGCGTCTAAACTAAAGTTGATTAGAAATCGTGTCGGTGTCTACCTCTGCTTTCGCAAAAACTGTCGGCCAGGATGAAGAGCAGGAGAGTCACAGCTGTGAACCTGGACATGATGGCAGCGCTGCGCTCCGTTCGCTCCAGAGTGTTCAAAAGGTTCTTTGAGACTGCGCCGTTATGGACATATTTATACCTGTAAGTCACCGTGTGAGTCTGCAGAGTTTAATTATTCAGAACGGCTTCAACATGTCCAAACAAAACGATTGTTTTTTTTTTTATCTCTTAACTGTGCATCAGATGATATGATGGCCTTGGAGATAGCACTCACTCATTCACATGCAAAAAAAAAAATACAAGTGGTTTGGGTTTTCACCCAAGTTGCCAACATTACATTCCATGTTTCTCTGGGATGAGACATGACGATAAACTTTCAGTTCACTTCAACAGAATAGAAAGTAATCTGATTTGTTTTTAAGGAATTTCCCCTCAAAAGACTGGAGCTGTTGTGTTCTCCAGCTTTTGCAACGCCACAATGCAGACAAGGTTTGTGAATAAGCTTTTCTTAAAACCAGATGGAATTTTTAACCATTAACCATGTGACCCCCCCCCCCCCACTTGGATTTTTCTGCTCGCTTACCGCTGCTCGCTAAAACAAAGTGCTGAAACTGTATGCAAACAGATATATAGGTTTTCAATAAATTAAATTAATAGTTTACAAACATGCTTAACTCTTTAATCCTATAAACTTTGTTGATATTTTATTAGAACTAAAAAAATGCAATGAATTATGTTGCTACCTTTAACATATGTTACATTAGTTTAACAGTCATGGAAGCTAAAGGAAAAACCTTTTATATTATCTTGATTCATATAATTGTTAAAGTGATAGTACTTTGGAAAAATATTGAGCATAAAATATGCAATATTTTTGAAAATATTTGGATGTCCACTAAAACTTAAACAAAGTTATCATTATGAACAATGTTTAGCTGAAAGATCTTTTTTGAATTGCTTTCATCAAAGCAAGGTGTTTTCATACACTAAGATTACTATCCCTTTAATTTTTTTTTTTTTTTGAGAAAGCCCAGATGATGATGTCATGACTTTGGAAGGTTCTGTTGGTTAATTGACATCATTTGAGTTAACTGGAGACCAACACGCTGCTTCCTTGTGTAACATCATGGGAAAATCAAAAGAAATCAGCCAAGATATCAGGAAGAGAACTGTGGAGCTCTACCAGTCTGGTCCATCCTGGTCCAGTTTCCAGATGTCTGAAGGAGCCACGTTCATCTGCTCCAACAGTTCTCCACCAGTAAAACCATCATGGGAATGTCCACCATCATAGTCCTCAGGAAGGAGACGGTTCTGAGTCCCAGAGATGAACCTGAACCAACCCCAGAACAGAAGCTGAACAGCTGGTGAAGATGCTGCTGAAGCTGGTCAGAGAGGGTCATCATCCACAGAGAAACCAGTCCTGAACCAACATGGACTGAAAGACCACTCAGCCAGGAAGAAACATAAAAAAGTCTGATTTCTGTTTCTAAATACCCACTGGAACAGAGAGCTTCATTTCTGGAGACATGGGTTGGTCTGATAGAATTAAAACTGAACTGTTTGGACATAATGACCATCGTTACGTCTGGAAGAAGAAGGAGGAAGCTTGGAGACTGAGAACACCATCCAACTGTGAAGTACGGCGGTGGCAGCATCATGATGTGGGGGTGTTTAGCTGCAGGAAGGACTGGTGGACTTCACTAAATAGATGACATCATGAGGAAAGAACATGTAGAAATATTCAATTCAATTTTATTTATAGAGAGTCTGTTACAATGTCAATTATCTCTAGGTGCTTTACAGAGACCCAGATCATGACCCACAAGCAAATATCATTAACTAAATTGATAATATTGTAAAAATTATAATATTAAATCAAAAGTGGCAAGTAAAAAACTCCCACAGTGAGAGACTTCAGGACAACAAAGTCCATGTTCTGGAGTGGGCATCACAAAGACCTGATCTCAGTCCTGGAGAACAAAACTGACTCAGTTCCTCCAGTTCTGTCAGAAGGAACGGACCAAACTTCCATTCAAATATTAAAATATTGTGATTAGTTTGTGGAAGGAACCCTAAAACTTTTGACCCAAGTGAGACAGTTTAAAGGCAACGATACCAGAATCTGAGGAGATGGATGGAAACTACTGAGTTTGAAGAAAGAAATCTAAAAAAATTGTCTAAAATTTTTTTTCTCATTATTCTGGCATTCAGGAAATAAAAATAATTTTGGTAATGCTAATCAACCTAAGACAGGAAAGGTTTAGTCTGTTTTCATGTCAGACAGTGAGAAGAAAAAGGTTTTGTGTCTTTATTCAGTGTACGTAAATGTGTGGCTGAACCGTAGCCACGGTTAATCATTGACTGGCTAACTTTCCATCTCCTCGGCTAAATGAGTCCAGAGTTGGCAAACGTTGTTTAAAGGTCTTATTCTTGTGAATAAATGCCAGATGAGACGGTCGATAAGTTTTAGATTTAACAGACAAAGGTCATGTGAGGTTGCTCAGGCTATACAGGAAAAGAAACTGAACTGATTCAATATCAGGAAATCGACTAACAGCCAGTAAAATGATGAAAGAAGATGAAAATAGAGCTGGCAAAATTCCAGCAGTATTCAGAAAAATATGTTTTAACAGGTTAGCCCCTGCGACACGGGTTGTGATTCCGTCTACGTTGCCTGGAATAACTGGAGGGAGCCAGTCGCCCGGAAAGGCACATGTCTAAAAACCGCGGAAGAACGTTTGTTCTGCTCCTCAACACATCGTATTCCCCGGTTCAAGTCATCTCAAGACGCAATGCCGAAAGGCATAGTGCGAATTACGGGGGGGTTTGGGGGAGTTTGACCCCCCCAATTACAACTTCGACCCCCCTAAAGAAGGTACAAATTGTCATTTTTGTCATCTCTAGAAAATGTTGACCCCCCCCCAATTGTCATTGTATAATTTGCACTCTGCCGAAAGGCATGAGCTCATGACTTCAGTTTGAGAACAGGTCTTTATTGTAATCCCAAAAGAGGGCATTTGAAGTTTATAATTATTTCTGTTAACTGTTTCCTTTTCCTTGGTGGTTAGCACTGTGGCCTCACAGCAAGGTTCAAACCTGGGCAGGAGTGTGGAGTTTGCATGTTCTCCCCATGACCCTGGTTTTCTCCGGGTACTCCGGAGAAAACCAGGGTCATGGGGTTTTCGTACTCCGGGTACCCATAAAGGAGCGATTGTGAGTCTCCGTTGTTGTTCAGCCAAAGAGAGATGGGCACAGCAGTTACCTGTGACCCTGCATAGGATTTAGTGGGCAATGATGATGGATGTTTCTTTTAAAAAAAGTCTTTAGTTATTTTCTATATATTTTTGTCTCAATAGCTCAAGATAGACCGTTTCAAAGTTGAATAAGTGATTTTGTCTTACGTCATTTTTTTGTCTAAAATGCTTCGTGCCGCATAGAGGACACTTGAGTGACATAAAAAAAGAATAACTCGTCGAAAAAATGTCGACAAACGCCGCCTGAGAGGGATCAAACCGTTCAGTACGGAGGATTATCGACCCGCGTCAGTGATTGGCTGGCTCCTGAGTCACTCTCTCATTAACTCAGCTACGTATGACGTCCTGCGTTGTCCCGCCCCCTCCCGCCTCTCTTTCCCTCCTTACAAACCCGTAGCGTCAGCATTGTCGCGTGCATCAACAACCGCCCGGTGACGTCCTCGCCCCGCTGTCAGTCGAAACCAGAATACGAGGAAATCCCCAAAGGCCGAGAGGAGCGACCGAGAGAGGCCCCTTTAAACCGACGCTTCCCCGGTAGAAAGAGAGAGAGAGAGAGCGCGAGCGCGACGGAGGTGCTCAGATAAACAACAACACAGTTCTACCGAGCCGCTTTCACCGGACTCGGCTCCTTTTACCGCGGCCTCGGGGGGAGGAGGAGGTGAGTTCCTACTTCGTGAATTTAACGGTAATTTTTTTATTTAACGGAGACACTTTTATGTTTGGAGTCGAGCGGAAACAAACGGCGTTGCCTCTTTGATACGAAACTGAATTGTGTCGAGCGGGGAGAAAAAAAAAAAACGTCTGCGACACCTGTTTTTAACAGTTACGCACAAATAAACAAAGCGTGTGTAAATATAAACACCGGGGAAGAGCCGTCGGTGCGGTCAGAATCAGGCCGCTCGCGCTCATTTAATCGACATTTTTTATTTTATTTTTTTGACGAACGTGTTTACTTTCTCCGACAGGAAGGCGTCGTTGACTTTCCCCCCCCCGTTATTTCCATCACTTTGTCGTGTTTTCCACACACTCGTTGCTGAGAGCCATTGCGGAAGTGAGGAGCTTCTTCTCAGCGCGCGGACAGCGAGGACACCTAGCGGCCAGACGGGGGAAAACCACGACCGGGAGATGTACGGAGCCTCAGGGATCCCCGAGCTCATCCCGCCCAGCGGGCCGCCCCGGCAGCCCGGCCCGGCGGGGCAGTTCAACCCGGGGCACCCGCAGGTGGACGGCCACGGCGGCGGGCCGAACCCCCAGAGGCTGGGCCAGAGGGCCCCCAAACTGGGCCAGATCGGCCGCTCCAAGAAAGGTGAGGGATGCATTATTAAAAAGCTGTCTTATCTACTGTACCCGACCCGGCGTGACGACAGGAGCTCACCCAGAACAGTTACATAAAGACAGAGAAACAACTCTTAAACTTCAAACCTGATGTTTCTGATTTTAATTTTATTGAATTTTTGTGGAATTAGCAGCATTAAATGAACATGTGGGCTGTTGGGAGATAATTTCAGGAGGTCTTCAAATAAAACACAAAATAAACACCTTTTGTGTTGATTATGTTCAGACTGCCAGTCCAAATATGTCTTATTTTTTTTTCTATAAAACTTTGATTTGTGGATAGTTTGAAAAGCCACAAAAAACCCCTAAATAAGCCATTCCCAAACTTCAGAATACTAAGGCCCAATTTGAAATGTGAAATATCTCTGTGACCGAAACCTTTAATCACAACTGTGATCAACATAGTGTCAGGGGTCAACAAATAAGGTGACACTTGTCATATTAAGTTAAAATGACAGTAGAATAACACTTAACTGGTTTGTTTTATTACCTAATGTTAATTTTTATCGTGTCATGAATATTTTACAGTAATTAAAAACATTTATAAAAGAGAGAGCAGTGGTGCCCAAACTGTGGTAAGTGTACCACCAGTGGTACGCTAGCGCTCTTTGGCGGTACGTGGGGAATGTCATGACTTTCCACATTTTTTCCACATTTTCACTTCAGAAGCATACAGTGCGTTATATATACGTTCCAAACGAATGTGTAGCTTGAGATAATTAAAATTGTGTCTTTAAAACAAATATTTGTTGCATATTCAGCTGCAGTGCAACAGTTGTAAATGTCTGATTCAGTAAAGTAACAATTAATAACCACAATAAGGAATAAACATCCCTCCTGTGTGTTTAAAGCTAGTTGAGAAGGCATATATGGCTATATTTTAAAATTAGTCATCATGGTGGAACTCAGAGAGCTGAACAGTTTCTCAGGTGGTACCAGTATTAAAAGTTTGAGAACCACTGAGATAGAGGATTTAAAACATTTATTTAATTTTAATGACCGCTCACGGCCCACCTGCAGTACCATGACGGCCCACCAGGGGGCTAAATTAAGTTTTTCTTTTCTCAAATCTGATTCAAGCATCTCGGCCTGAATGGCGTCGTCGCTCAAATACCAGATTCCAGATTGTCTTTACAGATTTATCATTACAAATGTGATAACTACGTCGTCCAGAGAGACAGATCCAGAAAACATCTGTTTGCTCAGATTTGACCCGTAGTCTGAAAGCTGAACTTTCCTCTGTCTCTGGGACTTTGTCCTAACTTGTTGAACATTTGTGCTTCAGCTCAACCACCATAGCAACCATGTTTTTTTTTTTTTTTAACCTTGAAATGGATAAGGGATTAAATATCCTTTTGTTTCTTGTGGCAGTTAAAGAAAGGGAACCAGGAAAATGGCTTTTCCAACTAAAGCACTATTTGACTGCGGTGTCTCTCATGAAAGGGAGGGAATGAGGAAAAAGAAGAGAGGCTCAGTGTGCAGCCAGTATGAAGAGAAACCATTTGACAGTTAAATGACTGAGCCGAGTCTGGCGGGAAAAAAAAGCACTGATCAGGATCCTGTTTGCGTATTGAACAAAGCAAGTGCATTTGTTAGAGCTGAAAAGATCCCATTTAACCACCTTCAAACTCCATTTTGACCCAATATTCTGCATTCTTATCACATTGAAGCTATCTCTCCTGACCTCTGTCCTTTCCTCCACAGTGGACCTGGATGACGAAGACTTGGATGACATCATGAACAACAACGGGCAGTGCCCTGTATCCCTGTCACCCATCTCCTAAACTTCACCAAGAAGTGCCAAAAAAGAAAAAAAAAAACCCGTATATTCCCCGTATGGGGCGCCAAATCCCCCTTCCCATCAGCGCTCTTGGCCTTGGTCCAGTCAAGTGTCCTACAGAAGCTCCTGATGGCTCATCGAGGCTCAGGATTGGCTCGTTTAGCGCCAGCTGAAGCCTAAGCCCTGATTTCTGTATATAGTGTTTATTTAACTTAATCTTCGCTCAGACTGTGAATGAATCGTACCGCATCGCTCTCTACTCTATACCTCAGTAGATGGTAGACTTTCAGGACTTGGAGGATTTATTTTTTTGGACGAAGCGTGTATTTTTCAGTGCTTCTCGACAAGGGCTACGTTGCTGAAGTTGCACCGAGCGGACGGGTAGATGACGGGCGGCCGCTCCCCCGCCTGCCTCTGGCGAGGGCTACCGTTCGTCTGCAGGTCGGTTTTTGGCGCGGAAACGAGCCGGTTGATGTGTCACACGGATGAAACGTTAAGCTTTGGTCGTGCAATGACTATCGTTCTCTTCTGTCGCGCTGATCTGAGTGGCGTACCGTTATCCATTGGGTTAACTCACTATTTATGTGAAAAAATGACTACTGCTAATTATTTATTGTTCAATAAGAGAATTTACTTTTTTTTGTGGCTTTAATGGATTTTTTTTTTTTTAAACTCGTTTTCTGAATGCATATTGCTTCAGTTATCTATAATTGCTATTTATTACATTTCCAGATAATGCACTTTGTGGGAATGCCTGTTATGTGCAGTGACATGTTGCAGAATTCTATGCATGAAATCTGTGTAAGCATCAAAACACGTAACTGGTATCCTGTTATTTAAGGGCTACGTAGTCGTTTTCAAACCACACCACTGTTTTTGCTCTTTAGACGCCGCGGAGCCCGGGTCTCCCGGAGCTCGCTGTCGGCCCGATCTGCAGACTCGGCAGGAAAATGTCACAAACAACAGATTTATGGGGCTTTTGTTTGTTTTCAAAGGCAGCGTTTCCCAGTTAGACTGCGAGGGAAAAAGATGTGTAAAGTTCAAACTATTTAAATGAAATGCCAAATGAAGCCTGACGCTGGGTCGGATTTATTATCAGAGTGGATCTTGGCATGCTGGCCTGTAAAATTCAACAAAGCATATTTGTGTTAATATTTGTTTATAAAGAAACTATTTAAAGGTATGTTCGTATATTAACAGTATGATACGGTGGAAACGAGCAGCCCCGTGATTAGCTGCCACTGCTGAGACAATCTTACTGGTGGTTTTTGGGTTTTGTGAAGACCGCAGTAGATCTCGTGTTGCCTGTGAGGGCTCATGCTGATGTCACGTTACTTTGTTGGCTGTGAAACCGGTTCTGTTTTGGCTCATGAAGCACTTCATTTCACAGCTCTTTCTCTGACTCAGATGGTGTTTGGGTTGTTGTTGCCTTTTGCATGGATCTTTTCACAACGCATCACTAGAAATAAAGTAATGAATCATGGTAATGTCTGTTTATTTTCTATAGCGAACTAACGCTTTTGATATCACTGCAAAGAGGCGTCACTGCACGCATTTGAAAGCATGCTGTGACATTTTGAAGACAAAACATTTTTAACCAAGAATGACAACTAATGAAGTTGGAAGTAAACAGCAAGGATCATCACTTGACCATCTCAAGACACTTTGCACTGAAAGCATCCAGCGTTTGAAAAAGTTGAAAATAATCCTTTTAAATCCAAATGATATTTCAGTTGCATAGTCTAATTATTTCAGTTTTGTTCAACATTAGGTTTTCACAAAACATTTGTGGAGATTAACCTGCCCAAAGATACGATATGTATCGTGATCCGTAGTTCACAATATCACGATATATTGCGATATTCTACCCAATTAATATCAAAATTAAAAGTAGAGATGAAAAATTAAGTTGCTGTATATGTTCATCAGATGATATTGATCATTCAGACGACAAATTGAGTCAAAACTATTTGCTTCAAAACAACCTATTTATTGTTTAATATTAGTGTTTTTGCACATTTAAGTATTCACAATGCATCTAATACATTAATTTTCCTAAAAAATTGATATTAGGAGCTGAAAAATCGATATTCGGTGGTCTAAAATCACGATATATTGCCAAATCTATTTTTTTTTTTTTCACACCCCTACCAAAGAACTCTGCAGATTACGTCTAATCTTCAATTTGGTGAGGTGACTAGAGATGAAAACATCTGGTTAACGTAGCTATTAAATCTACAGCAGAAACAAACTCAAGGAAATATCTTGCTGAAAAATCAATGTCTGGAAAAAGAAATAATATGAATGATGGGATAAGAATTTTTCAGCCTTGCCTTTTCTGATTTATAGTAAAACATAAATATATATGCCAATGATTCAAACAGAATAACAAAGAAAGTCGCCAACATTTGGGGAATTAGTGTATTTTGCCGTCCAACCTTGAGCTACAAGAGAGACTAGATAAAGACTTTCTCTTCAGTGCATCAGTCTGACAAAATTAATTTCCAAACAACTCCAAAACATATGTGGTGTGACTTATACGTTTACCTGACGCAGAAATAAATATGTACAACAAGATGAAGCAATTTTATAAGCAAATACATGCCTCTGTACATCAACCACCTCTGTTTGCAGCTGTAAGAGTTATCCGCTATGCCTGGAAAGTAAGTAAATGTCCAAGTCACAGCATGTAGATAAGAATGTTCTGGAGGTGTTTGGACGACTGGGTTACTGGATAAAGAGAGAAGTTAAAGTACTTACACCGCTTACTTAACGCAGGGGTCAGGGGTTCATGGCAAAATAAGCTAATCCCCAAAATATTGGGGTACCCCTTTAAGAGCTCTGGTGAACTCCAACTGCCCAGCTACATTCAGCAACGTGAAAGTGCTCTGAATCAGGCACAGATTGTTGTTCTGTCTGGAAACATTGGAGCGATGCCTGTTTATAGTTCTCTTCCACCAAGCAACACGGTACACAAATATTTGTTTCAGTCATCTAAAGTTGTGACCCGCACAAAAACAGGAGCTCTGTATCGTACTGGTTTCTTGGTGCCCTTCTGTCTGAGTACTAAAACAGCTGGCTTGGTACACCTGAGGTGGAGCGAGACGAGCGTAAAATGCGCCATGTTAAAGTCTTTTCTCAAACGAAGCTTGTCTTCTTGGCAGGAAGAAATTATCAAGTCTGCTGGGTGTCGTCCTCTTCCATCCTTGAGTTAAATGAGTTGCGTTCTTCTTCCTTGATTGGATAGATGGCATTCACACGACGTCACAACCAGAACACCTGCCATTTTGTGCATCAGACGATTCTTTCGTAAACACTGTGACGCGTGGCGTGTAGCGGGGAGTGTCTGCTCTAAATCGAGCTGTTTGAGGCTAATGTCGCTAACATGGCTAATGCTAATATACGCATTGCTGCCAGAGCAGATCGAATCCCTAAAACCGGAGTTCATGGAGGACTGAAGACTGAAGAGCTCAGCAGCGAAAACAAAGGATCACGCTAATGAAAAAGACTTCCCAGGGATTATTCTGAAGCACGTTCTGACCATTTCGCCGAAGTTAAGACTCATAATTTCTGTGCCTATGATTTTGGTTCTCGGTGTAACGTTTCTCAAATAAAATTGGCAAAGACAAGCATAGGCGGACATCCCTACCTAGCCCACTCTACTCTACTTAATCCATTATTTATTTCATCAGTAAATGTTCGGAGATGATCAGAGTAGTTTTTTAAACTAAAAGGTGAC